>OY755238.1:29371644-29971644 GCA_963576725.1 Azorinus chamasolen | reverse complement strand
CATGACTTTCACCATGCATTAAACAGTCACCTGCCTTAAAGTATCTAAATTCATCTCTACTAGAAATCCGGTTTAGAGGGGTTTCACCATATTGCATTACCATAAATGTATCGTATTTCATATTATATGTTGTCAGTCAAATAACCACTGACAATCCAAAACGTATGTATTGACCTACTTTTGTATACAATCTGGATAAAAGATGCATCAAACCAGAGAATATTTCTGGTGCGACTCAGATCAACTATAGATTTAATTTTCTGTACCTATGTATTATTGCCCATATTTAGTAAAATGAGGAATGTAGAAATGCGCATTATTTAGTAAACCATTGCAACATCCAAAGGGACATCTGGTAGCTTCACATATAGGACTTGATCAAGCGTAATGGGAACTTCATTTTCCACACAGCTGGGTTCCGTGTTTGGACACAGGTCCTGACAAAAGGCCCCCGTCAATTCCATTTCTGGTCTGAAATATATTTTTACGCATAGCATAGTAATCACGGAATGGACCGTAACAAACTCGATGGTGCCCTTTAAGCAGCTATGCATAGCTATGCTCCATACTTTAGTGTTTACAGCTGACCAACTACCACCTTAACCCCTTCCCTGTTCTATGTTCATGTACGATATAATGACATCATGAATATTTCTTAGCTTTTATAATATAACCTTTTCAAGAGAAGATTTTGCTTTGACTAAACCTGTAGAATCAGTTTTATATCATGTCAAAATCAAGCAGAGCAGACCCTGATCAGACGGCTCCTATAGGAGCCGTCTGATCTGGGTCTACACTGTTTGTACAATGCGTGAAAACTCGTTTATATGAAAAAGGTTAACTTCAATACTGCTCAAATTAGATACTTCAGTCTGATTCTACTAGCACATTTACGTATGCACGTATCAAACTGTGACGAGATTGGCTGCTTACAAGCAGCATTATTTCAAGTAGCAAGTATGAATATTTGATGATATAAATAGGATTCCATGACTGTAAGTGATATAGGTCTCATATTGTGCACTTATCCTCCGCTGAACTGTTACAGAAAATCCCATATCAACATTTCCCATACAATATTATTAATATTAACCCTTCGCTTGCTATTCACGTCAATATACCTACCTGTAAATAGTGAAGACCCAGATGAGACAGGGTCTGCACTATTTACAAGTTGATTGTGCAACCAGTGCACTCCACAGCAGTGATTGAACAGCGAAATACTTGTACACATTGAAGATATATATAATTATACAACAGGGCATGGGTAAAGAAGGAGAAATTTCTTTTAAAATTCAGACAAGAGAAGGGTTAACCCTTTGCTTGTTGTGAAAATGATGTCCCATTAAGCTCTGACCTGTTACATATTTTAAGTTCTTTCAAATTTATTTAACCCATTCCCTCATAGGCTATTTATAGATACAACCTCTTCAAATAATCTACCGAAAAGGAGCATTAACTAAACGAAAGGAAAATTTTAGAATTTTGTAATTTAACACCATAGTGATAAATAGAGAATTTGCTCCTGCAGGAGCAAATGCTCTATTTATCACAATCATTATAGTTTCCAAAAGTCACTTTCACAGAGGCGTAGAAATGCGTATTTATGGAGGAAAGAGTTAAGCCAATGAGATACCTCTGACCGGGTAGCTAATAGCTTGGATTCTGATGAGACGCCGAGTTAATTGGCGTCTCATCTGGATCCAAACTGTTTGCAAATGAAAAAGCAGGTTGAGCTTAGCAGACAAAATGATAGGAGAATAATGGTATATGTATAAACGTTATTCATATCAATATCAAGGACGAAATACAGTAAAAACTCGATACTACGAAATACAAGTAAGGGGGAATGTATATCTTTGTAGGCAGGTGGCTGCTGAATGCAGGATGAGGTGGCTGCTTAATGCAGGATGAAAGTCATGCAGAAAGCTCCCAGTGGAGCCTACGACTTTCACCCTGCATTAAGCTGCCACCTGGTTTAAAGATCAACAATGTTACGTATTTGAGTGTTCGTAGTATCGAGTTTTTACTGTAAATAGAAATGTGACCTGGATGCTAATATATGCTTAATAGAAACATAAGTGATCGCAATGTTACCTTGTGTGAAAATATCCATTGCGGACCTTTAACACTTATATTACTGAAAACACACATATCTGTTTAAACTCTGATATGCTAAAGTTGTTTATAAACACCGGAATCGTTGAAGCTTTTAAGAAACTTCTGATCGAATGTCAAATAGCTTAGATCTTGATGAGACGCCGAGTTAGTCGGCGTCTCATCTGTATCTAAGCTGTTTACACAGGCCAGTCCAATCGCTTTTAGCACGAGAAGAGTAAAACATTCTAGCTTTACCGAGTTTGAATCTAATGAGGTGGAAAGTTCATTCAATTAGTTCCATAGAGCAAGGGGCAAAGTATTTACTCATACATTTTGTTAAAAGGTCAAAACTCACAGACGTGTGTTCGGTTGTGATATACTCGTGTACAAGCACGGTGCTCTGAATTTTGGACACGGTGTCATGGACAAAATGTTCAACCAATTGGTCCATGAGAGCAAATAACACAGATCAAAGCGTGTTTCCTCATATACTTGGCGAAAAGATCAAAATTTGCAAACGGAGTGCATTTTTTTTTGCTTCTATACGGGACATGACTCAAACTGCAAGAAGATCTATTACAATGTTGTGCAAAACGGTATATGACTCTAAAGCTTTTGATTACAATTTTGTATAAAACATTCTATTACATTTAGTTATGCAAACGTTTCAATTTCAATGTTGTTCAAAACGTTGCACACATCCTTCTATTGCAATGTTGCACAATACCTTCTATTAAAATGTTACATACAACATTTT
This sequence comes from Azorinus chamasolen, assembly GCA_963576725.1. NCBI lineage: Eukaryota > Metazoa > Mollusca > Bivalvia > Cardiida > Solecurtidae > Azorinus > Azorinus chamasolen. Next base: position 29,968,787 of record OY755238.1, on the reverse strand, counting down.
TATTACAAGGTTGCACAAACGTTAAGCTTTCTATAGTAATGTTGCAAACAAACTTCTATTACACTGCTGTCCACAACCTTCTATTACAGTATTACCCAAAACCATCTATTACAATGTTGCACAATATCTTCTTTTGAAATGCTGCACAATACCTTCTATAACAATGTTGCAATCAACCTTCTATTACAATGTTGCACAGAACCTTCTATTACAATGTTGCACAGAAATATCTATTACAATGTTGCATACAACCTTCCATTACAATGTTGCACAGGAGCTTCTATTACAATGTTGCACAGAACCTTCTTTTACAATGTTGCATACAAACTTCTACATGTATGACAATGTTGCACAAACGTTTTTATGACAACGTTGCACCCTCTATTACAATGTTGCCTAGACCCATCTATTACAATGTTAAACACAACCTTCTATTGCAATGTTGCACAATACCTTCAATTACAATGTTGCATAAAACCTTTTATTACAATGCTGTGTAAAATTAAGCTTTCTATGATAATCTTGTACACACGCTTCCAAAGGTCCAGATAAGATGCGTAAATTTAAACATTTTACAACCATAGCTACTTTATTTTACCACCAATCCCTATACTGTGACCACCCTATAGATCGTCTCGAATAGTCACAGTATATGGTTTGGTGGGGAAATGGCGAATTTAGTATTTGTGTAAGCACCTTTATCGATATCAGTGCACCTTATCACTTCTAACTTACGGTAATATATTTATGAATAAAATATATCTAAACATCATTGAAATAGCACTGATTGGACCATTTTATGAAGATGTTCCTGCACAACTTATGTCATAAAAAGCATTCGTGATTCAACAATAACAATTTACATTGTCAGCCGTAATGTTTTGTTCTAGAATTAAATATTACAGTTGATTTTCGATATCTCGAACTTCGAGCGACTATACAAATTAGTTTGAGATAACAGACGTTCGAGTTATCCGATTTCTAATCTGGACAATTGATCTTGTAGGAGCTTTCAATATTACGTTAGACCTGAATTAAGCGGTCACATATGTTTCTACATATCCGTAGTGATATATTTTAAAGCAATTCTGTTTTGGAAGGACCCAACTTTTAGTCCGTGTTAACCCTAAGTTCGAGTTATCCGAGTTCGAGATATCGAAGTTCAACTGTAATACGATGTAGCGAATACATATGAAACAAAAACGTACACGAATTTTATGAAAAAATTATAACGGCTACGCTCTGATTATGTAGTAATTTTGTCACGAAACAATGAGAATAAACTTGTTACCTTTCACGTGCAGGAACCGAGCATTTCAGTCAATTGCAAACAGTGTAGACCCAGATCAGGGTCTGCACTGTTTGTCATAAAAATCATTTCTTTGACTAATTTTAACACTTAGCCTGCTATGAAAATGAGGTCTGCTTAAGCTCCGATTTGTTTCAATTGTCACTGACTACTGATTCATTCAAGCTTTTGAGATACTATTGACAGAGTGAGTTACACGGCGTCTCATCTGGATCCAAGCTGTTTTGCAAATGTCAGTTAGGTCGCGCTTAGCTAAGGGTTAATTATACAGCATATTAAGGGTTAGTTACTAACAGCGATAGTGTTCTCTAAATGTCGCAGGGGATGAAATAACATTTTAAACTTTGCAAAAGATTTAAGCAAGACCTTTGCAGTTTCTGATATTTCTTTACCAACCAGCAAGTCAATTATATGTAACTGTAAGTAGGTGCTATGTTCTTTTCAAGTATTTAGAACAAACTGTCCGCTATATGTTTTGACGGACTCCTTTTGCGTTTTTTCACCATTTTATTTATATGCCTTAATCGATTACCTCATTGGCTATTTTCAGACACTTCCTCTTTGGATAAATCTACCGAAAAGGAGCATTTACTAGAGAAAAGAAGAAAAGGAATTATTTAGAACTGTGTACTCTTGAAACCATTCTAATAAATTGAGCATTTGCTCACAGGCGCGGATTTAGTAATATTTTAGATTTACATATAGTAAAACCTTTCTATAACGACCACTTAATTGTGTTGATTAGTTGGTATTTAAAGCAGGTGACTGCAAGGTGAAAGTAAAACAGAACGCTCCCAAAACAAATTCTACACCCCCTCTCCTAATCTGAAATCCTGGATCCGCACCTGGTTCCTATGAAGCAAGTGCTCTATTTATCACAATGGTTTCAATGATTGACTTTTACAGAGGCGTCAAAAGGCGTCAATATTAAGGAATGGTTTAACAGTTGAAATAATAAACAAGCAATAACATCTAATCTTTAGCTTGCTGAACACAATTTTTCACCATGTATATTTCTCAAAATTAAATTCAAACTATAATCAGTGTATTTACTAATATGTAATCAGGGTGTCAACTAGTTTGGATCCTGGACGCCGAGTTACTTGTTTTCTCATCTGGATCCAAACGTTTTATCAAAGTAAATCATGGATCCGACATAAACTAAACAGGCTCAATGTTAAATGTCAAAGGTCCCTCAAGTCTATACAGTGAAACCCCTCTAAACCGGACGTTGATATTAATATAAATATCGGTCTTGGAAACAGGTGGTAGCTTAATGCAGGGTTAAAGTCATGCAGAAAGCTCCTCTAGGAGCTTTCTGCATGACTTTAACCCTGCATTAAGCAGTCACCTGCCTAGAAGTATCTAAATTATTCTCTACTAGGATTCCGGTTTAGATGGGTTTTTACTGTAACACTAAAGGTACAAACAGTGATTGATTTTTCTGTTGATAATCATCTATAATGGCTGTATTGACAACAGTTATGAATTAATCGGCAATAAGGAAGGAAGATGATTAAGTCCGACTGTGAATTGTACTGTTAAATCTCTCTATAGCAGCCTTTATAAAATGCAACTATGCCTATTATATTGCTTAATACAATAACAAAAAACTCGCTGATCAGAATTTTAGTAAAGAAGAATAAAATATTAAGAACGTCCAATGCATATGTGTAACACAATGCATGTTGAAAGTCATGTAGAACAGCTCCAAGAATGCATGGCTTCATCCTGCATTAAGCTCCCGACTGTCTCTTAAATACCGATAATATATGAGTGCTGGGATTAGCGATGTTTTATTTTACAGGTGTAATGCAAAAAGGTACTGAAGGAGCTTCCTGTAGTATTTTCATTCTGCATTAGGACTTATGAATATTCATGTAAAAATAATGACGTCATGAATATTAGATTTTCAAGTATTATATCCATATATTATAACTTGTGTAATGGCATATAAGCAAATGTATGTTTGGCTATGGCAGAAACTGTAGTCAGAAATATTTTAAGTGCATTAACAAACAGAGCAGACACTGATCAGACGGCTCCTGCAGGAGCCGTCTGATCTGGGTCTACTCTGTTTGCAAAGGCATCACCAGGTATCTCTGCCAGGTACCGGGTTAAGGAAGAGCTCGCAGTGTATGACTCTACATGGTCGTCCGCTTTAAAGAGATTTTACTGTATTGTTTTTTGACGAAGATTTATCACTGCCCAGTTTCCGTGTTCATGGTGGCTATTCAGGATGAAATATTGTTTTTGTCATTTAATGGACTTAAAATCACCAGATGCAAAATATTACTACCTCCACTGCATGTTGTCAGCTACTGGTACGAGTCTATTAGTGCATGCACTACATAATTACATTGCAGTAGAGTGTCATTAAAACGACCATATGATTTATTAATATAGAAATCTGTAAAACCAAGTATTTGCTTAATGCTCTGTTTGTTTATATCGGGATACATGTATTACATCGCTTTAATCCTTCGCTTGCTATTCACGTCAATATACCTACCTGTAAATAGTGAAGACCCAGATGAGACAGCTCCTGCAGGAGCTGTCTCATCAGGGTCTGCACTATTAACAAGTTGATTGTGCAACCAGTGCACTCCACAGCAGTGATTGCACAGCGAAATACTTGTACACAGTGAAGATATATGCAATTATACAACAGGGAATGGGTAAAGAAGGAGAAATGTATTTTAAAATTCAGCAAGCGAAGGGTTCATAGTATTTCAGTTATCTAATCGCGACGTCCAGCTAATTACAAATGGAGGAAGACCCTGGATGTTGCTTGACGCAGGCCAAAAGAAATGCAGATAGGTCCTATAGGGGCTTTCTTCATAACATTTGACCTGCATTAAACTACTACCCGTACATGTTATAAAATCCCAGTATTATACATGTATATAGTCCTTTACTGTGGTAGTATTAGCGAGACGTTACTATACAACAAACGATGTATGTTTGTATATAAACAATATATAAAATCGAAACAGGTCATAAAGCCATACCTTATGTAAGCTTGATTTGGTTTATAGCCGAGGTCCAGATAAGATGCGTAACTGTAAACATTTCCAGGATAAACTCCTTTATTTCTCTACCAAACTCTACACTGTGACAATTCTTTAGAATCGTCTCAAAGAGACGATTCGAAAGAGAGGTCACAGTATAGGTTTGGTGTAGAAATGACGATTTTAGAATTTGGGTACGTACGTTTATCTGTAGCTATGGAAACTTTATAGATTAGAAAATTCAGAAGTATTGCTATTTTCACTTATTCCATGAATATTTATTTTTAACCATTTACTCCTTGAATATGAAACATGTACATGTATGTACATGTATAAACAAATTAATGGCTATATATAAATATTAATTAATGACATTTTAAAATGACATAATTATGAGCAATTGGCTTTTGGACAATGTTGAATAATTTCTATACTGTAGCACCACATCAGCAAATACAGCAGACTCTGATCGGACTTTTTACAGTAACTGTCTGGTCTGGGTCTACTCTGTTTGGAAAGGTTCTTAATAAAATGATACGTATATCGGAGGACCACGCTATATACCAAGTGTATGCGGAAATACTTATACCGTTTAAACCTCTATCATGCCGACCCCGACCTAAATTACAATTTCAAACAGCTTGGATCTAGATGAGTCGCCGGGTATCTCGGCGTCTCATCTGGATCCAAGCTATTTGACACTCGGTTACTACTTTCTATGAATCACCGAATCGGAAGTGAACAAAAACTGCAACAGAACAAAAAAAATTAGCATATTATTTTCTTTCAGCTTTATGAAGGCTAATTCAATATATCAGGAACATTTGCTGTAACAAATTGATAAATATCGATCAGGTTAATTATTCGTTTTTGTGGGTGTATACCATTAATCAAATGTACTATAGAACATCTCTGGGGCGATCACAAATGAAATAGTCATGAAGGTCTTAAAACGCAAGAAGCGGCTTAAAACCGGGTGAAATCAATACAGAAAGCTCTTATAGGAGCTTTCTGTATTACTCTCATCCTGCATTAAGCTACCACCTGCTTTTATGACCCAATAGTATGCATCATTTGTTGTAATCGCAGTAGAGAGGTTTTACTATGTGAACACACGTTGGCCGATGTGTTTTTATCAATGTCAAGGGACACGGAAACTACGGTCAGAGTTGAGTCAGTGTTGTAAGCCTCTACTCCATAGATACGCATTCCAACGCCTTTGAAAACAGAGAATACCCAGACCAGAAGGTTCTGTCTACGGATAAAATAATTTAGACGGAATGAATGCGAAACATTTACAACTGTTGACACTGAAAATGGTTTCATATCAAGTCCTACATCTTCAAGGGATATAAACACGTGGGAAAAGTTTTATGATATAAATAAATTTAATGCAATTTGGGCCTTGGAATGGGCGCACATATTTGTGATGTCATCTATTATTTAGTTTATGTTCGAGTGGGATTAACAACTTTTTTCTGTTCCTTTTTTGTATTTAATAAACAGCTGAATCCCCCGGGATTATTTTAGTAGACCGAACGACTATCCTTTAGATTTTCAGCAGAAGATAATACATACAAAAATAGTACATTGTACATGCATTAACCTTTCTCATGTTGAATAGACAAACATGAATTTATCCATAATGAATATTAAAAATTATTCTTAAATTAGATCAATTTTAGATGGTGTTTGTCTGTCTGTTTGTTTGTGTTAATTAATGTCCGTTTCTGTTCACTATGGGCTGAGTGGACGTCTCAGAGAGAAGGAGAGGACACAGAGAAACCCAGGCGCGATGCCCTTCTCTTATTATCGACATAGTTTCTCTCCGACTGGTCCTTAATATGCCCAGTGTAAATCATTGATACATCGGACCTCGGTTTGACATTAGCCTCGCCCGAAGGACTTGGTCCGACGGGGGATCGAACCCGGAACCTCTTGCATTGTAGTTTATTGCTGTTTATTATCATGGTAAGTAATGCAGACCCATATGAGACAAACACTCCAGGTGCCGTGTCATATGGGTCTACACTATTTGCAAATATGTACGGTGAGAAGATGTATTCAGATTCACCCTGTTAACCCTTTCCCTGATGAATATTCATGTAAGAAATAATGACCACATGAATATTAATAAGATTATTTTTTTATAATGGCATATGAACACAGTGCATTTTGCCTCAGGCAGATGATGTAGAACCAGATCTATATTACACTATAAGCAAACAGAGCAGACCCTGATCAGACGGCTCCTATAGGAGCCGTCTGATCTGGGTCTACTCTGTTTGCATATGCGTCAAAGTGTGCTTACATAAGGGAAATGTTTAACTGTAATGACAGCGTGGGAAGATGACGTCACATAGTTGGTGTTACCATTGCGGGGCACTTAACCCTTTCGTTGCCAATGTCGCATTTGTGAAATCTACATAATTTATGCAAATAGACTGAATCTAGATGAGGCGCCGAGTAAATATCAGGATCCAATGGTTTGCTGCTGTGACTGTTTTTGAAAATAAAAATGAATAAAAAGCAAAAAAATGAAATTTGTAGAAGACAACAGGTAAGATCTTAAATAAATCGGGTCCAAGGGTGATGGCTGGTTTATAGAATTTTAACTGTACAGTGCAGTCCGGTGTGTGCATTTAGAGTAAATTAACTATAGTTTATCTTATTATATTTCGATCAAATCATTCAAAACAGACTCGGCCGATACAAACAATTGGATTATTTCTTATTGAAGAGATATCGGAAATAAATGCAATATTTACGAGACAAAGGAATACACTGATTTATGAGGTGAGATCGTTAGTTTAAATTGATTGAACTCATGTTCCGCATGCCAACTGACGGTTTTGCAAACGACCGAAGAATACCAGCGGCCGGTGTGTGTTTGTTACAGTCCGCTCATACATGTAGGAGGCGATATCAATCTGATTTGGTAATACGTACAGTTAAACCCCGCTAATGCGACCACCTAAAAGAGGTATGATTCTGGGTGCTAGATGCAGGTGGTAGCTTAATGCATGACAAAAGTAATACAGAGCTTTCTGTATTAGTTTTGACCTGCATTAAGCAACCACCTGCTTATAAAGACATTTATAGTTATTTTTAAGTGGTCGCATTAGAGGGGTTCTATTGTATACATACCATTGTATTAAACTAGAACGCAGTTAAAATTTTCTTTTCAGTTGTACATGATTTTAACCCTTTTCTGAAATATTTATGTGTTTCATGAAGTTGTCACCCTCTTCAAACCGTCCCTTACATAAACACATTTTCACGCTTTTGCAAACATCGTAGACACAGATAATTCGAGGTCCTTTAGAATCCATCTGATCTGCGTCTGCAGTTTGTCGTTCAAAATCATTTGAAAAATACCCTCTTTTAATGAATGAGCTATATAGTTTTAAATATGCATACAGGATTTAATGACGTCATTAATATTAATAAGATTATTTGTTATAATGGCATATGAACACATGCCATTTTGGCTCAGACAGAAGCTGTAGAGTCTGATCTATATTACAGCATAAGCAAACAGAGCAGACCTTGACCAGGCGGCTCCTATAGGAGCCGTCTGATCTGGGTCTACTATGTTTGCAGATGCGTAAAAATGTACTTACATAAGGGAAAGAGTTAAATGTCCGACATGCATGATGCATTAAATTATACCTGCGAGAGTCTTATGCGCCTCCATGGCGAAAAAAGATGTAAAACCATGTTTTTCACCAAAAAATGCATAATTTTCAACAAGTTTTCTTTGCTTTGGAAATCGAAGATCATATCAATATTGGAAATAATGGAACATGAAAAGGTTTACCAAGACGTTTGACATACCAAAGACATGTTTATCGGTATTCCAGATAAGAGTAAAATGACATTGAATTTTTGGAGAATTTCAGGAATTCCCAATTTTCGTTTTTGTTTCATTCCATGGAGGCCTATAGGACCTTGGCATAACTCAATCTCACTGGAATCTGTAGTTTGACATTTTGACAATACTTCCTGTAAATTTTGTCGAAATTGATTAATGTATATGGAAAATACAGGATGCCAAAGTTGTAGGGTCATTGCATAAACCCATGGGAAAAGTACCATTGACCCGTAAATATTTTTTTTGAGTATTGAACACGGACAGGGTTAAGAGCAAGCGACATATTCGAAGTAAACAATGGGTTAAACGACACGTTGAAGTCGCGTGGCACACTGTCAGCGCATGTTGCTGCACGGGACATTTTGGAAGCAATTGACACTCTGATAGCATAAGCTGCTGCAAGCGGCACTTTGAAAGCATGGGGGTTTCTGAAAGCACATGCCACTACACGTGACATTTTCGAAGCATGGAGCCCGCTTTAAGCAAATGAAGCTGCACGGGACACTTTGCAACCATGTAACTCTCTTAAAGATCATGTCGCTTCGCGGGGCACATTGAAAGCATGGGATTTGCTTAAAGAACATGCTGCGACCCGGGCACGTTGACAGCATGGGGCTCGCTTAAAGAACATGCCGCGGCACGGGGCATATTGTAAGCATGGAAATCTTTTAAAACAAACACATCTTCAAAGAATATTTTCGGACTCTCCGAAAGCATGTATGGCTGCATGGGACATTTTAAGTAAATGGGACTCTCTGGCCTGCACATGGGACTGCACGGGACATTTTAGAAGTATATGGGACTCTCGGACCATCATGTGTGGTGGCATGGGACATTTTGGAAGTATACATTAATCTCGGACCAGCACATGCGGCTGCATTTGACCTTTAGGAAGTACATGGGACTTTTGGATCAGCACTTGCGTCTGCACGGGGTACTTTGAAACCTTAAGTCGTTTTAGAGCAAACAGCCCTTGGGACGCATGTACTAGTTTGAAGCACGTGACACGTTATAAGCATGCTACACTTTGAAACATGACACGTTGGGATACCATACAATAGAACCTGTCTTAAGCGACCATCAAAAGAGGTCTAGCTATGGGTCTGTACGGCAGGTGGTAGCTGAATACAGATCAAAAGTAATGCAGAAAGCTCATATAGGGGCTTTCTGCATCACGTTTGCCCTGTATTAAGCAACCATCTGCCTTTTTAAGATTTATGTGTCCAATCAATTAAAGGTTGCATAACACATGTTCTTCTGTACTTGTATTACTTTGGCAGTCAGCAAAATCTTTGGAAGTAAACACTTTAGAATCACACGAGACTTTGAAAGCATGCAGCTAGATTGAAGATCGCGACGTTTCTGAAACACGTGCCACGTTTGAAGGATGCGATATTCCGGCCCAGTTGAATAAATATATATGGAACACTTTGGAATACTGTACGTTTTGGAAGCATGCAATATTTTGCAGTTTTAGGCAAAAAATACGTTTTTGAATTGACCTCATATTGACAGCAGATGACATTTTAGAGAAAAAACTTATACCAGTCAAGGTGTATGAATACAAAAAATGACTCATTTTTTATTTGTATCCATTCGCAGCAGTGTCATCTTGACTGACATATTGCGTTCAAATCCTATTGTATTCTCATATTCAAAATAAATATTTCAATAATTATGCAAATAGGATATGTCTCATTCAATTATGGATATATAATTGGATTAAAGGTGTTACCCCCAATTTCAAAGTATGTACAAAACGTAGCTTGCTGAGGTGTTGGATCATGGATATGGCGTTTAAAATAACGGAAATATTTGACGTTTATGTACATTTCAGATGCAGATAACGTTTGCAGCGTTACCTTAATATTAACAGTAGCTGCAATATCAAAAGTAAGAAATGGTAAACTAATGATTAAACGGACGTTGGTACTGTAGTATTTGTTTCTTAAGCAAAACACATTTGTCTTACGTTAAGGGGTGAATCAAGTTTCGTTTGAAGTTGGTGGTGATTCATATATTGTGGGCAATTACATCAAGAGGCTTTAAAACGTGTGTGACCTGCAAAAAAACAGTACCGAAAAGTCATCCCACGATGGAGAAGAAAAAATAAGAAACATTGAAAAAAAACCTGGATTAGCCCTTATACTGTTAGTCGCTACCCGACTCGCATTTTTAACCCATTCATTCGTATAAACGCATTTTCACGCATTTGCAAACAGGGTAGACCCAGATCAGACGGCTCCTATTGGAGCCGTCTGATCAGGGCCTGCTCTGTTTGCTTACTGAATTTGATAGATCGGTTTCTTTACTTTCTAAAATGGCTACAATATTCCACCATTCAAGTGTTTTGTCCATAAAAGTATAATAAGTATTGAATTTGGAATAAACAGAGAACAGGGAAAGAGGTAAACATCTTGGGTCCAGATGAGACGCCGAATACCCCGCTGTTTGACATTCAGTTAAAAGCTTCTAAAAGGTTGATTCTAATTGCACCATATCTAAATTTTAGCACACAAACGTTTTGTCCAATAAGGTTTATTACAAGTCATAAGGCTATTGCATGCATGACCCTGATAAAAATGATTGTAAAGTAGATGTAAAGTAGAAGTTGTCTAAAGCACCCGCTTCGTTATAGTTTGTTTGTAAAAAACCGGAACAGTTGGCTGCTTTCTGCAGGACGCAAGTAATGCAGAAAAAGGTCACGCGGGAGATTTCTGCATAACTTTAGTACTGCAATAAGCTACTGCCTACCTTTTCGACCCGGAATATTACTTTGTTTTGGTAGTTATACAAGAGATGTTTTAATCTATATTTAACTCTATATATTTAGTTTTATTTACACATACCCATGCAAATAAGTTTGCATACAACTGCAGAAGTAGGCCGAATCGTTCGTCTGATAAGCATGATTTATAGGTCATACAATAATATAAGGTTTCACATTCTAATTGTCTTTCATTTCTTTTCGAAAAGGATTTAGAATATCAAATCGTGTGGTTCTTGATTTGACACGTGGTGCCTAATCTGGATCAATACAGTTTGCAACACTGCATCACATTGATCCCGCTGAAAAAAGGAACATCCGCTCAAATTCTAATTAACGACATTTTTACTCACTTTTGATTGGTTGAAATATTGCAGAAACTATCAAATGAGTGTCAAACAGCTTGGATCCTGATGAGACGCCGAGTTACTCGGCGTCTCATCTGGATCCAAGTTGTTTGCAATTGTCATTTAAATCAAGAGAAGCAAACGGAGGGTTAAACAACAACAAAAAACAGAAGAAAAAATCAGAGAAAGACGGGGCGTAATAAAAGTCATTATAAAATGTGTCGCGAATATATTTGACACGGTCTTGTGGGTTTTGATGTAAATTTCTTCTGATCTCACCACCACTTTGATATTGTATAACAACAGCATAATTGTGAACTGCTGGGACAGGTTCAATCATAATAACTTCCATTCATGAAAATTTATTAGGATATGAGAAGGCTTATAGTGACTCAGACTGGTTTATGTTGAGTAACAAGTGTCCTGCAGGTTTGGCAAGAATGGCCATCTTACTTTTTGTGACTGTTATCAGTACAGTGCAGTCGTTCTTAACCGTACTTTTCGTAATCTTAAACAAGAATATAGATCTTTTTAGACAGGCGACTCCTTAATGCAGTGTGAAAGCCATGCAGAAAGCTCCAAAAGGAGCTTTATGGATGGCTTTCATTCTGCATTAAGCTGCTACGATAGAAAACAGTAAAATCCCTCAAAACCTTATTTTGGTAAAAACATTTTAAAAAGGATGTTTTTTAGTTTTTAATTGAAAAGGAGAAAGTAAATATTTTATTAAGGTGTTTGCTTAATGCAGTGTAAAAGACATGCTGAGATTTTTAAGAAGAGGTTTCTGCGCGACATTCAGCCTGCATTAAGATGCCACTTATGAAAACAGTAAGGCCACCCAGGACCACACTTAGTAAAAACCCTTTAACCCATTACCTTATAGGCTATTTTAGATCCTGCCTCTTTAAATAAATCTACCGAAAAGGAGCATTAACAACAAAAAAGGAAATATTTAGAATTTTGTAGTTTGAAACCATTGTGATAAATAGAGCATTTGCTCCTATAGGAGTAAATGCTCCATCTATCACAATGGTTCACAAAGTGCCCTTTTACAAGAGTCGTCAAAGGTCGTCAATATGAGGGAAAGGGTTTAACCTTACTTTTCGTAATTTAAAAGAATAATTAAGAATATGTAGGCGAGTGCCTGCTTAATGCAGGATTAAAGTAATTTAGAAGCTTCAGAAAGAGCTTTCTGCATGACCTTCACATTGTATTCAGAGCAAGAGATAAAAGTACGTACTCAAATACTTAAACCATGCATCTTTTCTCCACCAGACCGTATGTTTGACCAATCTTTAGAATTGTCTATTCGAGCCGATTCTAAAGAGTGGTCACACCATAGCTTTTGGTGGAGAAACAAAGATGTTATTCTTGCATATGTTTTACATTTACGCATTGTATCTTGACCTCTGGTATTTACGCATTGTATCTTGACCTCTGGTATTTACGCATTGTATCCTGACCTCTGGTATTTACGCATTGTATCTTCACCTCTGGTATTCAGTTGGTATTCAGAGCGGCTTTAGTACTACAGTAGAACCCGCTAATGCGACCACTTAATGAATAAACATCGGTGTCGTTATAAGCAGGTGGTTGCTTAATGCAGGGCAAAAGTAATGCAGAAAGCTCCTCTAGGAGCTTTCTGCATTACTTTTGTCCTGCATTAAGCAAACACCAGCATATAGCACCCAGAATTATACCTCTTTCAGGTGGTCGCATTAGCGGGGTTTTACTGTAATTTGAAAGTCAGATTTGGAGAGGTTTAACTGTATATTGTAAAGTAAAACTTGTCTTACTTCTATCGCCCCCAAGCGTTGTCATATGCATCAAGTTACAGTTTTTATTGTAAAAAACCGGTCATAACCCTTTTGCTGCTAAGCATTCTCGTCTGCAAGTCTTGTCGTCTGCTTCAAATGTTGTTTTTTAATTATCTTCCTTTTTGTTCTATTATCTCAACAAAATGATCACATCATTAACCCTTTCCTTCATATAAATGCCTTTTCATGTAGATACAGATCAGACAGCTCCAGTAGGAACCGCCTGATCAGGGTCTGCTCTGTTTATTAATGGAACTTGATAGTTCTGTTTCTTTATCCTTCTGCTATAATTTTCAGTAGGTATTTAAATTTTGAATAACACACAGAACGAGGAAAGGGTTAAACAATTTCGATTTTGAAGGAAATGACGTCGGGTTACTTTTATTCACGGTTTCATCTGGATTCACACTGACACTCGTCAGTGGTCGTTGAAAAAATTCAGCTACCACTAAAGTATAATTTACGTTTTGATCTTTAAAGCGGGTGGTACCTTAATGTATGACGAAAGTAATGCTAAAAAGCTCTTATAAGAATTGTTTGCATTACTTCCGTCCTGCATTAAGCTACCACCTGTTTTTGAAGACTATAGTATTGGTATAAACAGTGAAGCTGTCCAAAGCGAACATTCATTTTTTGAACATAGGACTCTTAAAAGACACGTGGTAGCTTAATACAGGGCAAAAGTAATACAGAAAGCTCCAGTATGAGCTTTCTGCATTAAGTTTGCCCTGTCTTACTCTACCATCTGCCTCACATACCCATGATTAGACCTACTTTTGATGACTGCTTTAAGACTACTATTACTGTAGGTTGTAGAATATAAAATATAGTAAAACAGGGGCTGTCAGACAGGTGGTAGCTTAATGCAAGAAGACGAAAGAGATGCATATAGCTCCTTTAGGAGCTATGGTATATCTCCCGTCCTGCATTAAGCAACTGCCTGTTTTTTGAAGATTATTTAGTGAAGCGCGAAAGGCCAATTCCACTACACTTGTTTTCGTATCCGTTCCACATTTTACGTATGTCACTCAAGCCGACAATCACGACTCTATTGGTATTATAAAAATATTTAGTCTTTACCTTTTTCTAACAAGGTGTCATTGTTAATGTTTCATTTTAACAGTGCGCACCAACTATAAGTACTTTTCCAAATATTTCCTTTGAAATCTGACCATAAATACACACCTCTGTTAGTCACATGGCTGTTGAATAAAAAGTTTACAAATAAACATGCAAGGGGAAATTTGTATATCCGTAATTCAAGGCGACGTCTACTTGGTCATTGTGATAAGCATCTTTTTTCTTTAACCCCTAACCTGTTGAATAATTAAAACTTGTTCCCTCTTTCCCTTGAATATTAATTTAACAACAAGTTGTATCAAATTTTATCAGCGAAGAAAAGGATTGTTATTATAATTATGACAAACAGTGAATACCCTGGTCAAAGGGCTCCCTCAGAATCCCCTTTATCAGGTTCTTCACTGTTTAAAAAATTCATTAAGGGATACCTCTTATCCCGCTCTAAAATAAAATATTCTCAATTCCCTACTCAACTTATTACCTGCTGCATTCTTACTTACTTCCGGATCGAATAAGCTTTAGCAAAAACTATTGACCGAGTGTCAAACAGTTTGGATCCTGATGAGACGCCGAGTTACTCGGCGTCTCATCTGGATCCAAGCTGTTTGCAAATGGCACGTTCGTCGCGAAAACTATTTCAGGGTTAACAAACTTATCAAAACTGCAATTAATGTTCAGATTTAAGATATGCGTTTCCTTGGGGACAATAGGAATCGTTTGTATTTCCCCATTAACGTTACATGGTTAGGAAATCTTGTTATGAAACTTCCAGTTCGTTAAATAATATGCTTTTGTATTATGACAGGAAAGGTGTACAAAATAGATAGGAAATTGTCCGACTTTTAGTCATTCACACCACAGGAAACGAGCATTTCACGACATACAAGGCCACTAGATCATAAAACAATTTGCTTGAGTATGAGATCATTCTCAAGCATCTGACCAATCAGATACTTTAGAATTATCTCAGACTCAGATTCAGAAGTTTTGTAACCTTAGACCCAGGTATTTTACTCTTGTCACAGTTCTTGTCTCTTATACAAAAACAACAAGCAACTGTATTATTATTTTATATTTTATAAAAATTCTCAAAATACATTTGAGCATACCATTACGACAGAAGGTAAGATAAAGTATTTGTTCATTATATAGTGTCACCCCTACGGAAAGGGGTCCAAGGTTATAAAACGCCTGAGTCTGGATCTCACAACAGTCTCAAGTATCTGATTGGTCAGATTCTGGTACAAGATGTGTGTTTTTGACAATAATCTTAAAATATCTGTATTGCCTTCATTACTGAGATTTACATTGGTCTATTCTGTTTGTAAATGCCAACGTTACACATTTGCTCTGGTACAATTCATATCGTCATGGGTCCCTAATCAGGTCCCTACTCAGGTAATCAGGTCCCTAATCAGGTCCCTAATCAGGTACAGATATGAAGCGTAAATTAAAACATTTTCAACAATAACTTCTTTATTTTTTCCAACCCCTATGTTGTTACCACTCTTTAGAATCGTCTCTTCGGTCACAACATAGGGTTTGTTGGAGAAATGACGATTTTAGTATCTGAGTGCGCACAGTTATCTGGGTCCATGCTTATAAAACTTTTACTTGAGTCTGAGATCGTTCTCAAGTATTTGATTGGTCAGATTTGAGCCTTTGGCTCAAATCTGACCAATCAAAAGCTTGAGAACTCAAATCTGACCAATCAAAAGCTTGAGAACGAAACTCAGACTCAACTAAAAGATTTATAAGCATGGACCCTGTTGCTCTCTATAATCATTCTAGGTATTGGAGGCAGTTGGTAGTTTAATGAAATGCGAAAGTTTACACAGAAAGGTATCTGTATATCCCTGTCTTTCTGCATTTAAAAACAGTAGTCTGCTTAACACTTTACGCCATAACTATTTATGTCAATAAATAATGACACCTATTAGTGTTATATGAGGGTTATAACGGCAGATGAACACAAGAAACCGTTGGCAATTGAAGATATCGAATCAGATTTGTACTGTTCCATAAGCAAACAGAGCAGTCCCTGAGCAGGCGGTTCCTATAGAAGCCGCTGATTTGGTCCTATTCTGTTTGCAAAGGCGTTATAAAATGGCGTATCTATAAAGAAAAGGATTAAATCAAAGTTAATCTGTTCTCCTCCTTCTTATTTATGATACCTGTCCTCTTGATTAGTGTTCTGAAACGGATCAAATTCGGGATGATTAGGACCTTAATCTATTTATCTGACTAATTAGCTCTCTCATTGCCAATGTCACATCCGTTGCTACCTCTACAAACAGTTTGGATCCAAATGAGACGCCGAGTAACTCGGCGTCTCATCAGTATCCGAACTGTATGTTTCTGTGGTAATGTCTTTCGAAAGAAAAGCGGAATTAATTAAACAAACGAAATGTGTGGTAGACGACATATTTGAAAGACAACAATATATGGCAGCGAAAGAGAGACAAATACGTGTTTATGATGTTTGTTAAGGCGCTTTTAAATGAAGTTATATACAAGCAATTGGCATCTCTGTTTAATCTTGTCTTGGACACATCCTAGGTTTTATCGTTTTAGGCTTCTATCTTCAATTAAATTCGTAATTTACATTGGATTAAACACAGTTTAAGTACTAATTTGCTTGCATTGAATTTAATTTTCACGCGCAGCAGTTCTCGGAGCGAGCCATAATTTGGTTGTAAAAATTTCTGAAACTATGTTGCCCAGAAGCAACTTTGTAAACATCATTGTTTTTGGAAAGTATTTAACCGTTTGCCCGATAGAGACGCGTTTTTACGCATCTGCAAACAGTGTAAAGCGAGATTAGACGGTCTGGTCGAATTCAGATCTGTGTGTTGATTGGGTAATATTGGTACAGTAAAACCTCTCTATAACGGCCACTAAGTTGTGTTAATTAGTTGGTATCTAGAACAGGTGGCTGCTTAAAGCAAGGTGAAAGTAAAACAAAACGCTCCTATAGGAGTGTTAAAATCAGGTGGCTGCTTAAAGCAAAGTGAAAGTAAAACAGAACGCTCCTATAGTAGCGTCCTGTTTTACGTTCACCTTGCTTTAAGCAGCCACTTGCCTTTAACACAAACATTTGATGTAATTTAGTGTCCGTTATAGAGAGGTTTTACTGTATTGTTTTAAAGTTTCTGCGATTATCACATTTTAAAATTAAGCTAATTAATATGAATGCAGCCATTGTCTTTTACATAAATATTCGTCAGGTAAATAGCTAAGTAAAAACAACACATGATTAATGTTTAACGGAGCTACATATTAACCCATTCCAGCATAGGCTATTTTTAGATCCAACCTGCTTGATTAAATCTACCGAAAAGGAGCATTTACTAGAGAAAGGGAAATTTTCAGAATTGTGTAGTTTTGAAACCATTGTGATAAATAGAGCATTTGCTCCTGTGGAGCAAATGCTCTATTTATGACAATGGTTTCACAAAGTGACTTTTACAGAAGCGTCAAAAGGCGTCAATATGCGGGAATGGGTCAAGGTGCGTACTCAAATACTAAATTCGTCATTTCTCCGCCAAGCCCTATGCTGTGACCACTCTTAAGATTGGTCTCTTCGAGGCGACTCTAAAGAGTGGTCACAACATAGAGTGTGTGGAGAAATAAAGAAGTTTGTCTTGAAAATGTTTCAATTTACGAATCTTATCTGGACTTTATTCGATTGTAGATATGATATCTGATTAACATAGTATCCCCTAGTGACGCCTCTATAAAAGTCACATTGTGAAACCATCGTGATAAATAGAGCATTAATTTTGCTCCTATAGGAGCAAATGCTCTATTTATCACAATGGTTTCAAACTACAAAATTCTAAACTTTTCCTTTTCTCTAGTTAATGTTCCTTTTCGGTAGATTAATTAGATAAGGTTGGGTTAAAAATAGCCTAGGAGATAATGAGTTGATTGATTGTTCCATATTAGCTTACTGGCGATTCGCTGAAACGTTTGATGAGCTGTTGACCGGACATCAAACAGCTTGGGACAGCGTCTCATATGGATCCAAACTGTTCGCCAAGGTTCTTCGGGTTTCGCGTAAGAGTAAAACATAACTGAGGTATGGCAGTACATGTTGTTTTAAAACTTTATCTGATTGTTTGGTCATGTAAGAATTAATTACATCATCAGTCGTCAACCGGCATGTAAGAAATAGTGGAATTATCAGTATTCATTAGAAAGTACTTTACAATGGCATATGGACAGAGGAATGGTTGGCCTTTGCACAATCTTCTATAATGTCCATTTAGTCTATAAATATGCCTTTCTACGCCTTTTCAGGCATAGTAGATCCAGATCAGACGACTCCTATGGGAGCGGTCTGTTCAGGGTCTGCTCTTTTTGCTTATGGCATAATATAAATATGAGTCGACAGTTTCTGCAAAGGGCAACAACATCTGTCTCTATGTGCTATTGTAATACAGTGCTCCCTCCCTACAATGACCCTCTCAATAACGATTCCCTCCTTACAACAACGCATGTCAATGTTTCCGAAACAACAAGGCTCCAGATACAACTTTTTCCATCGTATTTTCTTCATGCCTCCATCAAACCCTACGTTGTGACCACTCTTTAGAATCGTCACTTTGTGACGATTCTAAAGAGTGGTCACAACATAGGGTTTAATGGAGGCATAACGGGTTTAGTTCTCGAAATGCACCTTATCTGGGGGATCTGCAAACAAGTTAATTATGTTTGATTTTCCCTCCCTATAACAACTCCCTCTGAACAACACATACACTCTTCGTATCCCAAAGGGTGTCGTTTTAAAGAGGGAGCACTGTAATTAATCTAATTAATGACCATGAGGTCAATATTTCTTTCATGAATATTCGTGAAAAAGGGTTATTCTATTACTACACATTATAAAGTGTGTACGTACTACTACGTTCCTGCGATTTAACCCCTTCACCGCCGACGTCGCATAAATGCACCACGACAAATAGTGTTCAGGGACTTCACTTTTTGTCTCAAATTCAATTTCTATATACAATGTATGTGCTTTGTTCCTTTGAAACGTATATTTATTTGACTCATTTCCTTATTTTACCGAATTATTTAACAAAATTGTTTTGCAGACGACACTTAGAAATTTGGCGCCAAAAGGGTTAAAGAGAACGGGATCCAACATTTACCAAACGATCAGTATAAGCTGCAGATGTACATAACAAACGTTTGGTATATGGCAAATGAATTATCTGTCCTTGTACTTCTTTAGGTCCTATAGTTTTCAAACGATCTCAATCAAACTTGCATCAAACACTTAGCATAAGATGCAAATGCACAACAGTGTAACGTTCGTGTAAAACAACCACGTGATAGATAAACATGGGAACCTTTAAAAGTAGGTCATTGCTTAACCCATTCTCTCATATTGACGACTTTAGACGACTCTGTTAAAGTCACTTTGTGAAACCATTGTGATAAATAGAGCATTTGCTCGTATATGAGCAAATGCTCTATTTATCACAATGGTTTCAAACTACAAAATTCTAAAAATTATTTTTCTCTAGTTAATGCTCCTTTTCGGTAGATTTATTCAAAGAGGTTGTATCTAAAATAGCCTAAGAGGTAATGAGTTAATGCAGAAGGACTGCATCTGATTATACGATATATTGTGCACTTTCCGACTTATATAGTTTAATGATCGTATGTGTTTGGCCTTTTTTCTCGGGAATATGAAAACATCGTATTTACTCCAACATGGGTTGGGGTTCCAGCGGAGCCGTCATCCTGCATTGAGCGGCTACCCGTCTCATTGACTGGCACTGGTACTTATTTGAACGTCTGATTTAGATGGCTTCTGACTGTATACGAACCTCAGTTTCGCGTCGGCCTTTATACAGTAAAACATCTCTAAACCGGACGTTAACTTTAGTATAGATATCGGTCTTGAAGACATGTGGCACTTTCACCCGACATTAACCCTTTCCCTCATATTGACGACTTTTGACGACTCTGTCAAAGTCACTTTGTGAAACCATTGTGATAAATAGAGCATTTGCTCCTATAGGAGCAAATGCTCTATTTATCAAAATGGTTTCAAACTACTAAATTCAAATTTTTTCCTTTTCTTTTATTAATGCTCCTTTTCGGTAGATTAATTCAAAGAGGTTGTATCTAAAAATAGCCTATGAGGTAATGGGTTAAGCAGTCATCTGCCAGAATTCCAGTTTAGAAGGGTTTACTGTAATGGGTGCTGTCCTACTACCCAGTCCGTTACCTTGTATACCAATATGCCCCGCCCCCAGCACCCCCCCCCCCAAACCCACCAAGGCCATGTTTAATTCATTAAATATGACTCACTAATTATTGTTTCTAATACAAATGTTTTCTTCAAGTGAAATCTACTTTGCGAATGAATGATAGGAGACCATTTAACCCCTTAGCTGTTTTACATACAGGTTCTGTGCAAGAAGTAATGACATCATGAATCTTCATTAGATTTTTTTTATAATGAAATAATGTACACATGTCTCGATGGTATTGGATGAAACTGCAGAGTCAGGCCTTTTCATACGTACATAAGCAAACAGAGCAGACCCGTTTCAGACGGCTCCTATAGGAGCCGTCTGATCTGGGTCTTCTCTGTTTGTAAAGACGTCAAAAAGCGGTTGTAAAAGTGAAAAGGTTAATACAGTAAAACCTCCTCTATCAAGACCACTAAATTACATCAATTATTTTGTGTTAAAGGCAGGTGGCTGCTTAAAGCAAGGTGAAAGTAAAACAGAACGCTCCTATGGGAGCTTTCTGTTTTACTTTCACCTTGCTTTAAGCAGTCACCTGCTCTAAATACCAACTAATTAACACAATTTAGTGGTCGTTATAGAGAGGTTTTACTGTATATATTCATCTATCAATAGTAAGTATAAGATACAATTCTTTTATGTGGTTGCATTCACGCCATATCAATTATTCAAACATGATGATCATTAACGCTTACCGTGCTGTTCACAACCAGACTCAAAATGGCAAACAGCTTGAAAGTAGAATCTTTATTTACACATCATCAATGCACATTTAATAGATATAGAAATATAATTATACAATAAAAGCTTTTAAATAGTGCAAAGCCATTCCATAACGGAATTTGCATGCCAAATATAACACACAGGTTTCTGACATCACATCTTGGACGTACATGTAGATGAGACGCCACAATCCAAGCTGTTTGACGTCTCAGTCAATAGTTTCTCCAATGCTTGATAGAATGGGAATTAGTCCAAATTAAACATGAACCAAGTCATTTTCACAGTCGGGTATGGGCTAACACTGATGAAAATATTGAATTTTACAAATAGTGATACCCAGATTAGAGTGCTCCTGTAGGAGCCCTTTGATCGGCGTGTGCACTGTTTGTCATTTAACGCTTACCATGCAGGAAACGCAACACTAGTGACATTTGCAAACAGTGTAGACCCAGATTATAGGGTTCCTAAGGAACCCTATCTTCAGGGTCTGCACTGTTTGTCATGTTCACTATATTAATTAAGCGTTATCTGTTTGAATTTTGGAATTTTTGGAATAGTCTATTTGGAAATTCATCGTTGTAAGGGTTACATGTAACATCCTCACATAAATTAAATCCTTTCATACTAAATGAACTGTATCATCAAAACAATGGCGGTCTATGCATCTATGGAAATTCAGTAATCTCAGGGTTAAGACACCACTGTAAATCTTACATGATGAATCTAGTCATTTTTTTTTATTTGTGAATCTTCAAAACGATGATTTATAAGGTCCGTGAAGTATGCACGACATTAGACTTTTAGACCTTCGACAGAAAGTGTCTAAATGTCCAATTTTAGACATTAGACAATACAGCTTTTTCCATAATGTTCAACAAATGTCCAATTTCGACGTTAGACAATACAGCTTTTTTCCATAACGTCGAAAAAGTGTCTAATTTAGACGTTGGACAATTTGCCCGACAGGGGAAATTGTCTAAATATTGTCCAATTTAGACATTAGACATTTCTATAAAGTTGGAAAAAGTGTCTAACAAGTGTCTAATTTAGACGTTAGACAATTTGCCGGACCCAGAAAAATGTCTAAATATTGTCCAATTTAGACATTAGACATTTCTATTAAGTCGGAAAAAATGTCTAACAAGTGTCTAATTTTGACGTTAGACAATTTGCCGAACAGGAAAGATTGTCTTTGTCCAATTTAGACATTAGACATTTCTATTAAGTCGGAAAAAGTGTCTAAAAAGTGTCTAATTTCGACGTTGGACAATTTGCCCGACAGGGGAAATTGTCTAAATATTGTCCAATTTAGACATTAGACACTTCTATCAAGTCGGAAAAAATGTCGTACAAGTGTCTAATTAAGACATAAGACAATTTGCCGGACCGGGAAAATGTCTAAATATTGTCCAATTTAGACATTAAACATATCTATCAAGTCGGAAAAAAAGTCTAACACGTGTCGAATTTAGACGTTAGACAATTTCCCAGACCGGAAAAATGTCTAAATATTGTCCAATTTAGACATTGGACAGTCCTATCAAGTCGGAAAAATGTCTTACAAGTGTCTAATTTAGACGTTGGACAACTTGTCCGACCGGGTAAAAAGTCTAAATAGTGTCCAATTTAGACATTAGACAGTTCTCTCAAGTCAGAAAAAAGTGTCTACCAAGTGTCTTATATAGACGTTAGACAATTTGACAGACCGGCAAAAATGTCTAAATAATGTCTAAATTAGACATTAGAAATTTATATCAAGTCGAAAAAAAGTGTCTAAAAAGTGTCTAATTTAGATGTTAGACAATTTGCCTGAACTGGAAAAATGTCTAAATATTGTCCAATTTAGACATTAGACATTTCTATCAAGTCGAAAAAAGTGTCTAAAAAGTGTCTAATTTAGATGTTAGACAATTTGCCTGAACTGGAAAAATGTCTAAATATTGTCCAATCTAGACATTAGACATTTCTATCAAGTCGAAAAAAGTGTCCAAAAAGTGTCTAATTTCGACGTTGGACAATTTTCCGGAACAGGAAAAATGTCTAAATACTGTCTAATTAGACATTAGACATTTCTATCAAGTCGGAAAAATTGTCTAACAAATGTCTACTTTCGACATTAGACATTTTGCCGGAACGGGAAAAATGTCTAAATATTGTCTAATTAGACATTTGACAGTTCTATCAAGTCGGAAAAGGTGTCTAACAAGTGTCTAATTTAGACATTCGACAATTTTCCGGACAGGGAAAAATGTCTAAATATTGTCCAATTTAGACATTAGACAGTTCTCTCAAGTCGGAAAAAAGTGTCTAACAAAGGTCTTATATAGACGTTAGACAATTTGACAGACCGAAAAATGTCTAAATAATGTCTAAATTAGACATTAGACATTTCCATCAAGTCGGAAAAAGTGTCCAAAAAGTGTCTAATTTCGACGTTGGACAATTTTCCGGAACGGGAAAAATGTCCAAATACTGTCTAATTAGACATTAGACATTTTTTCTCAAGTCGGAAAAAGTGTCTAAAAAGTGTCTAATTTCGACGATGGACAATTTTCCGGAACAGGAAAAATGTCTAAATATTGTCTAATTAAACATTAGACATTTCTATCAAGTCGGAAAAATTGTCTAACAAGTGTCTAATTTAGACGTTAGACAATTTGCCGGAACGGGAAAAATGTCTAAATATTGTCTAATTAGACATTAGACATTTTTTCTCAAGTCGGAAAAGTGTCTAAAAAGTGTCTAATTTCGACGTTGGACAATTTTCCGGAACAGGTAAAATGTCTAAATATTGTCTAATTGGACATTAGACATTTCTATCAAGTCAGAAATTTTGTCTAACAAGTGTCTAATTTAGATGTTAGACAATTTGCCGGAACGGGAAAAATGTCTAAATATTGTCTAATTAGACATTAGACATTTTTTCTCAAGTCGGAAAAAGTGTCTAAAAAGTGTCTAATTTCGACGTTGGACAATTTTCCGGAACAGGAAAAATGTCTAAATATTGTCTAATTAGACATTAGACATTTCTCTCAAGTCGGAAAAATTGTCTAACAAGTGTCTAATTTAGACGTTAGACAATTTGCCGGACCGGGAAAAATGTCTAAATATTGTCTAATTAGACATTAGACATTTCTCTCAAGTAGGAAAAATTGTCTAACAAGTGTCTAATTTAGACGTTAGACAATCTGCAAGGCCGCAAATACTGGGATCTACCACGGGACGAAGCATCATGGGCCGGAGCAGTCGGCTCACGTACTTCAATGGGGATCTTCCAGCGGCGCTGGCCGGGGAAGTCCGATGCCATGGCCCTGCCAAACTCGGCGATCTATCATGGGACCGAGCCGCACAGTCTGTGGCAGCCGGGTCCCGTTCGAAAACGGGAATCTCCCATGGGGACGGAGCCGCGAGCGCCAGGGCTGTCGGCTCCCGTGCTGCAACGGGACCTTCCACTGAACCGAGCTATAGCTGGCCGGGGAAGCCCGCTGTCATGCTAATACGGTATCTTACACGAGACCGAGCAGCGCAGCTCGCAAGAGCCAGTTCCCGTGCAAACACGGGGATCTACCACGAGGACGGAGCCATGCGCCCCGGGGCAGTCGCATCCCGTGCTTCAACGGGGATTTCCACGGGACAGAGCCGCGTTGGCCGGGGCAGCCTGCTGCTGTGAGAACACGGGGGAAATGTCTAAATATTGTCCAATTTAGATATTAGACATTTCCATCAAGTCGGGAAAAGTGTCTAAAAAGGGTCTAATTTCGACTTTGGACAGTTTTCCGGAACGGGAAAAATGTCTAAATATTGTCTAATTAGACATTAGACGTTTTTTCTCAAGTCGGAAAAAGTGTCTAAAAAGTGTCTAATTTCGACGTTGGACAATTTTCCGGAAGGAGAAAAATGTCTAAATATTGTCTAATTAGACATTAGACATTTGAACCGAGCTATAGCTGGCCGGGGAAGCCCGCTGTCACGCTAATACGGTAATCTTACACGGGACCGAGCAGCGCAGCTCGCAGGAGCCAGTTCCCGTGGAAACACGGGGATCTACCACGAGGACGGAGCCATGCGCTCTGGGGCAGTCGCATCCCGTGCTTCAACGGGGACTCCCACGGGACAGAGCCGCGTAGGCAGGGGCAGCCTGCTGCTGTGAGAACACGGGGGAAAAGTTTAAATATTGTCCAATTTAGACATTAGACATTTCTATCAAGTCGAGAAAAGTGTCTAAAAAGTGTCTAATTTCGACATTGGACAGTTTTCCGGAACGGAAAAAATGTCTAAATATTGTCTAATTAGACATTAGACGTTTTTTCTCAAGTCGGAAAAAGTGTTTAAAAAGTGTCTACTTTCGACATTAGACAGTTTTCCGGAACGGGAAAAATGTCTAAATATTGTCTAATTAGACATTAGACATTTTTTCTCAAGTCGGAAAAAGTGTCTAAAAAGTGTCTAATTTCGACGTTGGACAATTTTCCGAAAGGGGAAAAATGTCTAAATATTGTCTAATTAGACATTAGACATTTGAACCGAGCTATAGCTGGCCGGGGAAGCCCGCTGTCACGCTAATACGGTAAGCTTACACGGGACCCAGCAGCGCAGCTCGCAGGAGCCAGTTCCAGTGCAAACACGGGGATCTACCACGAGGACGGAGCCATGCGCTCCGGGGCAGTCGCATCCCGTGCTTTAACGGGGACTTCCATGGGACATAGCGGCGTAGGCAGGGGCAGCCTGCTGCTGTGAGAACACGGGGGAAATGTCTAAATATTGTCCAATTTAGACATTAGACATTTCTATCAAGTCGGGAAAAGTGTCTAAAAAGTGTCTAATTTCGACATTGGACAGTTTTCTGGAACGGGAAAAATGTCTAAATGTTGTCTAATTAGACATTAGACATTTTTTCTCAACTCGGAAAAAGTGTCTAAAAAGTGTCTAATTTCGACATTAGACAATTTTCCGTAAGGGGAAAAATGTCTAAATATTGTCTCATTAGACATTAGACATTTCTCTCAAATCGGAAAAATTGTCTAACAAGTGTCTAATTTAGACGTTAGACAATTTGCTGGACCGGGAAAAATGTCTAAATGTTGTCTAATTAGACATTAGACATTTCTCTCAAGTCGGAAAAATTGTCTAAAAAGTGTCTAATTTAGACGTTAGACAATCTGCAAGGCCGCGAACACTGGGATCTACCATGGGACGAAGCCGCATGAGCCGGAGCAGTCGACTCCTGTATTTCAACGGGGATCTTCCAGCGGCGCTGGCCGGGGAAGTCCGATGCCATGGCCCTGCTAACTCGGCAATCTTTCATGGGACCGAGCCGCACAGTCTGCAGCAGCCGGGTCCCGTTCGAATACGGGAATCTCCCATGGGGACGGAGCCGCGAGCGTCAGGGCTGTCGGCTCCCGTGCTGCAATGGGACCTTCCTCTGAACCGAGCTATAGCTTGCCGGGGAAGCCCACTGTCACGCTAATACGGTAATCTTACACGGGACCGAGCAGGGCAGCTCGCAGGAGCCAGTTCCCGTGCAAACACGGGGATCTATCACGAGGACGGAGTCATGCGCTCCGGGGCAGTCGCATCCCGTGTTTCAACGGGGACTTCCACGGGACAGAGCCGCGTAGGCAGGGACAGCCTGCTGCTTTGAGAACACGGGGGAAATGTCTAAATATTGTCCAATTTAGACATTAGACATTTCTATCAAGTCGGGAAAAGTGTCTAAAAAGTGTCTAAAAAGTGTCTAATTTCGACATTGGACAGTTTTCCGGAACGGGAAAAATGTCTAAATATTGTCTAATTAGACATTTTTTCTCAAGTCGGAAAGTGTCTAAAAAGTGTCTAATTTCGACGTTGGACAATTTTCCGGAACAGGAAAAATGTCTAAATATTGTCTAATTAGACATTAGACATTTCTATCAAGTCCGAAAGATTGTCTAACAAGTGTCTAATATAGATGTTAGACAATTTGCCGGAACGGGAAAATGTCTAAATACTGTCTAATTAGACATTAGACATTTCTCTCAAGTCGGAAAAAATTGTCTAAAAAGTGTCTAATTTAGACGTTAGACAATCTGCAAGGCCGTGAAAACTGGTATCTACCATGGCACGAAGCCGCATGGGCTGGAGCAGTCTACTCCCGTACTTCAACGGGGATTTCCACGGGACAGAGCTGCGTACATGTAGACAGGGGCAGCCTGCTGCTGTGAGAACACGGGGGAAATGTCTAAATATTGTCCAATTTAGACATTAGACATTTCTATCAAGTCGGAAAAAGTGTCTAAAAAGTGTCTAAAAGTGTCTAATTTCGACATTGGACAGTTTTACGGAAGGGAAAAATGTCTAAATATTGTCTAATTAGACATTAGACATTTTTTCTCAAGTCGGAAAAAGTGTCTTAAAAGTGTCTAATTTCGACGTTGGACAATTTTCCGGAACAGGAAAAATGTCTAAATATTGTCTAATTAGACATTAGACATTTCTCTCAAGTCGGAAAAAATTTCTAACAAGTTTCTATTTTAGACGTTTGTCAATTTTCCGGACCGGGAAAAATGTCTAAATATTGTCTAATTAGACATTAGATATTTTTTTCTAAAGTCGGAAAAAGATTCTAAAAAGTGTCTAATTTCGACGTTGGACAATTTGCCCGACCGAGGAAATTGTCTAAATATTGTTAATTTCGACGTTGGACAATTTGCCGGAACGGGAAAAATGTCTAAATATTGTCTAATTCGACATTAGACATTTCTCTCAAGTCGGAAAAATTGTCTAAAAAGCTGGCCGGGAAAGTCCGATGCCATGTCCCTGCTAACTCGGCGATCTTTGATGGGACCGAGCCGCGTAGTCTGCGGCAGCCGGGTCCCGTTCGAATACGGGAATCTCCCATGGGGACGGAGCCGCGATCGCCAGGGCTGCCACGGCACCGAGCAGCGCAGATCGTAGGAGCCAGTTCCCGTGCAAACACGGGGATCTACCACGAGGACGGAGCGATGCCCGCCGGGGCAGTCGGGTCCCGTGCTTCAACGGGGATTTCCACGGGACAGCCTGCTGCCGTGAGAAAACGGGCAAAATGTCTTAACATTGTCCAATTTAGACATTAGACATTTTTATCAAGTCGTAAAAAGTGTCTAAAAAGTGTCTAATTTCGACGTTGGACAATATTCCGGAAAGGGAAAAATGTCTAAATATTGTCGAATTAGACATAAGACAAATTTCCCGGTCGGGGCAATTTGTCCAACGTCTAAATTAGACAATTGTTTGACACGTTTTTCCAACTTGATAGAGCTGTCTAATGTTTAAATTGGACAATATTTAGACATTTTCCCAGGTCGGGCACAATGTCCAACGTCGAAATTAGACACTTTTTAGACACTTTTTCCGACTTGATAGAACTGTCTAATGTCTAAATTAGACAATATTTAGACATTTTCCCTGGTCGGGCAAATTGTCCAACGTCGAAATTAGACACATTTAGACATTTTTCCGACTTGATAGAAATGTCTAATGTCTAAATTGGACAATATTTAGACATTTTTCCCTGTCCGGAAAATTGTCTAATGTCTAAATTAGACACTTGTTAGACACTTTTTCCGACTTGATAGAACTGTCTAATGTCGAAATTGGACAATATTTAGACAATTTCCTCGGTCGGGCAAATTGTCCAACGTCGAAATTAGACACTTTTTAGACACTTTTTCCGACTTGACAGAAATGTCTAATGTCTAAAATTGGACAATATTTAGACATTTTTCCCTGTTTGGCAAATTGTCTAACGTCTAAATTAGACACTTGTTAGACATTTTTTCCGACTTGATAGAAATGTCTAATGTCTAAATTGGACAATATTTAGACATTTTCCCTGTCAGCCAAATTGTCTAATGTCTAAATTAGACACTTGTTAGATATTTTTTCCGACTTGATAGAAATGTCTAATGTCTAAATTGGACAATATTTAGACATTTTTCCCTGTCAGCCAAATTGTCTAATGTCTAAATTAGACACTTGTTAGACATTTTTTCCGACTTGATTGAAATGTCTAATGTCTAAATTGGACAATATTTAGACATTTTTCCCTGTCTGGCAAATTGTCTAACGTCTAAATTAGACACTTGTTAGACACTTTTTTAGACTCGAGAGAACTGTCTAATGTCTAAATTGGACAATATTTA
Source organism: Azorinus chamasolen (assembly GCA_963576725.1). NCBI lineage: Eukaryota > Metazoa > Mollusca > Bivalvia > Cardiida > Solecurtidae > Azorinus > Azorinus chamasolen. The sequence continues at coordinate 29,939,431 of OY755238.1, read as the reverse complement.
GACACTTTCCCCGGTCAGGCAATTGTCCAACGTCGAAATTAGACACATGCTAGACAATTTTTCCGACTTGATAGAAATGTGTAATGTCTAAATTAGACATTATTTAGACATTTTCCCCGGTCGGGCAAATTGTCCAACGTCGAAATTAGACACTTTTTAGACACTTTTTCCGACTTGATAGAAATTTCTAATGTCTAAATTAGACATTATTTAGACATTTTCCCCGGTCGGGCAAATTGTCCAACGTCGAAATTAGACACTTGCTAGACACTTTTTCCGACTTGACAGAAATGTCTAATGTCTAAAATTGGACAATATTTAGACATTTTTCCCTGTTTGGCAAATTGTCTAACGTCTAAATTAGACACTTGTTAGACATTTTTTCCGACTTGATAGAAATGTCTAATGTCTAAATTGGACAATATTTAGACATTTTTCCCTGTCAGCCAAATTGTCTAATGTCTAAATTAGACACTTGTTAGATATTTTTTCCGACTTGATAGAAATGTCTAATGTATAAATTGGACAATATTTAGACATTTTTCCCTGTCAGCCAAATTGTCTAATGTCTAAATTAGACACTTGTTAGACATTTTTTCCGACTTGATTGAAATGTCTAATGTCTAAATTGGACAATATTTAGACATTTTTCCCTGTCTGGCAAATTGTCTAACGTCTAAATTAGACACTTGTTAGACACTTTTTTAGACTCGAGAGAACTGTCTAATGTCTAAATTGGACAATATTTAGACACTTTCCCCGGTCAGGCAATTGTCCAACGTCGAAATTAGACACTTGTTAGACATTTTTTCCGACTTGATAGAAATGTCTAATGTCTAAATTGGACAATGTTTAGACATTTTTCCCTGTCCGGCAAATTGTCTAATGTCTAAATTAGACACTTGTTAGACACTTTCTTCCGACTTGAGAGAACTGGCTAATGTCTAAATTTGACAATATTTATACACTTTCCTCGGTCAGGCAAATTGTCCAACGTCTAAATTAGACACTTGCTAGACAATTTTTCCGACTTGATAGAAATGTGTAATGTCTAAATTAGACATTATTTAGACATTTTCCCCGGTCGGGCAAATTGTCCAACGTCGAAATTAGACACTTTTTAGACACTTTTTCCGACTTGATAGAAATTTCTAATGTCTAAATTAGACATTATTTAGACATTTTCCCCGGTCGGGCAAATTGTCCAACGTCGAAATTAGACACTTGCTAGACAATTTTTCCGACTTAATAGAAATATCTTATGTCTAAATTGGACAATATTTGGACATTTTTCCCTGTCCGGAAAATTGTCTAATGTCTAAATTAGACACTTGTTAGACATCTTTTCCGACTTGATAGAACTGTCTAATGTCTAAATTGGACAATATTTAGATAATTTCCCCGGTCGGGTAAATTGTCCAACGTCGAAATTAGACACTTTTTAGACACTTTTTCCGACTTGATAGAAATGTCTAATGTCTAAATTAGACATTATTTAGACATTTTCCCCGGTCGGGCAAATGGTCCAACGTCGAAATTAGACACTTTTAGGACACTTTTTCCGACTTGATAGAAATGTCTAATGTCTAAAATTTGACAATATTTAGACATCTTTCCCTATCCGGCAAATTGTCTAACCTCTTAAATTAGACACTTGTTAGACAATTTTTCCGACTTGATAGAAATGTCTAATGTCTTGATTGGACAATATTTAGACATTTTTCCCTATCCGGAAAATTGTCTAATGTCTAAATTAGACACTTGTTAGACACTTTTTCCGGCTTGATAGAACTGTCTAATGTCTAAATTGGACAATATTTAGACAATTTCCCCGGTCCGGCAAATTGTCCAACGTCGAAATTAGACACTTTTTAGACACTTTTTTCGACTTGATAGAAATGTCTAATGTCTAAAATTGGACAATATTTAGACATTTTTCCCTGTCCGGCAAATTGTCTAACGTCTACATTAGACACTTGTTAGACATTTTTTCCGACTTGATAGAAATGTCTAATGTCTAAATTGGACAATATTTAGACATTTTTCCCTGTCCGCCAAATTGTCTAATGTCTAAATTAGACACTTGTTAGACACTTTTTTCCGACTTGAGAGAACTGTCTAATGTCTAGATTGGACAATATTTAGACATTTTTCCCTGTCCGGAAAATTGTCGAATGTCTAAATTAGACACTTGTTAGACACCTTTTCCGACTTGATAGAACTGTCTAATGTCTAAATTGGACAATATTTAGACAATTTCCCCGGTCGGGTAAATTGTCCAACGTCGAATAGACACTTTTTTCCGACTTGATAGAAATGTCTAATGTCTAAAATTGGACAATATTTAGACATTTTTCCCTGTCCGGCAAATTGTCTAACGTCTAAATTAGACACTTGTTAGACACTTTTTTAGACTCGAGAGAACTGTCTAATGTCTAAATTGGACAATATTTAGACACTTTCCCCGGTCAGGCAATTGTCCAACGTCGAAATTAGACACTTGTTAGACAATTTTTTCGACTTAATACAAATGTCTTATGTCTAAATTGGACAATATCTAGACATTTTTCCCTGTCCGGCAAATTGTCTAATGTCTAAATTAGACACCTGTTAGACATTTTTTCGACTTGATAGAAATGTCTAATGTCTAAATTAGACAATATTTAGACATTTTCCCGGTCCAGCAAATTGTCTAACGTCTAAATTAGACACTTGTTAGACACTTTTTCTGGCTTGATAAAACTGTCTAATGTCTAAATTGGACAATATTTAGACAATTTCCCCGGTCGGACACAATGTCCAACGTCTAAATTAGACACTTGTTAGACAATTTTTCCGACTTGATAGAACTGTCTAATGTCTAAATTGGACAATATTTAGACATGTTCCGCGTTCGGACAAATTATCTAACGTCTAAATTAGACACTTTTTCGACGTTATGGAAAAAGCTATATTGTCTTACGTCGAAATGGACATTTGTTGAACATTATGGAAAAAAGCTGTATTGTCTAATGTCTAAATTAGACATTTAGACATTTTCTGTCGAAGGTCTAAAAGTCTAATGTCGTGCAAACTTCACGGACCTTGATTTATAACGCTGTGATAATCATTATTTTTTCAGGCTGACAACTGATGAATCAGGTGGTGAACGTTAGTCACTTCCACCACCTGTGCAATTATACTTGTTTAAGTTAACCCATTTGCACCCAGTGGATTCTTCCATATTTATTCATTGGATTAGTCCATTTTTTTTATCTAAGGGACGACTGGTCTAAATTTTCATTTTCGCTTTGTTTTATATTGAAATTCCTATCAGCAAACAGTGTAGACTCTGATCAGACGCCGCATTATGCGGCGTCTGATCAGAGTCTAGACTGTGTGCCTACGTCCCATATATGGGACCATGGGATTAAGTTAATGAAATCAATGAAGTCAATGGATTAAGTTAATGAAAACCTCTGAATATTCATACACGACTTAGTGGCTGCATGACTATTCATTAACTGCGGACACAAAGCTTTCAACAAAACAAACATAAAAGTAATGATTTCAACCAAATCTCCCTAACAACTTTATTTACAGCTACTCCAACATCATCTTAAAGGCATTTCAAAGCTCCTTATATAAGTGACCCCCCCCCCCCAATATACACCGTCTCCAGCTGTGCTCCTGCAGTGTCCAGTCAGGGTCCATAGCCATAATAGATAAAGTTATGCAATTATACATTGATCATCTGTGATGGTAGCCAACCTTATCAGTTTGTGTATCAGATCCCTGACAGTCAACTCCCAAAATACACAGCATGGGGTTAATGGGTCAACATTCCTTTCGAAATGCCTTTAAAGATAAACGAAGAATGGTCACGTCGACGATAAAAATACCCGGAAAACAAACATGAACATCGCCAACGTTATATCGCCATCAAAAAGGGACAATTTCAACATTGACACAAACGACAACAATTGAATCGAACACGAGTTCTATAACCTTTTCTTTCATATAAACGCATTTTCGTGCATTTGCAAACAGAGTTGACCCAGATCAGAGGGTTCCTGTATGAGTCGTCTGATCATGGTCTGTTCTGTTTGCTGACGGAATGCGATACATCTGCTTCTTAAATTATAGTAAATATGTTACCTTAGCTCTAACTTACCGGTAAATCTTCAGGTGGTCTTCTTGGACCGTCAGAAGGTTCGTCTAACTTTGCTAACACACGTCTGCTTGGTTTAGATCCAAAACAACAACTGCCTGCCTCCTACGTCACTTCCGGCGAAGCGTCCCAGCCGTTGTCGTACTTGGATTTCACCACACTTTAGTTTCTGAAATGGCTACAATGTTCCATCTCACATAATATTTCATGATAACTATTTTGTCCATGAATATTCAGTAGGTACAATGTATTGATCTTTGGAACAAATATAGAGCAGGGAAAGAGTTAAAGCACATTAAGAGTGTCACACATGTGAGATTTACAGTAAATTGGTCTCACATCTGAATCCAAACTGCTTCTATTGATTTTCATGGCCTGTCTTATAGTATGAATCAAGTCATTCACGGCAGTAGACTCTGTCTTAACCCATTCCCTCATATTGACGACTTTTGACGACTCCGTAAATGTCACTTTGTGGAACCATTGTGATAAATAGAGCATTTGCTCCTATAGGAGCAAATGCTCTATTTATCACAATGGTTTCAAACAACAAAAAATCTAAAATTTTCCTTTTCACTAGTTAATGCTCCTTTTCGGTAGATTTATGTAAAGAGGTAGAGTCTAATATAGCCTATGAGGGAATGGGTTAAGCGACCATCAAAATGATATCGATCTAGGGGCAGATGGTTGCTTAATGTAGACCAAAAGTAATGCAGACGGCTCCCAAAGGAGGTTTCTGCATTACCCTTGTCTTTTATTGTGCAGCAACCTGCTTTTAGTATCCGATTTCTAATCTGAACATGTTCTCAAGTTCACAGCTAAATGCAGGTCGAATGCAATGCTGAAATCTCCTGTACGAGTGTTCAGCACTACTTTCGACCAGCACCAAGCTGTGTTTCTAGATAAGTGTAGTGATACGTTCTAAAACAATTTTGTATTGTAATATTTGGAGGACCCGAACTTATACTCGACCAACCCAAAGTTCGAATTATCCGAATTCGAGATATCAGAAGTTCAATTGATTATATTAAAAAAATCACCGTTCAATTTTCAAATTGACTATTCTGAAATTCAAACAGGTTAGACTTACTGTGAATATTCAAGGAATGTTTTAAAGAAATGTTTAACATGACAAACAGTGCAAACTCCGATGAGAGGGTCCCGCAGGGCTCCTCTAGCGGCCATCTCGTCTGGGTCCTCTCTATCTTACAAAGACAAAACAACGGACAACTGTTGTGCAAGCAGCGAGTAACATTTATTCATGGACTACATAAATCATAAACATAATTCATGATCACTAAACATAAGACGTACTAGCCTATTATACTACTAGAATAAACATTCAACAAAGAATCTGTCAGCAGAGTCCAACTCTAAGACATTTGATAAATAATAATTATCAAAAACACTTTCATATAATTTTGTTTGCGACGTGGTCGATTCGCCCATACAAAAACCAGAGAGAAAAACTTCATAAAGAAAAAACTCTGGCAAATGGTACCCGTTTGGCAAACAATATCGAGTTACCAATAGTAAGTTACACCACATAGATGTCGGGCCTCATCTTCGAAAACAAATTAATGTACAAGCAGTATAGACTATAAAATGACGTCAAATACACACTGAATTTGAATTTTGCGATGTAGTCCAGTGGAAAGACTGGCTAGAACTGACCACTGTCAGTACACGCTGGACAAAAACACACCCGAAAGTCACGTGACTTACAAACCTGTTTTGTACAGTAACGGACCGATAGGACAACAGCGCTCCACTATACGATGTATTAATTCTACACTGTTCGCGAAGATTCGTTAACCGCACTGACAGGGCTTAATTCTTCCCACATTGACTCATAATTATTTGCGTTACTTGAAAGTCCTTGTTTACGATCCTATTAATTAACACAGCTGTATCAGCTAATGTGTCATGTAGGCGGGTACTATTCAAGAAAATGTCCATGCTGACCTTTATCAACCCTTTCCTTCATATAAACGCATTTTCGTGCATTAGCAAAAAGAGAAGACCCTACAGGAGCCTTTTGATCAGGGTCTGCTATGTTTGCTAATGGATCTTGATAGATCTGTTTCTTTAGTTTCTATAATGCCTACAATGTTACACCTTATATAACTACAGTAAAACCTCTCTAAAACGGCCACTAAATTACATCAAAGTATTTCTGTTAAAGGTAAGTGGCTGCTTAAAGCAAGGTGAAAGTAAAACAGAACGCTCCTGTAGGAGCGTTCTGTTTTACTTTCATCTTGCTTTAAGCAGTCGCCTGCCCTAAATACCGACTAATTAACAAAATTTATTGGCCGTTATAGAGAGTTTTGCTGTATTTTGTCAATGAATATGCAGTAAGTACCGGAATCTGGACTAAATATACAACAGGGAAAGGGGTACAGTAGTAATTTTTTCCTGAAGACATTTAGCAGCTTTTATCAGTAGCATGACCTTTTTGCACGAAGTATTATACATTCCTGCACTCACATATTTGTTCATTTAACAGTTTATTTATGAATATTCATGTAAGATATCATTACATCATGATTATTCAGTGGCTGTTTTGCATAGCGGTATAAATGCATGAACACGTGAATGTATAATCACGACAGACACCTTAGATTCAGACTTATATAATTTCACACACAAAAAGAACAGACCCTGATAAGACGTCTTCAACATGATTCATCTGATTTGGGTCTAAGTTTTTTGCAAAGCCGTCAAGAGTTTAACCCTTTCCCTTATGCAAGCGCATTTGACACATCTGCAAACAGAGTAGACCCAGATCAGACGCTCCTACAGGAGCCGTCTGATCAGGGTCTGCTCTGTTTGCTTATGGTGTAATATAGATATGATTCTACAGCTTCTGCCTCAGCCGAAAAGCCATGTGTTCATATTTTTTATGTCATTATAAAAAATATTCTAATTGATATTCATGATGTAATTATTTCCTACATGAATAATCATCAGGGAAAGGGCTAACGTAATATTCCCAATAAACGCATATTTTCAGTAACAAAATAATTTGTCAATTTGAACATAATATCATATCGAAAAATGCCCCTGTCATACAATATTTTGTTGTATAACAAAATGTTATCGGCCTACATGTATATCGAACAGTTATGAAGCTGGCGCGCCGTTATGAAACTAAAACGCATGGCGATCGCTATCAAACACGTGGGCGTTTTGTTCTCGTTAGTGTATATTTCAATTAGTTTTATTTTCAGCAAAAAACAAATGATTTGACAAGTCATTTTAGGCATTTTTAAAACATTATGCAAGAAGAAACTATCACTTTAAAGAGGAATCCCCTACAATGATCGCATATTTTCAATAATATCATAAAACTTGGTATTTGTTATGCTCTATCATTATTATGAAGGTTCCGAATTTGAACTTATATCGAAAAATGCCCCTGTGATACAAATAAACCGATTTCATCAATACTGATAATTTTTGTTCTACAACACAATATTATGGCCTTTTCCGTTAAATTCTTCCGCGTTTTGCCGATGATCACCCGATCCCTCCATTGTTTACGTAATAGCTTTCTCGGAAGTGGTCGGAGAATCGCGAATAGGGCGAACAGTTACGAAACTAAAACCCAACCCGAATAAAACTGAAACTTCGGGTAGCAAAACCGGGATCGGCGATATCAAACACATGGATGTTTTGTCATTATAAACGGTAATTGGATGGGGCTTTTTGCGATATACTACTTTTCAGCATATACATAAATGAGTTTTGTATATTTTAAGTGTTTATGAAACGCGTCAAATGTAGGGACATCCCTTTTAAATAACTATTTTGACTATTGCAAGTTGGACAATCTTAATAGACCGGAACATCTATGATTAACCCGTTCCTTCATATTTTTACGTATTTGCAATCAGGGTAGACCCAAATCAGACGGCGCTTATAGGAGCCGTCTGATCAATGTCTGCTCTGTTTGCTATGACATTCGATAGATCTGTTTCTTTAGTTTATAAAATGGCTATACTTGTCCACATTCTATTTTCAAAATAGCTGTTTTGGCTATGAAAATTCAGTAGGTATTGGAAAGTGGAAGAAACTAGAACTGACATTTACTTAAATGCACTCAAATATTCTTCTTTGAAATAACGAAAATAGTTCTGAGAACTATAACCGACAAACACCTGAGCCAATACGTTATTACTTTTTTATTACAATGACTAATTTTTTTAAAATCTTTTTGAAACTATCTTTAACCCTTTCCCTGTTCAGTACTCATATAAGAATTAGCTTATTGTTTTTATAAAGGCATCATTTGTAGACAATTATTGATTTGGTATTGGTAGAAACTATAAATTCGGGCTTATTATAATTCCATAAGCAAACAGAGCAGACCCTGATCAGACGGCTCCTATAGGAGCCGTCTGATCAGGGTCTTCTCTGTTTGCAAATGCGTGAAAACACGTTTACACGAGACACAGGGTTAACCGTGCGCTTGCTAAGTGCGTCCGGACTGGCGTTTACGAACAGTTTGGATACAGAAGAGACGCCGAGTGTAACGCCGAGTACATGTAACTCGGCATCTGATCAGGATACAAGCTGTGTGACATGCACTAGGTCAATATTTTATCAAAGGACTAATAAATCAGAAGAAAGTAACTCTTGCGATAGCTCAGAATATAACACTTTCCCTGACACAGAGGCCCAGATAAGATGCGAAAATTTCAACATTTTCAAGAAGAGCTCCTTTATTTCACCACCAAACCCTATACTGTGACCACTCTTTAGAATCGTCTCGAAGAGACGACTCTAAAGAGTGGTCACAGTATAGGGTTTGGTGGAGAAATGACGATTCTAGAATTTCAGTACGTGCCTTTATGTGTATAGCTCTGATGACATAATGAATATTTATTAACGGAAATATCATAATGGCATGTGTACACTGGAGTGTGCTTGGTATTGGTAGAAACTGTAGAGTCGGATTTATTATAATTTCACGAGCAAACAGAGCAGACCATGATCAGACGGCTCCTGTAGAAGCCGTTTGACCTGGGTCTGATACGATGGCAAAAGGGCGTGAAAAAGCGTTTATGAGAGGGAAAGGGTAAAGCAGGCAAAATTGTTTACAGCAGGAGGAATGATAAGCCTTACAACGCTGCGTTTTCAAATGGACTATTCCGAAATTAAAACAGGTCAAGCGTATTGTGAATATATATAGGGATATATTTCCTAATATAACTGTATAAAAGTATAACATGACAAACAGTGCAGACCCTGATGAGAGGGCTCCTCTAGGAGCCCTCTCATCTGGGTCTACACTGTTTGCAAAGAACATTAGTAACTTGTGTCCCGCATCTGTAAGGGTTAAATCTATGAACAACAGTACACAGGGGTATATTACAGTAAAATGTCTCTATACAACTTCTACTCAAAAGAAATATAATTCAGACTGGTGGTAACTTAATGCAGGATGAAAGTAAAGCAGAAAGCTCCTCCTTGGAGCTTTCTGCATTACTTTTGTTCTGCATTAAGCAACCATCTGCACTTATAGACTTCCATATTTATTCATTAAGTAATCAGTATATATATATATTCACTGTACCTCGTTGGAAAACTGGAAAAGGCAAACGCATTGGAAATTTAAGAAGAGTGTTCTCGAGGGAGGAGTTCAGGTGGCACATACATGTATTACATATACCTTTAAACGATGTATTGTGTCAACGCATTTGAAGCCTACATTTAGTTCATATGAGCAAGAGTGTCTTTAAAGATGTACTCGGCTCGAAACGAGTCCGAGCTTGGCCGAACACATTCGTAGAATTCCGCATAAATCAACGAAGTTTTACGTCTCTTAAAAAGTCTGGCGTTTTCTAAGGATTTTGGCTGTACAGTAAAACCCCTCTACATTGGAAGTCTAGTAGAGCAGAATTTGTTTATACTTTTTGGGCAGGTGGCTACTTATTGCAAGTTGGAAGTCATACAGAAAGCTCCTTTTGGAGCTTCACCCTTTCCGCCACACAAAAGGAGTTTTCTGCATGGCTTTCATCCTGCATTAAGCTGACACATATTCGCAAGACCAATATTTATTCTACATCTAACGTCCGGTTAGAGGGGTTTTACTGTATTTAGATGTTAGTAATAGTTAGCTGAATGTATTTGTATGACTCTCTGATTAGGGTCTGTTCTGTTTCAAAATGAAATGTAAGCCAGTTTCTGTCATGGTCAAACTCGTTTCTCATATATTATTATAAACCTTCAGCTGTTGCTTTTATTTCTTACATTAATATTCAGCAGGTACGCATGAAGGGTTAAAACCACAACAGTTACTGTTCATATCTTATCAAAGGTATTTAAATTGTAAATGCAAAATCTTAGCTAACCCCGTGATAGCATATTGCCACTTTGTCCTGTCTTCCACTACTCGCTTAGATGTTTCAAAACTCACACTTGTCCACTCCGTGATGTTTTCTTCCCATCTTTTCATTTGCCTTCCTCGCCTTCTTGTTCCATCAAATGTTCCCTGAAGAATTGTCTTGGCGATGTCTGTTGAGCGGAAGACATGACACTACCATCTGAAGCTTTTCTTAACTACCGGATATAACGATAGTCTCTTCATACGGGCCAATAATTGCCCGAGCTCGACTGCGGACCTCTTCGTTGGTGATGTGATCCTTATAAGAAATGTGTAGGATCATCCAGTAGTATCTCTCTAAGGATATGGTTTTTCTCTCCAGGTCCGCTGTTAGCGTCCATGCCCCGAGGAACATTTTTATTGAGTCTGAGATCATTCTCAAGCATTTGATTAGTCAGATTCTGAGCTTTCTCAGAATCCGACCAATCACATACTTGAGATTGATCTCAGACTCAGGCTCAGATGTTTTATAACCTTGGACCCATGTTGCACAGACATACAGGAATATGGAGACGACAAGTCTCATCTTGGTGTGGAGTGAAATGCTCCTGTTCTTCCAAACGGACTCCAACTTTGCAAGAGCAGTTACTGCTTGTGTAATTCTGTCTAAAGCTGCAGGTTTAGATCATTCATCTGTAATGATAGAGCATAGGTATTTGTAAGGCTGATACCGTCTCGAGTCTTTCCCAATACATTTGTATATCATCCTTAAAGTATTCTGAGTTTGGTCTTCTGGGCACTTTTCTCCATCCCAAACTTGGTGGATGCTTGGCTCGTGCATTGAACTATGTCCTTCAGTTCCTGTAAAGTTCCTGCTATCCATCAATTCCATCTGCATAAAGCAGGTTAGTGATGTTTCTGCCCCCAATACTGATATACATGTAGTTCCCCCATGTTCAACCAAGGCCTTAAACATGATTAGCTCCAAGAAGATGCTGAAGAGCGTCGGTGATAAAAGGCATCATTGCCTGACCCCAACAGTGGTTCAGAGATATTCACCTAGGTTGTCATTTATAAACACTGCACAGTAAGTGTTGTCTTACAGTGGTTGAATGGTCTTGACTAGATTCTCACTTACGTTGTACATACTCATAATTACCCACACTACTGCATGTCACACTATGTCGAAAGTGTATGAAACATATAAATTAGGAAATATGAATGCTCAGATTGTCTCTTTGAAATGGTTACACACGTGAACAATGACGTATGTGCATTCAGATACTCAACGGCACACGCGTGCTCACATACACAACGGCACACGTGTTCTTCCGTACACAACGGTGCACGTGTTCCCGCGTTCTCAGCGGCGCACGCGCTGACACCAGCATGTCTGACTAAGAAACCCATGCTTAAATCTCTATACTAATACAATCATCAAGGCATATACAATATATCCGCCTTAGAGTGGTGATATACATAATTGAGTGTTCTGCATTACCTTTGGCTTATATTAAAGATTTCCCGCATATAAAAAACTTTTCTCGCATTTGCAAATAGAGTAGACCCAGATCAGTGTCTGCTCTGTTTGCTTTTAGAATTATATGGATATGATTTTACAATTTCTGCCAACACGTGCCGTCTGATCAGGATCTGCTCTGCTTGCTAGTGGAATTGAAATATCTTCTTTACTTTCTAAAATAGCTACAATCTCCCACCTTCTATATTTCATTATAACTATTTTGTCCATCAATATTCAGTAGATATTGAAATTTGGAATAAAAACAGAACAGGGGAAGGGTTAACCTTTAGCCTGCTATGGGCGTATGAGTTAATACCTATGCAAACAGTTTGGATCCAGATGAGACGCCGAGTAACTGAGAAAGCGGGAGCCACCTGGTATGGGCCTCTACTGTTTGTCCGTGTCCCCACTCAGAGACGTCATGTCCAGATTGGTTAAACTACTTGAATTAAATACATTTAACTCTCTCTTTAACGACTCAATCTAGGGAAGTTGACAGGTCGTAGCTTAATGCAGGGCGGAAGTAATGCAGAAAGTTATGTGGACTTTCTGCATTACTTTTTCGTTCTGTAGTACATGCTAATTCATTAAGTGGTCACTAAAATTAACCCTTACAGCGCGGGACACGAGTCCCCAATATCCTTTGCAAATATTGTAGACCCAGATGAGAGGACTCCTAGAGGAGCCCTCTCATCAGGGTCTGCACTGTCTGTCATGTTACACATTTCTTTTAAAAAATCTCTAAATATTCACCATAAGCTTTGAAGTGTTTGAATTTTGGAATAGTCAGTTTGAAACTTCAACATTGTAAGGTTTAAGGCGATGTTTGAATAATCGGCGAGGAGCGTTTCTATTGTACATTTCTAAGAAACACGATCATCACACGTCGTTCGTGTCATGTGCAAATCCGCATGCTTATTATGACAATAAGAACTCGTGATACGTGTTCATTTTCAGTCTGGCGTCTGTTTTAAACATGTGTCGTAAGCTTATTTTAGACCCAACCTCTTGAATCAATCGGAGCAATCGGAAAGGAGCATTTGCTAAGGAAAATGAATATTTTAGAAGTGTTGTAGTATTGAAGTCATTGTGATAAATAGAGCATTTGCTCCTCAGGAGCAAATGCTCTATTTATCACAATGGATTCAAAAGGTGACGTTTACAGAGGCGTCAATATGAGGAAATGGGTTAAAGATGTGTCGTAATATCTACCGATTTACTGTCTCCCTCGACATTTGAATCCTTTATCCATTCGTGGCTAGTGTCCTCTTAACACATTACTTGATGTATATTCTTTTGAGAAATAATAACATCATGGATGCTAACTAGATTATTTGTTATAACACATATATAGTTGTACAGTAGAATACACTACCATCGGATGTAATCAGTGCAGAATCAATCATTGGATTCAAGTCAGCACGGGCTGCATCAATGTATCATCCATAGTCAAGCTCAAGAGCTTTTTTATCTGTTTTTAACAATACTAGATTTCTTGCACATTTCTTGTAAGTAGGGATTTTAATCTAGTTTTTTTATGGTTTTAGGTCTTTGCACCACCCAGTTTGGAGGTACCAAATGGATTGAGTAGCTTGTGCCTCCAGACACTCTATCTTACTTTTTAACCCCCGTGTATGGCAATAATACTCAGTAGTGAGTGATAGCCATTACTATAGAAGAAGAAGAAAGAACAGCGCATGTGCTCAGGAAATGCTGGTAATGGCAGAGACTCGAGGAGCATATCTATATTATTTCATGGACAAACAGAGCAGATCCTGATCATACGGCTCCTATAGGAGCCATTTTACTGGGATTACTCTGTTTGCAAAGGCGTATAATTATGTGGAGTAATGGGGTGTATCTGGTGGATGAGTGAGTTGGGTTTTACGGCACTGCGACACTAGATAGGTCATATAGCGCAAATGAGGAAATTATGATGAAACGGTGAAATTCAATAAAAACAAATCTAGATCACCTCGAGTATCAGAAGGATATGGGTAGCATTTAAACATCTTGTTCGCCGAAATGAGAAAACACCGATAAATAGATCCAGCAGAAATTTACCATGCATCTGATAGGTACGCATTTTCATGCTTATGCAAACAGAGTAGACCTATATCAGACGGCTCCTGTATGGCCCGTCTGATCCGGTTTTGCTCTGTTTGCTTATAGTTGGCTATTTTCATGGGTTGCTGTGCTTTTTTATGGTTGGTTGGCTGTTGGGTAAGGTGGTGATTTTGTCTTTGGGCGATTTGGTAGTTTTTTTAGCCTTTCCTACATGAATATTCGTGTGAGAAATAATGACGTCATGATTATTAGTTTGATTAAGTTGTTATAGTAGCACATTGACACAGACATTTTGGGCCATGGCAGAAACTGTCGAATCATACCTATATTATATCATAAGCAAACAGCGTAGACCCTGATCAGACGGCTCCTATAGGAGCCGTCTGATCTGGGTCTACACTGTTTGCAAAGGCGTAGAAAGGCGTATTTATGGAGTAAACGGCTAATATCTAAAAGACACCCAGATGAGGATGGAGACCAAAAAATCTGTTTGCGTTGTCCGTGTGTATTGTTATTTCTTTTTGGTCGGGGCGGAAAGACGGAATGCAGGTTGGTGTTTAACCCTTTACTCCATAAAATACGCCTTTCTATGCCTCTATGCAAACAGTGTAGACCCTGATCGGACTGCTCATGCAGGAACCGTCTCGTATGGATTTGCTCTGTTTTATTATGGAATAATACAAATCTGATACATTGTACTACAGTTTCTGCTTTGGCAAAAACAATATACATATACGTGTTAATATGCTAATTTGAAAAAAAATCTAATTAATATTCATGATGTTATTTATTTCTAACATGAATATTCATTGAATTAAGGGTTAAGCGAATATAGACTAACATCTAACAATGCCACTCAACATAGCTTTAATTTAATTCTATAAGATACCGTTTTCAGAAATTCAGAATGATGCTTCTTTTAACCATTTCTTTCATAAATACGCCTTTCTACGCCTCTGTAATAGCCGCTTCTTGAAACCATTGTGATAAATAGAGCATTTGCTCCTATAGGAGCAAATGCTCTATTTATCACAATGGTTTCAAACTACAAAATTCTAAATTTTACCTTTTCTATAGTAAATGCTCCTTTTGGGTAGATTCGTTCAAAGAGGTTGGGTCTAAAAATAGCCTATGGAGGAATGGGTTAAGTGACTTTGCTGTATTAGTTACTATGAGGGAAACGGTTAAACTAACCCTGTACAATCTATCGTCGTATTTGTGACTAATTATTGATAATTCAGTTTGGATCCAGATCAGATGGCTGGTAACATGACCTCTCATCAAGATCCGATCTGTTTATCGCTTTTATGATATATTTTGAAAGTTAATAGCGAAAACAAACATTTCAAAAAAATTGTAGCAGACGACAAATTCGCAGACGGCAGTTAAACATGTTCAACAGCGTGACGCATCGGCTAAAAAGGGGCAAAAAATGTCCTTACGTGACAGATAAATCTGTACAGCTAATTGTCAGCTGTGAGAAAAAACCTGTCGTCTGCGACAAATACAATATTCAGCGAAACCTCGATAATTCGAAACCCTTTTTATTCAGGTTGCTGCTTAATGCAGAGTGGGGGTCATGCAGAAAGCTCCCAGAGGAGCTTTCTGCATGACTTTCATCCTGCATTAAGCTGCCACCAGTCCTGTCTTACAGACCGACATTTGCGTGTTCGAATAATCGAGGTTTTGACCGATATATGCGTGTTCGAATAATCGAGGTTTAACTGTAGTTTTCTTCTACCATTTCAGTTTGTTAGTACAGTAAACGTGCGGGCCAAAATGGATTAGAATGAGACGTTGGTGTTATACGTCAGCCCAGCTGGTTTAGAAAATCCCAGTCGCGCGCAGGTTTAGATAGTATCTTATTTACCCTTAGTATTTGGACACCCAGTCTATCGCCTCTATGGATACCCCAATCCTTTTAACTTGTTCCCTTGTGTAAGCGCATTTTGACGCCTCTGCAAATAGAGTAGACCCAGATCAGACGGCTCCTATAGGAGACGTCTGATCAGGGTCTGCTCTGTTTGCTTATGCTGTAATATAGATCAGACTCTACAGCTTCTGCCTGAGCCAAAATGTCACGTGTTCATAAATATGAAAGTAATCTTATTAATATTCATGGCGTTATTATTTCCTACATAAATATTAATCAGGGAAAGGGTTAACTCATTTTTGAATGATCAGAGTGGAATAGCCAATCAGTGTTTTACTATAGATAGCCAATTAGTGTTTAACCCTTCGCTTGCTGAATTTTAAAATACATTTCTCCTTCTTTACCCATGCCCTGTTGTATAATTACATATATCTTCACTGTGTACAAGTATTTCGCTGTGCAATCACTGCTGTGGAGTGCACTGGTTGCACAATCAACTTGTAAATAGTGCAGATCCTTATGAGGCAGCTCCTGCAGGAGCTGTCTCGTCTGGGTCTTCACTATTTACAGGTACGTATATTGACGTGAATAGCAAGCGAAGGGTTAATAATACGCATCGTAAGACATGCTGAAACTTGCTAGAGTATTTTGAATGACAAACAATGCAGAACCATATACGAGGGCTCCTCTGTGACCCCTCTGATATGGGTCTACACTGTTTGAAAATAGCAGCGCATGTGTTTCCCAGGTTGAAAGAGGTAATTATCCTAAGTAATCGGACATCTAATCTTTCTCTCCGTGGGTACCTTAAATATTCTAAGTATTCGGACACCCAACCTCTCACTACTTGGGTACCTTAAATATCCTAAGTATTCGGACACCCAATCTCTCTCTACTTGGGTACCTTAATTACCCTAAGTATTCGAACAACAATACCCCTCTCCGTGGGCACCTTAACTATCCTAAGTATTCGCCCATCCAATCTCTCTCTGTGGGTACCTTAATTACCCAACGTATATTCGGACACCTGATCTCTCCTCTTCATGGGATCGTAAATATAAATAATTTGATTTGAATCCACTTTGATAAATGACGGTAGCAAATAGTGAAGAGTCTTACTAAATATTCTAATCAAACTGATTCTCTATGATCAATTCGATCTGGGTCTGCGATACTTGCCTAAGTTAGTTTATCGATTAACTTAGAGTAATCAGGTTAACGAAATAAATTTTATCATACATGCAATCGTTAACGATGGCCGTTTCTTATTTGGTTTAATAGCATAATACATATCCGTTGGTATTAGTGGCACAACAGTGTCTATGTACGCATAGCCATTTACCTCATACATACGCCTGTAATATATGGAAAACAGAGAAGACCAATATCAGACGGCTCCTGTAGGAGCCGTCTGATATGGGTCTGCTCTGTTTACTTATGAAATAACATAGATCCAATTCTATAGTTTATGCCGAAGCCTAAAACAATCCTATGTCCATAATCGATTACAAATTCAGCTAATAAAATGTCCGTGCTGTCAGTATACTAAGACACTTTGTGAGAAGAAAAAAAGATCTCGAATTAAACACAAGGACCTGGCGAACAAATGCTTAACGCAAAAAAGTCACTGTACATAAAGTATATATACCGCTTTGATAGTGTAACGCCACGAGAGTAACTGCTTGTGTGTGGGAATTTCCTGTGCGATATCGGACTTGACTGACAGTCGCCTTGTCAGTTAGTGCCAATCAAATTGACCTAATAAATACTCACGTGAACACTTGTGCCATATATAGCCATAGAGGCGGAGCTGTAGTATTCACAGTCAGAGGTTTTATCAATGAATGATGTAAAGCTTCCCGCCCATGTGGATATATATAAAACCCTGAAACATGCTTAACACTCATTGTAAACCGGTATTTAGCGAAACACACAACGAGCGTGTGAGATGTACTGATAAAAGGTGGATTTGAAGTTACTATTATAAACAGCACAGAAGATATATTTGTTGTGATTAGATGTTATTTTAGAACGGCATAATGACATTGGATCCGCACGAGGAAAGTCATAAGCAAATAGCGAGCTTACGCAGAAGTGAAACTTGCTTCACTTACTCAATGGCTTCAAGTTGTTCGAACTTGTTCGTGTCACAAGAATCTAGCCAACGGAACAGACCTAGTTTGATGGCAAATACACGGTGTTCAAATTCAAAGTTGGTGATATGTGTATTGACAGTGATAATTTTACATACATTATGTTCCGAGGTGTCGGGCATGCCCCGGTCATTATTGTGTGACTCCCGGGCACGGTGCTTGCACGGTGGCGTTCTACGTTTGCCCGATAACCCGTTCGGCTTTTGCCGTTGCGTCTGTAGGAGACCGTACGTTGGACCAAGATGCCAGTTTAATAGAATGAGTCGCACACGGAGAATTAACAGATTAAAGCGATTGGTTCGACTGAAGCAGCAATTCAGTGATTGGCTCAAAAATATAAATAGTTCGGAAAGATGATAAAGCGCTTATACATAGTTGAAATTAAATCGGTAAGTATCAGTCTTTGAGATGCATTTATGTAATCTCATATCAGTTTTATTTTTGAAGACTTTGTCTTAAATACTTTCTTCTGTTCATACAATGTCTGTTAAAAGCATTGGGCAATAAATATCGGCAGTTCTACTTAATCTGTAAAACAATCACGTCGTTTCTAGATGCCATCAATTTGACTATCAGCCAAGGTTTGTTCATCTTTATCATAATACATCATTAATTAAATGCCAAATACATGTGCATGTAGCTTTAAGAACACTGGACAATATGTTCATAGCAAACACAGACTGTAGAACCTGAGTTAGATTGTTTAATAAGCAAATAGATCAGACCCTGATCAGAGTTGTCTGATCTGGGTCTACTCTGTTTACAAAGTCGTTGAAAGACGTATCTATTATGTTAAAGTATAGACGGTCGTTAACTAGCGCAGTGATTGCACAGTCAACTGCATTTCCCAATAAATCTAAACGACAAAGCAGGCTATGTGAAGTGTCTGTTATACAGCTTGATACAGTTACAGAACCGATTTATCTGCAGAAAAAACTTGTCATAATTTGTTAATGGAATTAATACTTTTATTGGTAAATACTCAAAGTGGAATTGCGCACGTCTGACTATAAAATCAATCCAGAATGAAAGGCTTATATATGTGCTAGAAGCCTTTGAATCATAAACAGTGCATGCCATGGTCAGAGGGTTCTACACTGTTTGCAAGTATAATAGCTAGAATGCGAGTGGCTTGGAGTTAAAAAATAATGCATTGTCCCTTTTATATCACCACCAAATACGGATTTCTGATTTAGATGACCAACGCCTTTCTCTTCAACGTGGTTTGAAATATTATATTACACTGTTGGCATTTTCTTCTTCTAGTTTTATTGTCTTTGAATTACGATCCAATTTGCCACTATCAATTAGTCAAAACTTGTTCTCTTTTAACTTTAAATGAAGACTTTTCTTCATTTTAAATTGGAGTGAAATTACAAATTCAGAGATTAATCTATGGTCCAATTTGCAGAATCAATTATCTTGGCTGTCATATAAATTTAACGTTTTACCGGCTTTTATTACCACATTAGATATCAGAACAAATTACACCTAAAATACACCAAAAATCAAATACAAACTACAAAAAAATCGCATTGACCCAAACACGTGATTATATCGCTTTGTACACATACGCTTTATCACAGACAAACAAACGAAAAAAAGTTTCCATATCACAGTTTTGTATATGTAAATAAAACATTATACAGCATCTCATTATCGGATTGAGTAAACAAGAAACCTTTAAATCTTTTACTCCATTGTTTCTCATGTAAGAAATACTCACATCATGAATATTAATTAGCCGTATAATTAATTATTTGGCCGAAATTATTGGCTGTATACTGTCATAAGCAAATAGAGCAGACCCCGATCAGACGGCTCCTACAGGAGCCGTCTGATCTGGGTCTGCTCTGTTTACAAATACGTTAAAAGACGTATTAATGGAGCATAGGGTTAATGACTAGGCGTATCCAATATCAGGTTGTATTTGTCGTTTAAAATCTATGCCTCGCAACTTAGAGCTGATTGAAGCCATCCAATATAAGATGTACTGTACATCTGACGCCCATTTACAAAGACAAAGTTCAGAACGTGCATGACCGTATTATGTCGTCTGCTCATTGTTACGTCTGCATACAATAATGTGCCAATTAATACCATAAACGCAAAATTGCTAGTCAGGTTGTTTGTTTTTGAGATGCCGAGTTTATGCCGAGTTGATGCCGAGTAACTCGAGCTACTCATCCTAATCTAAACTGTTAGTATAAACTTGCCTACCTACGCACATGTGCATTTAAAATTCACAGACGTCATTTCACTCTGCGTATAAGTGGCGAATCTGCGATGACCCATGTAAATTGTTTGGATCCAGAGGAGACGCCGAGTAACTCGGCGTCTCATCAGGATGCAAACTGTTTAACATTACAGGTATTATATGAAGAGAAATAAAAGAATAGGAACTAAAATTCAGAACTGCAGCAGACAACAACTTCTGCAGACGACAAATACTTGCGCAAATTGTTAACAGCAGACGACACGCAGACGATGTAAGACAGCGCTGCATGTAATAAAACGTGAATTCAAGGCCATAACATTGGAAAAATTTCGTCAGAGAGAGAAAGAGAGATAATCGTTACGTAAGAATAAGACGATATGAAACTGACTATCCATATAGCTTAACTTGATGAACTCCGCAAATTATGAATATTACTTAATATACTCACTAACTGTGTTGGAAAATATAAATTAAAGAAAGTTCATTGTATTGGCAAGGAGAAGAGTATCCCGTTTATAAGATTATACGGTTAAGCAGAGCTCGGAGAAAGAACTGCAGAATAGGCGATATAAAATCGTTTATGTCTGCATACCACAATCAATTCAATTGAATATCATATGTGGAATAAATCAAAGGCTTTCACACTGTAACATCATTGTCAAGTCATCCAAATGAAGTGTCTGTTTCGTCAAGACATTTTATTATCAAATAAACCATAAAAGGATTATAAATTTAACACTAAAAAGAACGGTTTTATAATGTTTTTATACCACTTTCATTATTTAAAGCTCTTGTCATGAAACGCACCTTTCTTCATGATATCTTAAGCCTCTTGCGTAAATCAAATTTGTATGGCTAATTTTGGCGTCGTTGTCCAATTATTTTTTCCCAACGTTTAGCTTGCTACTGCCGAACTTGTAATTACATTTGCAGTTTGGATAAGATGTTGAATATGTCAGATTCGCATTAGGATCCAAACCACTTTGCACTCTGTTCGCTCCATTAACACCCATGTAAGAAATAATGCCACTATGAATATTAGTCATATCATTTTTTTATATTAACACATGAACATAATAATGTGTAGCTATGACAGAAAATATAGATAGAATCGTATCTATATTATTTCATAAGCAAACTGAGCAGGCCCTGATCAGACGGCTCCTCTAGGAGCGGTCTGATATGGGTCTTCTCTGTTTGCAAATGCGTAGAAAAGCGTATCTATTGAGTAAAGGGTTAAGTCTCGCAATTGATATGTCTCTCGCACATCCATCAAATATTTACTTTCCACGGGACTCTTACGTTGATCGAAACACAATTACGGTTAGAAACAAAACCGGGTGAATCACATCCGTGACATACATTGGGTTAACCCTTTAATTAACACTGAGTAATATTCGACTGCAAAGCCTATCTTCTATTTATTGAACAAAAATACACAATGTCAGAGTATCAGTCAGTTTGGATCCAGATGAGTTGCAGAACATTACTCTTGCTTGTGGCTTTGAAACTAAATATGTTGAAAACGCATTTTGAAAATTGAAAATTGAAGTCAAGTAGATGATATTGTTGAAGTGTTGTTAATGATTTGCACACCTCATACTCGTGACAACACATAATGTTTTTTAGTTTTTTGTCTGCATTCGTTGCACACTTAATTAGCCAGTCAAAATTTGAAGGTTCTCAAATGTCCCATCACTGAAGCAGTGTGGCTACACACAGCGGTATAGGACACACTTTTGCGTGTGCACGTAAACAGAGGCATACATTAAACATTTAACTGCCTTTTTGAAAAGAATATTTCCGTTAATTCTCCACCAAAATCTTATGCTGTGATAAATCTTTAACAACATAGGGTTTGGCGGAGAAATAACGACTTTCGTTTTTTTGAAAAACGTTCCTTTATCTACAAATAACATTAAAAAGACGGTGGTAATATTGCTCTTTAAATGAAAATAAAGCAATGAGAGGACAGGATTTTCGCATTCAAATGACAAATATTGAAAAGGGACAACACTTTTAAAAGAGTTATTGCCTGCAATTTTAACACGTCAATAGTTTCCTTGCTGTTCCCTTTATGCACGAAAACGACCGCGTCCCACATTACATATACATTACATTTTAAATGCCAAAACACTTATGCAACCTTAGGAAAACTTATTTGAAACACGTGTGACATTACCCACTATAGGTCGTGCTACATACAGGATCTTTCTGTACCATTGTTGTCTTGTATTAAGCTACCACCTGTCTTAAATACCTAGATTTGTACCTCTTATTAATGGTCACTTAAGATAGGTTCTACTGTACTACATGTAAGCAGCCACGGACGTCCATAATCATTAATTCAGAGAGACTATATGCCATTTTATAAACCAATAAATGTTTTAGGCCTGTAATAACATGTTCTTCTCAATTTGTCTATTTCAGATGCTGACAAAAGATGGACCATGGCTATATTAAGTCACTACTTCATTCTCTATACAAGGAACAGGATGTGTCCTGAACGTTACAGCTGCAGGACGAAACTGCGACGGTCGAGTTTACGACGGGCGAAATGAATACATTATCGATGGATGCCACGAAAAGTCCCGAGAACTTCCGAACAGTGACAAAACAAAAGGGCCCAGGACAACTTTATCCCGAACACTATTTCGCCAACGAACTGGGCTTTTAAAATACTTCTCGTTACTTCACGGTGACTTTCGGCTGGATATTAAACTGCGTATTTCTCACGGACCAACATGTTTACTCTTTCATTACTGATCAAATCGGGGACCCAATAATTGAACAGTGCAATATTAAATTAGCCATTTTGTGTTGTGGACCATTTTTGAATCATCTGGATCATATACCGTTGATACGAGTATTAGAAGCTGATGAAGGACATGCGTCCGACAATTCGAAATTAGAACGTGGCTCAGAACTATTTTATTTAATTGCTACTTAACCCATTCCCTCATAGGCTATTTATAGATACAACCTCTTTGAATAAATCTACCAAAAAGGAGCATTAACTAGAGAAAAGGAAACTTTTAGAATTTTGTAGTTTGTAACCATTGTGATAAATAGAGCATTTGCTCCTCTAGGAGCAAATGCTCTATTTGTCACAATTGTTTCACAAAGTGACTTTTACAGAGTCGTCAAAAGTCGTCAATATGAGGGGATGGGCTATATGAGGACTTACCGATACTATTTAATGGCAACTGCGATTCATTTTTCTTTGTAATCATTGAAAAATGAAAATTTATTGAAAAAATCTTTACATTTTGGACCATGACAATTTTATTTCAACCCTGTATCTGATAGAGACACCTTTTGATGCATTTTCAAACAGAGTAGACCCAGCTCAGGCAGCTGCTATTGTAACCGTCTGATTAGGGTATGCACTGTGTGTTTATGATTTTTACCATTTCTGCCATGGCCAAGCAATTATATGTTCATATGGCATTATAAAATAATCTAACAAATATTCATGATTACATTATTTCTTGCATGCATATTCACCAGCTAAAGGGTTTATTAGCAGATGAAATAGACGATGCCACGCCTCCAACTTGGAAATTATCGTGTATTCTATCTGATACTGCAATCTGTTACCTGGTCAATATTCATTAACAAACAGAGCAGATCCTGATCAGACGGTTTCTATAGGAGCCATCTGATCTGGATCTACTTTGTTTGCAAAACGGTGTAAAAGGACGTATCTATGGTTGATCATTATTGTTTAACATAACAATGTCATCACACTGTGTTCCATACAACGGACGATATTGTCAATTTGTTATTTCATGTTTTGTTGTTCATTATTTATTTATTTATTTATGAAAGTATAAGATAAAGTTTCGCTGGAACTTTACAAGAAGTGCTCTCGCATCCAGAGCAAAGGATAAAGGTGCATACTCAGATATTAAAATCGTCATTTCTCCACTAAACCCTATGCTGTGATAACTCATTAGAATCGTCTCTTCGAGACGAATCTAAAGAGTGGTCACAACATAGGATTTGATGGAGAAATGAAAGAGTTATTCTTGCAAATGTTTTAATTGACGCATCTTATCTGGACCTCTGCGCTTCGTTTCGAAGCTAGTTAAAATGTTATTTTGTGTTTGTCTTACCAAAGTTCTTTCATTCCGTCAGGAATCTATAGATCGCCAGCGATAAATAACTACCCGAAAACGTACAACGACACAATAAATAATAATAAATACAATTATAACACTATTTTTGAAATTTGATTTCAGCATCAAACAGGATTCTTCATGTGAAATGTTAGTTCCCTTGATAAACAGTTGAGTCGCTGTAAAGAATCACTTTCTGAACAAACGTCGGTGTCTTATAAAGCACGTGAATAAACATGACACGTGGTTTCAAAATCAATTATCGTTGGCGATCTATACTTGTTATTAGTTATTTATCAATCCCATTTTGTTCGCATTATTTTTCGTTACATCTGCAGATGTACAGCTCGCTTCGTTACAAAAATCATTCTCATTATTTTTTCATCTTGTTATCACATTTTTTCTCTCAACTCAGACAGTAGACCTTGTAGAAATAGACAAACAGTAGTTTTCGTAGGATTACAGTGGAACTTCTCTTTAACGACCATTAAGTTGTAGAGCTACAAATAAACGTGCGTACTCGAATACTAAAACCGTCATTTCTCCACCAAACCATACGTTGTGACCACTCTTTAGAATCGTCTCTTCGAGACGATTCTAATGAGTGGTCAAAACATAGGGCTTTAATGGCCAAATAAAGAAGTTATTCCTGAAAATGTATTTACGAATATTATCTGGACCTGGTCCAGAGCTGTGGATATGAAGCGTAAAGCAAATTTCGGAGAGATGATTCTAATGAGTTGCAGCATGGTAAATGTGGTTACTTAATGCAGAACGAAATGTAATGCAGAAAGTTTCAATGGGAGCTTTCTGCAGATCTTTCGCCTTGCATTAAGCTTCCACCTCTCTTCAAGCCCAAGAACTAGACCATATTATGTCGTTATAGAGAAGTTTCATAGTACTTTTCATTGCGCGTTTTTTCTCATTATTTGAACACAAAACAACGTTTAATTTGTTTTAGTTTATCCATTTAAATCCATTTTGTAGACTTACCAAAAAAAGTCATTTAGTAGAAGAAATATTTTTTTTAAAACATATTCTAATTCAATGTGCCATAATTTTAACGGAATTTAGACATGATGATTTCTTATTCACCAGTCTCCAAAGACCGTGTTTGTTTTGTCTACAGACATGCTTGTTAGAACGTTAGTTTCAATTAGATTTATCACAAGAAATTGATCTGTATCAAGTATAGGTACAAATTGTTACTGGTATTATTTCCATTGTTGAGATTGCCTAACAGCGTTTGTTATACCGCAAACATTCCAAGTTTGAAGGAGTTGCAGTTCAACTTCGATATCTCGAAATCGGATAACTCGAGATAACTCGAAGTAAAAGTTCGACCCTTCCAAAATTTAGAATACAAAAAAGTTTTAAAATGATTCACTACATATATCTAGAAACACACTTGACAGCTTAATGCAGGTCGAAAGTAATGCTGAAAGCTCCCACAGGAGCTTTCAGCATTGATTTCGATCGGCATTAAGCTGTGAACTTAAGAAATTGTTTAGATTAGAAAATGGATGAGTGGAACCTCTGTTACGCCGTATACAATATTTGAATGATTTTGTATTTGTTCTGTAAAACATTTATGTTAATGCTTCATTATATATGTTGCATTGAAAGGAACTTAATTTCATTATACTCACACTTTGTTCAGTGAGCGCTACTATGTTCACACGTTAAACACGTTCAACATTACTATCACACTATGTTGAGTCAACATTATGTTCATTTCATTTAATGTTGGAGGATGAATACTCAGAATAAGAATTACTCGAAAGATGGTCATTTCATTTAAGCCACGTCAACATAACAAACAACTGGTTTCTTAGACGCTTGACAGTTTCAAACAATGTTGACCCAGATCAGACGCCGCGTTTCCAACGCGGCATGTTCAGGATCTGCACTGTCTGACACTTGTCGTCATCTGCAGAATTTTAGCATGAACACTGACAAGAAATAAACATATACTGATTATATAACTATGTTGAATTTAACCCTTTACCTCATGAATATTCATAATCAAAATAATCACGTGACGGACACGAACTTGCTGGAGTTTTTTTACTGTCATATAAACACACTTCATAAATTATAAAATCGGAACTATGTTATTCCATAAGCAAACACAGCAGACCCTGATCAGACGGCTCCTATAAGAGCCGTCTGACCTGGGTCTACTCTGTTTGCACATGCACTAAAGGACGTGTCTATAGGATAAAGGGTTAATCACGTGCACATTAAGGTGGTTTCTTTGGGAAAGATCAGTCCAGGCTCTATGTATTGAGATGCATATTTATTTGTTTCCGAGTTTTGTGATAAATATTGTGTAGGACCTTCGTTTCGACGAACGGTGTACCATGTAATAAAGGCAAATAAACTTACTCCTGTCTTGTTTTCTTTCGTCCAATGTTGTTAGTGTTGGTCAGAAGGCGAGCTGTAATGAATGGCATGTCTTACCGAGATGCTACATGGTCAAAATAAGAAATATAGTCTTATCCCATTCCCTAATATTGACGACTTTTGACGACTTTGTAAAAGTCACTTTGTGAAACCATCGTGATAAATAGAGCATTTGCTCCTATAGGAGCAAATGCTCTATTTATCACAATGGTTTCAAACTGCAAAATTCTAATATTTTCCTTTTCTCTAGTTAATGCCCCTTTTCGGTAGATTTGTTCAAAGAGGTTATATCTAAAAATAGCCTATGATGTAATGGGTTAAATTATGAATATTTAATTGCACTCTGATCTGAGCAATTGCACCTACTTCGATTTATTGAGACACTGACTGAGTGTCGGGTAGCAACTTCGATCCTGAGGTTGAGAGAAAGAGAGAGATAGGAGAGAGAGAAAGAAAGAGAGAGAGAGAGGTGGTGAAATCCCTTTCGTTTTTTCTTTCTCCTTGTTTTCGTCTATCTCTCCAGCCTGACCCACCCCTCCCCCTCTCCCCTCTCTCTTATTGCACTGACATTATAGTCTTTGTCCATCTTTCTCCGCCTATCTTTGTTATATACATCTTTGTCTTTCCATCATTGTCTTTGTGTACATTAGTTCTATACATAGTTTTCCATCTTTCTTTGTCTTCGTGTATCTTTATTCTATACATAACTAATGTGGCATCTCGTCAGAACTGAAGATCTGACGGACGGAGAGAGGTGTAGAAATAGTAATAAAGCTGCCAGGCAAAGAAACACACACTAAGGTGAGACATAGATATAGAGAAAGAAACAAACTGAGAAACAGACATACAGACATTTGCTCAGGTTTAGTCATATTTCCATAATTGTTAAAAACAATTCTATTTGCAAGCATTTACCTATAGCCCGCTCTACACGGTCTGACTCGCATTTGCAAACAGTTTAGATCCAAATGAGACGTCCGGTAACTCTGCGTCTCATCCGGATCCAAGCTATTTGACACTTAGTCAATAGTTTCTGAAAAAAACTTTGGTCGAATCGGAAAAGCAAAAACTGCCCCATTACCAAATTTGAGCAAACATATTTTTTCACATCGAGGCAAGGGTTAATGATACCACTTTCTACATTCCCTACCACATAGGTTGTGATATGAGCATTCCATTGACCTTTATCTTTGTATAAACATTAACAAACTGCTAAAATACATATTCCATAACATCTCGCTCATAAGACCACTCATAAGATGACTAATTTCTAATTTGAAAACAGGTGGAAGCTTAAAGCAGGACAAAAGTTATGCAAAAAGCTCCTACTGGAGCTATTTGCATTACTTTTGCCCTGCATTAAGCAACTATCTGTTCTTACAGATTCCTATGCTTATAAAGTATGTGGTCGTATTAGCGAGAATTGATTGAACATGCTTAACCATTACCTTCATATAGACGTCTTTTCACGCACTTGCAAACAGAGTAGACCCAGATCAGACGGCTCCTATAGGAGCCGTCTGATCTGGGTCTGCTCTGCTTGATAATAGAATTTAAAATATTTGTTTCTTTATTTTTTAAAATGACTACCATTATTCCACCTTCCATATTTCATGTCCATTAATATTCAGTAGGTATTGAAATGTGTAATAAACATAGAACAGGGAAAGGCTATAAAGAAGTTGCGAACCATGACATTTTTCTGTAACCACTTTTACCCCATCAGCCCAATGTGGAAAATCTCACATGTTACATGTAGTCTTGAACGTGCTACATATTTGTCATATGAATATTCATGTAAGAAATAACGAGTATATGAATATTAATTAGCTTACTTGTTATAATGGCATTTGAATGATGGCCATGACAGAAACTCTAGAGTCTATATTAGTTTATAAGCAAAGAGAAAAGACCCTGATCAGACAGTTCCTATAGGAGCCATCTGATCTGGGTTTACTCTGTTTGCAGATGCGATAAATCCGTTATTTATGGAGAAAGGGGTTACATGGGGTCATTACCATACTGTTAAAACAACATCTGCTTCACCCTTAATCTGCTGAATACTTAATTTATCTACTTTCCTTTCTGTATACAGAGGTCCTGATAAGGGGAGTACATTTCAACATTTTCAAGAATAACTCCTTTATTTCTCCACCAAACCCTATACTGTGGCCACTCTTTAGAATCATCTCGAAGAGATTATTCTAACTAGTAGTCACAGTATATAGGGTTTGGTGGAGAAATGACGATTTTAGTCGTTAGGTACATGTACGCACCCTTATCTGTAGCTCTGTGTATATTTATTAATCAAAACAATGTATCAAATTTTATCACGGAAGAATTTTTATTTATCACAATTAGTGCAGAACGTGACCAAAGGGCATCCTCTGGGTCTATAATGGTTGCAAAGGTCATACATACTCTTAAATGTAGTATTAATATCGGTCTTCGAGACAGGTGGCAACTTAATGCAGGATGAGAGTTATGCAGAAAGCTCCTCTAGGAGGTTTCTGCATGACTTTCACCCTGTATTAAGCAGCCATGGTGCACAGCCCCAAAGTATCCAAACTCTTTCCTATATTAGAATTCCGATTTGGAGGAGTTTGACTAAAAGTATACCATTCTACATATTCTACCAAAGTCTGAAAAAGACCCGTGTTTATATGCCACTATAATAACATTCAGCTAATAAATATTCCTGTTGTAACTTTTTCTTACATGAATATTCATGAGGTAAAGGGTTAACATTTCTCACGGACAACAAATGCCCCCTCTTTGAAAAAAAATATGTCTGCCTCATGTTTTGGAATATGTATTGTCTTGATAATAAGAAATACAATAACAGCTATCGGCAAACGGATTTGATCCTGATAAGGCGAGGAGTCACGCCACTCGGCGACTTATTTCGGTACAAACCATTCCCAACGGTTACCTTCGAACTCGCTTAATCCATTCCCTCCTAGACCAAATTTAGACCAATGCTCTTTGAATGAATCTACTGAAAAAGAGCATTTACATATACGAGAAAAATAGATATTATATACTTTTGAAACCACAGTGACAAAAAGAGCATTTGCTCCTATGGATCACTATGGTGTCAAAAGATATTTTTACAGAGACGTCAAAAACCGCCAGTAGGAAGGTCCGGGTTAAAAAGTGAACCATTCTGAAAAAGCGGGATGCCTTTATTGATAGGATTAAACTTTGTTAAACACAGTTACATGTATGTAATTACAATTACGTGTAATGTCCTTTGTCAATCATATTATGAATATGTATGAACAAATTCTTATCGGGATAATTGTTTCTCCTTCCTATTCGTTCACATTTTTTAGATGATACTGGTCGAGTACCAGACATCTTGGATCCAGATGAGACGCCGAGTAACTCGGCGTCTCATCTGGATCCAAGCTGTTTGCAAATGTAAGTCAAATCTCCGTGTAGCATGATAATGATAAATCTAGTGTATTTTCTGATGCAATATTTCTAACAAGGTAAGTATAATCACATAAATATATATGGAAATACAATGTTGTACCAACATAGTAAAACTCCTTCAAACAAGACGTTAAATTCAGCATAAATATCAGTATTGGAGACAGGTGACTGCTTAATGCAGGATGAACGTCATGCAGAAAGCTCCTCTAGGAGCTTTCTGCATGCCTTTCACCCTCCATTAAGCAGTAATCTGCATAAAAGTGTCTAAATTCTTCTGAACTAGAATTCAAATTTAGACTGTATAAACGAAACACGTAAAATGCTGTCTGAATAGTATTCACTTAACCCTTTCGCAGATAAATAGGTGTGTAGCTATTTACAACTTCATAAATACAGTTGAACTTCGATAGCTCGAACTACAAGGGACTATACAAATTAGTTCGAGATAACAGAAGTTCGAGTCATCCGATTTCTAATCCGAACAATTTCTCAAGGCCCAGGCTTAATACAGGTCTAAAGTAATGCTTTCAGCATTACTTTAGACCAGTATTAAGCTGTCACATGACACATTGTGTTTCTAGATATCTGTAGAGATACATTACTGGAGCAATTCTGTATTGTAGGTTTTGGAAGGACTGAACGTTTTGTTCAAGTTATCCAGAAGTTCGAGTTATCCGAGTTCGAGATATCGAAGTTCAACTGTATTCCACCGGAATAAGGTCTACCCTGTTTGCAAAGACACGTGAAAGGTTGGCAGAAACTGTACAGTCATATCTAAATTTCATAATCAAATGCAGCAATCTATGGTCAGACAGCCCCTACAGAAGCCGTCTTGTCTGGATCTACTCTGTTTGCAATGGCGATATCTCGAACTTCAAAGGACGATACAAATTACTTCGAGATGACAGAAGTTCCAGTCATCCGATTTCTAATGGGGACCATTTCTCAAGTCTACAGCTTGATAAGGTCTAAAGTAATGTTGAACTCTCGTAAAGAAACTGTCAGAATTACTTTATACCTGCAATAATATAAGCTGTCAAAGATATTTCTAGATATGGGTAGATGCATGCATACATTTTAGAACAATTCTGTATTGTTAATGTTGGAAGGTCGGAATATATACTTCGAGTTATCTCGAAATTTGAGTTATCCGAGTTCGAGATATCGAAGTTCAGCTGTA
Source organism: Azorinus chamasolen (assembly GCA_963576725.1). Taxonomy (NCBI): domain Eukaryota; kingdom Metazoa; phylum Mollusca; class Bivalvia; order Cardiida; family Solecurtidae; genus Azorinus; species Azorinus chamasolen. Next base: position 29,907,975 of record OY755238.1, on the reverse strand, counting down.
TGTGAAAGGAAAGGAAAGAAAATCCCACATCTGAAAATTGAAATCTTCGACTGTCATATTTTCTATCGAAAATTTATTTTCCCTCGGCAAACTAAAAGTTTTAAACATAATGACAGTCGGTGAAAATGTCATTCAAGCCTTCAAATGCCATCCTAACTTCGTTCTTAACCCTTAAATGTCACTATCCTCGACCTGGCTCACATTTGGAAACAGCTTGGATCCAGATAAGATGCCGAGTAACTCGACGTCTAATCGGAATCCAGGCTACTTGATCTTCAGCTAATAGTTTCCAAACAACACGATCGAATCGGAAGTAGTCATAACGCACCAGATCCAAATTTGAGTTGACATTAATTTTTTTTGGCACCGGGATTAGGGTTTTACTAATGGGTCAATTTATAAAGAGTTTTTCCCAGACTTTACAATAAGCAATTACCTCATAGGCTATTTTTAGACCAAAACTCTTTGTATAAATCTACCGAAAAGGAGCATTTACTAGGGAAAATATATTGTTTAGAATTGTGTTGTTTCGAAACCATTGTGATAAATAGAGCATTTGCTCCTATGGAACAAATGCTCTATTTATCACAATGCTTTGAAAAAGTGAATTTACAGAGGCGTTAAAAGGCGCCAATATGTGGAATGGGTTAAGGGCCGCTTGAAGCCTTTCCCTGTTGAGTATTCATGTAAGAAATAATGACATCATTGATATCTATCTATAAGCTAAATTTTATAATGTAAACCTTTCAAGGGACATTTTGTTTGACTTTGCCAAACACTGTAAAATATGTCGTGTCAACATTGCAGACACTGACCAGAGGCGTCTGATCTCGATCTACTCTGTTTGAAAAGGTGTTTATATGAGGGAAGGGGTTAAAAGTAGTTTCAGTCTGGATGATTTAGCCAGATGACAGATTAATGAAGGTGACAAAGGTCCAGATAAGATGCGTAAATTTAACCCATTTGCACCCAGTGGATTCTTCCATGTTTATATAATGGATTAGTCCCATTTTTTATCTAAGGGGTGGCTGGCCTAATTTTTCAATTTCGGTTTGTTTTATATTGAAATTCGTATCAGCAAACAGTGTAGACTCTGATCAGACGCCGCATTATGCGGCTGTCTGATCAGAGTCCACACTGCAGGTGGCGATGGTCTAGTGGTAACGCGCTTGACTATCAGTCCGGAGGTCCGGGGTTCAAATCCCGGTTTTTCCCGGAAATTTCAGAGACGCTTTTCCGTGTCTCCCACCTGCACATCCTCTCCACCCAGGGGGTTAAAATGGGTACCTTTGAGGGTCACTCGCCGGTACTGCGGCTGCATGATTGCGCCATATGTTAGCAGTGCTCAATAGTGTAGGCCAATGACTCAATGGCCAGGGGAGTAAATGTACAGTCGGCTGAGCGGTCATTCGGACTGAAAGTAGACTATAACTAGGTACTTTACTTTTACTTTACTGTTTGCCTACGTCCCATATATGGGATCGTGGGAGCAAATGGGTTAAACATTTTCAAGAATATCTCCTTGAATTCTCCATTTGGTGGAGACATGACGATTTTAGTAGTTGGGTACGCACCTTTATCTGTAGCTCTGATCCAAGAACATTTAGCATTACATTGCGTTATCTCTTTAACCCATTCCCTCATATTGACGACTTTTGACGACTCCGTAAAAGTCACTTTGTGAAACCATTGTGATAAAGAGAGCATTTGCTCCTATAGCAGCAAATGCTCTATTTATCACAATAGTTTCGAACTACAAAAGTCTAAAATTTCCGTTTCTCTAGTTAATGCTCCTTTTCGGTAGATTAATTCAAAGAGGTTGTATCTAAAAATAGCCTATGAGGTAATGGGTTAACAGACAAATTTTCATGTAAGGAATAACGACATCATGAATATTCATATTTACTAACATAATAAAAACCGAAATAATTAGCCATGGCAGCAACTGTAGAAGCAAATATAGCCGACTCTCATCAGATGGATTCTACAGGAGCTACCTTACTTGCCAAATACGCCAAAATATGCACAGTAAAACCTCCTTATAACGGCCACTAAATTACATTAAGTATTTTGTGTTTAAGACAGGTGGCTGCTTAAAACAAGGTGAAAGTAAAACAGAACACTCCTATAGGAGCGTTCTGTTTTACTTTCACCTTGTTTTAAGCAGCGACCTGCCCTAAATACCAACTAATTAACACGATTTAGTGGCCGTTATAGAGAGGTTTTACTGTAGTTGGGTATGCACCTTTATCTGTAGCTCTGATCCAAGAACATTTAGCATTACATTGCGTTATCTCTTTAACAGACAAATTTTCATGTACGGAATAACGACATAATGAATATTCATATTTACATGTACAATAAAATAATAAAAACCGAAATAATTAGCCATGGCTGAAACTGTAGAAACACTTTTTCTAAAACAGATATAGCCGAGTCTCATCAGATGGATTCTGCAGGATCCGTCTTCTCTGGGTCTTCTCTATTCGCAAAATACGTCAAAAATATATGTTCTTATCAAGTATATGATTACATGTTAGCAACTGCATTCTTTTAAAGACTTGATCACGTGCATTCATTAAACACTAGCCTGCCAAGCAATTTTATTTCACACAATACAGTAGAACCTGTCTTAAGCTACCGTCGAACATAGATACAATTATGGTTCCGCCAGGCAGGTGGTAGCTTAATACAGATCAAAAGTAATGCAGAAATCTCCTATAGGAGCTTTATGCATTACCTTTGCCCTGTGTTAAACAACCACATACGTTTTAAGATTCCCGTGTCCAATAAATATAAGGTCGCTTAAGAGAGGTTCTACTTTTTTCACTAACTGCATTATCGAAATTTCAAGTTATAATTAGTTTCTCTGCCTAAACTGCAATACCAAACAGTAAGGCAGGTGATAGCTTAATACGGGTCAAAAGTAATGCAGAAAGTTCCTACATGAGCTTTCTGCATTACGTGTGCCCTGTATTAAACAACCACCGGCTTTTTAAATGCCTGTATCCAATCAATATAAGTCGCTTAAAATAGGTTCTACACGGTATTTCACTCAGTTCATTATCATAATCCAAGCTATAATTAGTTTCTCTGCCTTAAAACTACAATATTAACCTTTAGCCTGCTGAGTAAATTAATTTTACAGAAATTTTCACTAACTACATTTTCAAAAGTCAAGCTATAATCAATTTTTCTACCAAAATGCAATCAAAATCAAAATGCAAAAAATGCAAGAGTGTCAAACAGTTTGGATCCTGATGAGACGCCGAGTTACTCGGCGTCTCATCTGGATCCAAACTGTTTGCATAGGTATTCACTCATCCGCCGATAGCAGGCTAAAGGTTAATTAATCAGTTTTCTACCTGATAAGACACCGAGGAACTCGCTGCATAATCTGGATCCAAACTGCTTGCTAAGGTAATCATGGATCCGCCGGCAGATATATTTAATGAATGTATTAAAACTAAATTATATACAGTTAATGTATGTTTGCTAAGTAAAATGCGCATAAATTAATATTTATGATGTCATTATAACTAACACGGATATACACTAAGTGAAAGATTAACCCTCTCCCTGTTCAATTTTTATATTTCAATACCCACTGAATATTCATGAACGAAATAGTTATAATGAAATATGGAAAGTGTAACATTGTAGCCATTTTAAAAAGTTAAGAAACAGATATTTCAAATTCAATGAGCAAACAGAGCAGACCCTAATCGGACGGCTCCTACAGGAGCCGTCTGATCTGGGTCTACTCTGTTTGCAAATGAGTGAAAACTCGTTTATATGAAGGTAAGGATTAAGCCAGGTGTTACCGTATCTACGTCACGGTGGTAGACCAATATATATATACAAGAGTGTACAAAGAGTGTCTTTAAAGCGACAATTTATCAAATGAATATGTGTGCTTTAAAAACAAGTTGATTCTTAATGCAGGACGAAAGTAATCAAAAAGCCATCACAGGAGCTTTCTGCATAACATTCACCCTGCATTAAGCATTTACAACCCAGACATATATATCAGTTTGTGGTCGCTAAAAAGAAGTTTTACTGTATTTGTAACCACTACCATTCATTCATAACCAGGGTGGGTATATTGCCTGACGGAGTAATCTGTCGTTAACTCGCTATGTTGCATCATCAAAGGTAACAGCTTGCGAAATGTCGGAATGTACATGTGTATGAGACTAAAATACATTGTTGTCAATATCAAACACTGCATTCCTATTGTAGCATTTTGTTTTTGGCATTTAGAGAACATAGAAATGTAAACAAAACAAAAAAATGTCTGTCATAAGATTAAAGTTTGCCCTGCCGATCGCGACCTATTTGTCATTTACAAACAGCTTGGATCCTAATGAGACGCCGAGTAACTCGGCGTCTGATCAGGATCCAAGCTGTTTGACACCCGGTGAATAGTTTCTGAAAAAATTGCACGAATCGCAGGTTAGTAAATCTTGCTTCATATTAGAGTTTGAGCAAACATGCTATTTTCAGCAGGTTAGGGGTTTACACATGAGAAATCACGACGTGACTACTAACCCGTTTCTATAAATGTCTTGTGACCTTGAAAGGATTTAACCCTTTCCCTGTTGTATATTCATGTAAGAAATAATGACGTCATGAATATTAATAAGATTATTTTTATAATGGAATATGAAAACAGGACATTTTGGCCCAGGCAGAAGCTGTAGACTCATATCTATATTACACCATAAACAAACAGAGCAGACCCTGATCAGAAGGCTCCTATAGGAGCCGTCTGATCTGGGTCTTCTCTGTTTGCAGATGCGTCAAAATGCGCTTACATAAGGGAAAGGGTTAACCCAACCGTGTATACCGCCTTGAATGGGCTCGTTGGATGTCACATCTCTTTGTCCAGGGTCTACACTGTTTGCTATAAAACTGAATTACTTTCCTAAGTTCACATCGGATAAAGAATTCCTACAGAAAATATCCATTCTGTCAAACAGAGCAGACCCAGATCAGACGGCTCTTACAGGATCTGTCTGATATATCTGGATCTACACTGTTTGCAAAGGCGCGGAAAAGCGTTTGTATGAAGGGACGCTTTAATTAATGTCTTCTCTAACAAAGTAGACCTAGATCAGACATCTCTTGTTTTCCTATGAAATAATGTAGATCTGATTCTACACTCTGGGCCACAATCAATGTCATCATAAAGCATTTGCTGATAAATATGCATGATGTCATTATTTCTAAAATGAATATACGTGATGAAATAGTTCAACGGATAAGCGTTAGATATATACATCTGGTCAGAATAAACACAAAACAAAAATGTCTAAGTAGTTTTGTAAACATAGAAAGTAAAACTAAATAAAAATTACTGACAGTTTTATTGAGTTGAGTATTTCAAAATACACAAGGTTAATATCTATATCGCCCAATGCTCTTTAAATTCAAGTGCAGTAAAACAAAAAGTATCTAAAGCGACAATGAAAAGGAAGTCCATTACTATGTCTTAATTCATTCCCCCATAAACTATTTTTAGACTCAACCTCTTTGAAAAGATTTCCTTAGAAGGAACATTTACAAGAATAAAATAAAAGTTTAACTCATTCCCTCATATTGACGACTTTTGACGACTCTGTAAAAGTCATTTTGTAAAACCATTATGATAAATAGAGCATTTGCTCCTATAGGAGCAAATGCTCTATTTATCACAATAGTTTCAAAGTACAAATTTCTAAAAGTTTCCTTTTCTCCAATTAATGCTCGTTTTCGGTAGATTTATTTAAAGATGTTGTATCTAAAAATAGCATATAAGGTAATGGGTTAAAATGCTGTAGGTTTGAAACGATTGCGATACATATATATAGAGCATAAGTATGCTCATAAGGAGCAAACACTCAATTTATCACAATGGTTTCAAAAGGTGATTTTTACAGTGGCGTCAATATGAGGGAACGGGTTAAATGCATTTGGTAGCTCAGTGCAACACACATTTGATACAGCAAGCTGCTGTTTGAGCATTCTGCATTACTTCATCCTGCATGAAGTAACTATCATATTTTAAAGACACTTATGTTTATTCATTAAGTGGTCGCATTAGAGAGGATTTACTGTAGCACTATGTCATCTGCTTCTCTTCAAATGCCAGAGTTTCCTCTAGTCCTTTAATTAACACATTACCCCCCTAGTGACGCAATTTTGCGCCTCTATAAAACTCACATTTTGAAACCATTTTGATAAATAGAGCATTTACTCCATAGGAGCAAATGCTCTATTTATCACAATGGTTTCAAGACAACACAATTCTAAAACTCTCCTTTTCTATAGTTAATGCTCCTTTTCAGTAGATTTATTCAAAGAGGTTGGGTCTAAAAATAGCCTATGATATAATGAGTCAACCATGTACTCCATATATATGCATTGTAAACAGAGCAGACCCAGATCAGCTATTTGAGCTGTATGACCAGTTTTGTTCTATTTGGTTACGGAATTATATAAATGCATTTGTTTTAAAAAAAGGATAGGGTTAAATGTTTCAGTGTGTGTAAAAATGCCGCTATGTTCACAATGCAATTATTTCTTCAGTGAATATTCGCAAAGTAAAGTGTTAAAAATAACAGATACATGTATGCAAATTTGGATGATGATGATGATGATGATGATGGTGATGATGATGATGATGATGATGATGATGATGATGATGATGATGATGATGATGATGATGATGATGATTATGATGATGATGGGTTTGGTGGCGGTGGTGGTTGTGACACTAAGTCGAGTAACAAATGTACACATCTCATCTGGATCCAGATTTCTTTTAACTCTTTCACCGCCGCAGTCGCATAAATGCACCACGACAAATAGTGCAATCCCAGACCAGATGTCGCCTTTTCAAGGCGGCGTCTGATCAGGGACTTCACTATTTGTCTCAATCTCCATTTCTATATATGTGCTTTATTCCTTTGAGATTTGCATTTATTTATCTCATTTTCTTATTTTACTGAATGATTTAACAAACTTGGATTGCAAACGACAATTTGAAATTTGGCGCCGAAAAGGTTAAATGGTAAAAACAATTCAACCATTTCACTAATGGGGTAAAGGTGCAAATGTCTTCTGCAAAATGTTTCGCCAGATTCAATATTCACTATTTTATTGTCTGTCCTTTTTCGGTCAAATATGTAAAACATAGTAACAAGCCTTTTAACCCTTTACTCCATAAATACGTTTTCACGCATTTGCAAACAGAGTAGACTCAGATCAGACTGCTCCTATAGGAGCCGTCTGATTAGAGTCTGCTCGGTTTGTCAATGGAAATTGACAGATCGGTTTCATTACTTTCTAAAATGGTTACAATGTTTTACCTTCTAAATGTCATTATAACTAGTTTGTACATGAATAGTCAGTAGGTATTGGAATTTGAAATAAAAATAAAACAGAGAAACGGTTAAAGCCTGCATATCTTCTGGATCCAAACTGAAAACCCAAAGTATTAACAGATTCGCATCTGGCAACGAAAACGTTGACCCGCACTACTGAAGTCACTGGGAAAGAGTGACATGCAAGTGCAAAAACAAGTTTGTAAAGGTCGTTTGGCAAACAGTCTTCTTGTGGTTTTGACATTTATCTCTTTCGCCACCAAAGGTGACGAAGCTTTGATGAACTTTGCAAACAACATGGATCCAGATGAGATGCCGCGTAACTCGGCGTCTCATTTGGACACACACTGTTTGTACTTTGATTATCTGTTTGTAATGTAATTGAAATAATCGACTTCAAACCCGAAAGAGACGATAATCTTATCGCAGTTATGTGGCCGCACGAAGGTTTTTTTTTGCCATTTCGTTCGATCTTTTTATGTCCATCAGTAGCAAATAAAAGTACATGTATTCCTTTAACCCGTAACCTTATAGGATATTTTTAGACCCAACCTATTTAAATGAATTCACCGAAAAAGAGGATTTCATAGAAAAACGCCCTTTTAAGAATAATGTAGTTAAGACACCATTGTGATGAATATAGCATTTGCCCCTAAGGAGCAAATGCTCTATTTATCACAATGGTTTCAAAAAGTTATGTTTGCAGAGGCGCAGAGAGGCGTCAATATAAGATAATGCATTAATTCTAAAATTCTACATTTAAATCATAGTACTGTACTCCATAAATAGTAATGACAGGAATCATGACATAATGAATGTTATTGAAAGAGCTATTCATCATAGCGTATGCACATTGGACTCTTTGGCCATGGTAGAAACTATTAACATATTCCCTCATAGGCTATCTTTAGATCCAACCACTTTGAATAAATCTACCGAAAAAGAGAATTAACTAGGGAAAAGGATATTTTTTTTTAGAATTTTGTAGTTTGAAACCATTGTGATAAATAGAGCATTTGATCCTGTAGGAGCAAATGCTCTATTTATCACAATTGTTTCAACAGGTAACCTTTACAGAGGCGTAGAAAGGTGTACTTATGGAGGAAAGGGTTAAAGAATCAGAACTATTTAATTCGATAACTAAACACAGCAAGACACTTTATCAGACGCCTCCTACAGGGTCTACTCTGTTTGCAAATGTGTAAAAAAGTCTTGTATATGGAGTAGAGGGTTAATATAAAACTATTCGCAATACCGTGTTTAAAAAGTGGTGATTTTAAGTGTCTGATTTGGATAAAAACTATTAGAATATTGGGTTATGTCCTATTAGGACACGAATGATTGCATCGTTGCTACTGGTACAAGTAATAAAATTATCTCGAATGCTAGGAGTTTTTGTAAGGTAAGGGAGGCAACTCTAACTCACTCGCACAATTAATACATACGATTGACAGAGTTCTGTGTTCTTTTTCTAATGTCTTCAGCTGTATTTCGTCTAGAGAAGGAATATAATTCATAACAAGACGAAAACATATGTCTATTTCTTTTGAAGGACAAACTTAATGTGAAACAGGTTGGGTCCTAAGAGTAACTGTTTAACCTTTAGCCTGCTATGGACGGATGAGTGAATACCTATGCAAACAGTTTGGATCCAGATGAGACGCCGAGTAACTCGGCGTCTCATCATGATCCAAACTTTTTTGTCATCCTTATTGCATTTTGGTAGACAAATTGATTATTGCTTGAATTTTGAAAATATAGTAGGTGATCAATTCTACAAAAATAATTTGCTCAGCAGGCTAAAGGTTAAAGCGGATAAGGAAAATATTGTCATTTTCCTTACGAATTCTATGTTGTAACCACTCTTTGGAATCGTGTCTTGAAGACAATTTCATAGATGTTGGAAACGTGAAAAGGTTATTCATAAAACTATACGGTAGAACCTGTCTTAAGCGGCCATAAAAAGGTGTATTTGTAACGTTGTAAGGCCGGTGGAACCTTAAAACCGGTCACAATTGTGAAGCGCTGTTGAACGCACATATCCATTGTGAAAAGAGCACTGTATAAATGTGGTATAATAATAATAATAATAATAATAATAATAATAATAATATAATAATAATAATAATAATAATAATAATAATAATAATAATAAGGTTCCAGTCCTATATATGGGCTTTCTGCATTAGTTTTGCCCTGCATTAAACATTCACCTGATTTTAAGACTTCTACGTATGTTCAATGACCGATTGACCGCTAAAGACAGGTTCTGCTGCACTTAATTTATTTATGCCCCTAAATTAATAAGAATGTTCATGTCTAGTTCGTATTTATCCTTTCAGAAAAAATGAAATTCCTGATCTTTAACCCATTAACCCTTTCCCTGATGAATATTCATATAGGAAATAATGACGTCATAAATATTAACAAGATTATTTTTATAATGGCTTATGATCACATGACATTTTGGATCAGGAAGAAGCTGTAGAATCAGATCTATATTACACCATGAGCAAACAGAGCAGACCCTGATCAGACGGCTCCTAAAGGAGCCTCTGATCTGGGTCTACTGTATTTGCAGATGCGTCAAAATGCGCTTACATAAGGGAAAGGGCTAACCCATGAATATTCATTTATGAAAGAATGACCTCATGGATATTAATTAGATTAATTTTTTATTATAACATATTGTCACAGGAATATTTGGCCATGGCAGAAGCTATGGAATCATATCTATAATACATGTACATCATAAGCAAACGGAGCAGATCCTGATCAGACGGCTCATGCATGTACCGTCTTATCTACAGTACGTGGCCATATATATTTCATCAAAATGGCGACCAAGTTGAACGCAAAAATGAACCAGTTACGTTAAGGACTTCAATCATTAAAGTGTTTTAATTTATTAGCATAATAATTTGCATGGTTAATTTTTAGAATGTTTACTATAAGTATGACAACAGAAGTGACGTCATTTCTGACATTTCTGACGTAATTGTAGCGTTTGTAAACAATGGCCAGAAAGGGAAAAGAAATGACCCCTAAACAAAAAATGGTTGTTTTAAATCTACTTTCGGATGGTGTAAATCAAAGAAAGATCGGAGAAATAATGGGAATAAATCAGGGAACCGTGAGTAAATTAAAAAAAACAATATTTGATACGCGGTTCGATAGAAAACAAACAACGAAGTGGCCGCAAGAAAATCACAGGGCCACGGGGAGACCGAACGTTGTTGAGGGGTGTAAAACTGTATAGACGAGAACCTTTGACAGTGATCACTAACATGGTTAATGAGGCTTTGCCCTCGAGGATTTCTAGCCGGACTGTCAGGAGAAGATTAAGATTCTACGGGTTCAGCAGACGCCGAGTTCGTAAGACACTCACCGTCTCAGGGGTGAATAAGAAAAAGAGGGTTAACTGGTGTCGAAGTAAACTTTTGTGGACTTTAAATCAAAACTGGAAAAAGGTGATTTTCTCTGACGAAATCCAAGTGGTAGTGGGAAACAACAAAAAGTTTTTGTGTGGAGAAAGGCCGATGAAGTTTATAGACCGGAATGTGTTGGAGTGAGAGCTGGGGCAGTGGTCAGTGTGATGTTTTGGGGCTGTATTGCCTATAAGGGTGTTGGAACACTTGTTGATATTAAGGGTTCTATGGACACAGATAAGTACATACAAACACTTGATAACAATCTCTGGCCTGTAGTAGCTAAACATTTCCCCAATTCTGATTATATCTTTCAAGATGACAACGCCCCTGCCCATAAATCTCGAAGAGCTATGGCATGGAAAAGAGAAAACAGCATCCCTTGTCTAAATTGGCCCTCTCAGTCCCCGGACATAAACATAATTGAAAATATATGGAGAACTGTCAAAATCAAACTTCAGAAGAGAATAAATCACATTCACAACAGAGACACACTCATTCACGAAGTTCTGAAAATCTGGGACTCCCTTACTCCCGTGTATATACAGAGCCTATATGCATCGATACCAAGACGATTGAGACATGTGATAATTTCTAAAGGCCATATAACGAAGTACTGATAGTCAGAGGTAAGAAAGAAGTTTGGACATTTGAGTTATTTTTGTTCAAAAATTATGTTTCAAATTTTAAACGTCATGACGTCGTCCATTTTGATGAAATATATATGGCCACGTACTGTAGATCTACCCAGTTTAAAAATGCACATAAATAATGTACTTACGGAGTAAAGGGTTACACGTTACCATAAATATATGCACACTAAAAACTTGGCTTGTTTTTTATTTATCTAATAGTGTAAGTAACGTCGTCATTTCCTCTCAAATACATACCTATGTGTCAATACGTTCTCACTTTGAATCAGGATGTCTTCAAAAGTTTGCAAATAATATTCACACAGCCGCCTAAAGGTTACTACTGTCATCATATGTTTGTTAATGTTTTGTTATCTCGTTGACATAAAAATAGGAAGATGATATTGTATAAACGAGGAGTCGTGGGCATGCAAAACAAGCCCATAAACGCTTACAAAAATAAAAAATAAATAATTATATACGGACATGATATTTTATATAGATCTATTACTAAAAAAATAAAAACATAACACTACCGAGGTCAATGATCTTGTTATCAGTTACAACTATTACGTTTACAATATACAGTCATTGATAAGAGTGCGTATTAAAAATACTAAAATCGTCATTTATCCACGGAAGCATTATGACCACAACAAGTGAATCTCGTGATTTGTTCAACCAACCCTATGTTGTGATCATTGTTTAGAATTGTCTCGAAGAGACGATTCTAAAGAATGGTCACAACATAAGGTTTGGTGGAGAAATAAAGGAGTTATTCTTAAAATAAAGGTTTAATTTACTTCCATTTTATCAGTTAAATATATTACGCCCAGTCATTTATAAATGTGCGTATTCAAATATTAAAATCCGTATTTCTCCACTGAACTATATCCTGTGACCACTATATTTCATATTCAAATATTTAAATCGTTATTTCTCCACCAAACCCTGTGTGACCATTCTTTGGAATCATCTTTGTTTAGGGTGGAGACAAAAAGGAGCTATTCTCAACCCTTTCCTTCATATAAACGAATTTTCACGCACTTGCAAACGGAATACTCATATTTATATTCAAATGTTCAAATCGTTATTTCCCCCACAATATCCTATGTGATCATTCTTTGGAATCATCTCATTTTAGTGGAGGAGACATAAAGGAGCTTTTCTTAACCATTTCCTTCATATAAACACATGTTCACGCTTTTGCAAACTTAGAGAGAACATTGTCTAATCTGTTTGCTAATGGAATTTGATAGATCGGTTTCTTTAATTTAAAAAAATGCTACAATGTTTCATCTTCCATATTTCATTATAACTATTGTGTCCATGAATGTTTATTAGGTACTAAAATTTGGAATAAATATAGAACAGGGAAAGGGTTAAGACAAGACTTAATCCACATCCGTTTTATGAGGTCAATTTATAACAGTATAAAGTCCTTGATAAAGATAGTATCCAATAGTATCCAACGACATATACAGTAGAACATATCTTAAGCCACCGTTAGGGTCTTATAACGGGTATGTTAGGTAGGTGGTTGATTAATGCAGGTCAAAAGTAATGCAGAAAGCACTCTGTATTACTTTCGCCCTGCATTAAGCAATCACCTGCTATTTAAAATTCATGTGTCCAATCAATCTAAGGTCGCATAAAACCGGTTATTTTGTACTAAAATCGTCAGTTCCCCACCAAACCCTACAAACCGTGACTATACTGTTTAGAATAATCTCTTTGAGGAGATGTTAAAGAATGGTGAAAACGTAGGATCTGGTGGAGATATATAGGAGCTTATTTTAATAAAACATAAGTTTCATCTACACATCATATTATATGACTATAAGGATTTGATATCTTATGGAAAAACGAAAAGTCTTGTTGCGAGAAAACAAATGTCCGATTCATGTTATTTCACATTAATGAGATGGAAACCTTTAACACATCACATTGTTTCAATTTCAATTTTAAGACATTATTTCTGTTTCAAAAAACCTTTCAAGCTGTTTCTATTTAATCCACAATTATACAGCAAAGTCTCTCCAATACGACTACTCTAAAGAAGTATACTATTTCATTTTCGAAACAGGTAGCAAGGCAAATCTCATCTCTAACCTGTCAAACAGTGACGATCCTGATGAGTCAATGCGTTCTCGTCTGTATTCAGAATGTTTACAAAGATTTGCAAATAATATTCCCACAGGCGTGCGTCTAAAGGTTACTACTTTCATCATATGTTCGTTATATTTTTGTAATTTCGTTTACGTAAAAATAGAAAGATGATATACGAGGATTCATGGACAAAAACAAATGTTATTTTATAGTCCACAAACTCTTATAAAATAAAAGAAATATACACGAACGTGATATATATAATAATATCTATTACTAGAATCATAAAACACTGGTCAAGGTTCCTTGTTATCAGTTACAAATATTACGTCTTTGTAACAATACCCAGTCAATGATAATGGTGTAATTTCAAATATTAAAACCGTCATTTATCCACTGAATCATACGTTATGACCACAACAGGCGAATGTCGTAACTTGTCCACCAAACACTGTGCTGTGACCATTCTTTAAAAACGATTCTAAAGAATGGCCACATCACAGGATTTGGTGGACAAACAAATGAGCCATTCTTAAAATAAAGGTTCATTAACCCTTTCGCTGCCAATGCCAGATCTGTGATTACCTATGCGAACATTTTGGATCCAGATGAGAACTAGGCGTCTCATCAGGATCCAAACTGTTTGTTACTGTTACTATAATTTTGAAACAACAAGAGATGTTTGTAAAACATGTATACCTCCCGGACCCCCGGACCTTTGATCTAGTGACCTCAACTATAGAGGTCATCTAGTGGTCATGACTAATCAACACGGCAACTTTGAAGATTCGAAGCCAAACCACTGATCATTTATTGATCTAAAAACATTTCACAAGTTAAGGTCATGGATTGGTGACCTAGACCTTTGACCTAGTGACCTGAACAACTATAGGGGTCATCTAGTGGTCATGACCAACCACCACAGCAAGTTTGAAGAATCCGAACTAAACCATTGAGCAGTTATTAATCTGAAACAATATGCTTCAACAGTGTGGTCAGTCATATACAAGAAAGATAGTATACTGATAGAGAACATTCAAAGAAGAGCTACCAAACTCGTTAGAGACATTCAAAATAAAACTTATTCAGATAGAATAAAAAAAATAGGAATACCATCATTAGAGTACCGCCGACGCAGAGCAGATATGATCCAAGTGTTCAAAATATTAAGTGGTATTGACAAAGCAGACAGAGAGCAACTTTTCACACAAAATCAAAACACAGTAACAAGAGGTCACTCTCTGAAACTCAGAAAGAATACTTTTAGACTTGATATCAGACGCCACTCGTTCTCACAACGGATAATAAATCGGTGGAATAGTCTTCCCGAAAAAGTGGTAATGAAACACTAAATATTTTCAAAAGCAGATTAAATTTTCATTGGAAGAACCTAAAAATTAAATTTCAGCCAGATTGTTATGAAACATACACCAGCACCCAAACCGGATTAAAAAAATTGTAATAGAGACGGCTCGGAGAGTTACCTAACTATTATATGAGCTCGACAACAGGTAGAAAATAGAATGAAAGTTAGGCAGGACAATTAGAAATTACACATGAAAGTGAACAACAACAACAAAAGAAGCATAGTGGAATGTGAAATTCGCGCTCACACACACAAACATAATCGTCATATAACTGTTCATTACCTGTCCATACCGATATCATATTAACCCATTACATCATATGCTATTATTAGATACAAATTCTTTGAAAAAAAATATACCAAAAAGGAGCATTAACTAGAGAAAAGGAAGCTTTTAGAATTTTGTAGTTTGAAATCATTTTGATAAATAGAGTATTTGTTCCTATATAAGCAAATGCTTTATTTATCACAATTATTGTTTCACAAAGTGACTTTTACAGAGTCGCTAAAAGTCGTCAATATCAGGGAATGGGTTAACTGTGTCATAAGTTCAAATCTCAATTACACTCAATGAAAACAAAAGACACGACGTAATGCAACTGCTCACAAAAGTACGAAAGACCGGCGGTGACATTTCCACTTCAAGATTTCATGATTTCAAGATTTCACAATTTCACAATTTCACGATTTCACAATTTCACGATTTCACTTCAAAATTTCACAATTTCACGATTTCACGATTTCACAATTTCTTGATTTCACGACTTCACACAATTTCTCGATTTCGCAATTTCAACCTAGTGTAAAATCTTTAAGTCACATGACACGCTTGACGTAATAAGGCAACAGAGTGGCTCTCATACTTGAAATCAGGATGGCGATTTGAGAACCATAAATACACCTTTCTACGCCTTTGCAAACAGAGTAGACTCAGCTCAGACGACTCATAGAGGATTTAATCTTAATTAAAATCCATGATGTCATTATTTCTTACAGTTTATTACTAGTTAAAGTATCCTCCAATACTGTGTCATACAAACATAAGACAACGATTTAACATCATAAACACATGCTTGGCAATTCTCATACATGAATATTCATGGAGGAAAGGGTTAAACAATCTTGACTGTGGACCATGAGCACAAGCTACATGCCAAATATGAAGGTCCTCGGCCCTACAGTTCTGGAAGGGATGATTGTCATAGTTTTCCGCCGTTTCTTTCATCGAGGCTTTTACTCCTACACTGTGATTTCCCGCGTTTTGATGACGTCATAACAATTAAAATGGACAAATTGAAATCATGAAATCGTGAAATTGTGAAATCGTGAAATTTTGAAGTGAAATCGTGAAATCGTGAAATTGTGAAATCGTGAAATTTTGAAGTGAAATCGTGAAATCGTGAAATTGTGAAATCGTGAAATTTTGAAGTAAAATCGTGAAATCGTGAAATTGTGAAATTGTGAAATCGTGAAATTGTGAAATTGTGAAATTTCGAAGTGAAATCGTGTAATTGTGAAATCGTGAAATTGTGAAATCGTGAAATTTTGAAGTGAAATCGTGAAATTGTGAAATCATGAAATCGTGAAATAATGAAATTTTGAAGTGAAATCGTGAAATCGTGAAATTGTGAAATCGTGTAATCGTGAAATCATGAATTGCTTTTTGTGAAATCTTGAAATGGAAATGTCACCGCCGGTCTTTCGTACAAAAGAGTATATTATGCGATATTGTCAAAACGTCACAATACGCCTTACTGGAAAGTAAACATCGGCTGTGCTGGATTTTAGGGCCCCACGACACCAAATAGGATAGCTTGAGATTTAGAGAACTGTGGCACTATTTAAACCGATCACTGGGGTTTAAATGAACCAGACACTATTTACAACTGTGATCCATTTCATTCATGTACACACCTATTATCGCATTTGCACTCAGAGTAGACGACTATAGAAATGTCTTCTCTATAGATAATAGACCTGACTACAGTTTCTACTGATACAAAAATAATTATGTGTACAATATCATTGTAAAATGTCTGTTAACCCTTTCGCTGCCAGACTCTGTCGTCTGCTAACTTTGTCGTCTGCTAACTTTGTCGTCTGCTACAAATTTTCATTCTTTTGATTTTCTTCATTTTTGTTTCAAAAACATAGTAACAGTAACAAACAGTTTGGATTCTGATGAGACGCCGAGTTACTCGGCGTCTCATCTGAATTCAAACTGTTTGCATAGGTAATCACAGATCCGGTACTAGCAGCAAAAGGGTTAATAATGATTCATATTGTCATTATTTCTTATAAGTTTGGGGTTTTAAAGACATACTCTAAATCAATGTAAGGCGTAAAAAGGCTATTGATGCTATTTATATACTAACTTCCTAAAATACAGTTATCACGTAACCACTATAGATGATCAGGTTGATTTGTAAATTCGGTAAAATCCAACAGTTTTCTGTTAATACAGGCAAATGGTCCAATATATGTGATGCAAATGTAATGAAAGACACGGAAATTGCACATAACCAACATACGTAAGAGAAAAACGATTGGGTAGAGTACACCGATGATAGAACTTCCGTCTCAGCACTTACTGTGATAGGAGACACTGAACTCCGAACTTGCGATCAAAGTATGAATAGCCAAAAACATATATTATACATAATAACAATAGAATACAGCAAATGACAATGAATAAGTATCTGTGATAGGTTTGGTAGGCCTTAAAGATGTTCGATATCTATTTGCGTTCAATATCTATCTGTTGACGAACATCTAACCCCCGATCTCGCCAAACTCGAAGATGTTCGTTATGGAAACGAAAATCGATGTAAACAAGTGTTCGATAGATGGAACAACTATAATATAGTGCTGGAGCTGAGGGGTAAATTTGAAGGGACTCGCTCACAATGGAATAGCCTTACGTTTAGTGTATGTCATGAGAACAGTTACAAGGATTGTGACTCTACAATAAAACAGTTACAAAACTCCATAAACACAATGGATAAGGTAACAATTGACAATCTAAACATACCTGCTACATATGACCCTTGATATGCTTGCCACATCACTGTCAGTTTCAGCGATCTCTAAGGAACAAAGCAAATTGTTCCTTTGCAAACGTCCTGAAAAACACCAGATATCCAACGTCCTGACGTAAAATACTTTGGTAGGGACGTCAGAGTTTGCAGCCATATTATTTTCCCCATCTGGCGCTATGTAAATATACCCTTTGAAAATCAATAAACGTTTGTATGAAATTTTCTCAGAATGCTATAAAACTATTATCTATAAATAAAAAAATATTTATGTAAAGGTAAGAAGTACAACAAACAAGAGGGCCAGAATGGCCCTGAAGCGCTCACCAGACAATCAGAGGAGAAGCTTTTCAAAGTTTTAACTATATGTTTCTTTAGAAAACTAGCCTGCCCTGGGGCTGGGCTAATTTTGACCCAAGAGGCAGAATTTATATAACTTTTGTAGAGGACCTGGACATGGTGCTATGTGCCAAATATGAAAGCTGAGAACCTTCCAGTATCAGAGAAAAAGATTTTCAAAGTTTTCACTATATGTTTCTGTTAAAAATTGGCTACCCCTGGGGCGGGGCCAATTTTTACCCCTGGGGCATAATTCATATAACTTTTGTAGAGGACCTGAACATGATAATACGTGTAAAGTATGAAAGCTGAGAGCCTTCCAGTTTCAGAGAAGAAGATTTTCAAAGATTTCACTATTTGTTTCTATTGAAAACTGCCCACCTCTGGGGCGGGGCTAATTTTGACCCCAGGGCAATAATTTATATAACTTTTGTAGAGTACCTGTACATAATGCTATGTGCCAAATATGAAAGCTGAGAGCCTTCCAGTTTCAGAGAAGAAGATTTTCAAAGATTTCACTATTTGTTTCTATTGAAAACTGCCCACCCTGAGGCGGGGCCAATTTTGACCCTAGGGCCATAATTTATATAACTTTTGTAGTGGACCTGAACATGATGCTATGTGCCAAATATGAAAGCTGAGAGTCTTCCAGTTTCAGAGAAGAAGATTTTCAAAGATTTCACTATTTGTTTCTATTGAAAACTGCCCACTCTGGGGCGGGGCAAATTTGACCCTAGGGCCATAATTTATATAACTTTTGTAGTGGACCTGAACATGGAGCTATGTGCCAAATATGAAAGCTGAGAGCCTTCCAGTTTCAGAGAAGAAGATTTTCAAAGACTTCACTATTTGTTTCTATTGAAAACTGCCCACCCTGGGGCGGGGCCAATTTTGACCCCAGGGGCATAATTTATATAACTTTTGTAGAGAACCTAAACATGATGCTATGTGCCAAATATGAAAGCTGAGAGCCTCCTGGTTTCAGAGGAGAATATTTTCAAAGTTTTACTATATGTTTCTATTGAAAACATGGAACCCCTGGGGCGGGGCCAATTTTGACCCCAGGGCAATAATTTATATAACTTTTGTAGAGGACCTAAAGATGATACTATGTGCCAAAGATGAAAGCTGAGAACCCTGTAGATTCAGAGGAGAAGATTTTTAAAGGTTCAAATTGTTGACGACTGACGACGCACGACGCACGACGCACGCCGACGGCCGACGGACATCAGGCGATCACAAAAGCTCACCCTGAGCACTTTGTGCTCTGGTGAGCTAAAAAGGGTTAGGGCATTCTGAAAGCAACACTCTGGCCTAGAAGTTACGACAGTTTTCGACACCAGATGCAAGTGGGCACCGCCATCTTGATTTGTCATGTGATAGATGAATTTAACCAACGATAAAATTAGTACTGTTTCATGACTATTGATATGTAATACCTCGTTTTTAACGAGACCCCACATTTTCTAGCCATGTGTCTTGCAAACAGCTGTGTCAAGTGAAAAAGGTAAAATAATTTAATTGAAAATCGTTCAGCTTTATCATATTGTAACTATTTTTTTGGCAGGATAGAACTGACTGGAACTGAATACTCACATGTATATGCCTTTGAGATATAATAACTGTCTGCGTATGTACAATTCGCCTTGGCACTTTTGCGCCTGAAGGTTGAAATCGACATCCCAATTCTGTCCAAACCGGACGTTCGATTTTTCTGGATATGTCATCGGTTTTCGTGTATGTAAACTAAGTTCTTTACTATGCATTTGAGGGTCGATTGGATGTTTCTGAATTGCTATAGAAGTGACTAGCAAATGTTTAATTGAAATTAATGAAGAATTATCAATATTAATGCAAAATTTACTCAAATTTAGGATAAATGTGATTATGTCAGCACCATAAGGCATCATGCATTATTTATATTTATATTTCCTTCGAAAGTTTACAATTTAGGTTAAAAATTAGTCAAGCCCTATTTGCTAGTTACCCTCTAGGAAGCCCATGTCGGTTTTCCCCGCCAGGAAGCCCGGATTTATTTGATTCCTTTGACTTGGAGCCTGAAGTTGAGGTACATGTAATAATGAGTTTTGTTTCCTATGTGAGAATAAACCATTCCTGTACTTGATTAGTTTTAAAACAGGACTTAAATCTCTTCTAAAAATCTCTCACCTCAAACACTTCCAGTATATATGCATAGTGTATCTTTACGTGAAAAGTGTAACTTTGTATTTTGTCCCATTGTATCTAGAAATGTTATATGAAACATTGATTATCACAATCTTTTCCTGGTATTTCAAATCTATCATTAGCTTATTGTTTTTCATTAGTCACCCAGCGGTTACCAGGTTGGAGACTATAGGTTTGCTTGATTCTGTATGTCGGTCCATCCATCTGTCACGCTCTGTCCGTCTGTCACGCTTCATGTTCAGGCTATATCTCCTACAGGGGTAGGCCAAAATCAATAACTTCACACATGGAACAATCAGGATAAGAGAAAGTGTGATGCACAAGGGCAATAACTCTAGCATCAGTATTATTGGAGCTATTTTCGTTTTTCATATGTTATTGTTCGAACTATAGCTCTATTTACTGGTTCACTTGATTTGAAACTTCACATATGTAACAGCATGATGAGAGACAGTCTAAAGCACAGAGGCCATGACTGTAGCATAAATATGTTTTAGCTATTGCCATTTTTTTCATATTTTCACGCTCTGTCCGTCGGTCAGTTTGTGTCCAGACCATATCTCCAACAGGGTCTGGAAAAATTCAGTATTACTTAACATTGTTATTATCAATAGCATGGAGGTGTGTCGCGAACAATACCTTGTCTTTTAAACCCAAGGTCAAGGTCACTTTTGGGTATGGAAGTAGGTCAGCATCGTAGAAAGTCAGCATCATTGAATAAAGAATTCTGTATCTCCGCCACATTTTCCACATTTGCGAAACAGTCATGGTAAACTATTACTTGCTTATGAGTTTTACAAATACCATTTAGGTGGGTCATGTATATACCATGGTCATCTACAACATGGGTGGTTCGGGTGGAGGGAGGTGAGTTTATTTGAGGTGGGTGACTTGATTGTGTAGTGTATATCGATAAGACATGCCCTTATTTTTATTTCACCTGCCGAGAGGCAGTGTGCCACTGAGGGATCACTTTTCCGTCGTCTTGTCTGTCTGTCCGTCTATCTGTCTGTCCCTCACACTTTCCGTTTTGGTCAGTCATTTCTAAACTAATCCTTATAGAGCTTTCAAACTTCACATGTGTCTTCCTCTAAATGAGTACCATTGATGTAACTAAGGTTCATCACTCTTTATTACCAGTCAGAGTAAATCCTTTGAATTTGATTGGTCAGTTTGCAAGAAACTGCCGGGGTGTACAGAAACGTATTCTACGGATTCCACGGAGAATACAGAATTCAAATTTGACGCGTGACGTTATTCGTTTGGTTTTTGTTTTTAGCGTCGATTCGAAATTTCATACCGTCCTTACTCCATTAATTCTGGACGGATTACGACCAAATAATCGATAATAAACGTAAACAAACTGTTCCTCATATGTTCCTCGATTTGACACGTTCAACTTCTCAGTACAACGTGTAATCGTTAAAAGTGAAGTTTACATTCCTCTTTCGGAATTGCTCTGAGACGACGTCATATTTGCTCTGTGATGATGTCATGTTTTCCTTGTCATGTCGTCATATAATTAGATATCTAATGTCAGGAAAAATAAGAGTTGTTCGATTCTAAATTAGGTAAATCGGATCTCTGACTGGTAATAAATTCGTTACACGGTAATTTGGCTATCGCCTCAGGAAATACGGGATCTAACCCTCAGGAAAATACGGGATCTAACCCGGTCATACCAGCCCGTACACCCTGCCAAATTTCCGTGTAACTAATGATATGCAATACGTTTTGAGTTATTCCCCTTTGTTCTGATATTCGCACTCCAGCATAATTAACAGTTTTTGTGTCAGCTGCGATTAGGTGACACATGTGTTCCTCCAAACACTCTTTTTCTTTCTTTGCTCAATGGTCAAGTCCTTTTGAAAATGCCATAACAATGAATAAGTGAACAAGTCCATAACTATACAATGAAAAATACAGGGTTCAGACAGAGATTTAAGTACGTTCAAGGACTTTATTTCAAATTTCAAGCAATATATGTGACATAGCCGGTTTTTTCCAAACACTGAAAAAGCCCATTCCAAAGCAACCACATGCAGAAAAAAGCTTAAGTGCAAGAGTAATGCAGAAGTTTTCTACAGGATATTTCCGCCTTACTTTTACACTTCAATCAGTATACATGTATTTGCACATGTCAACGATTCTACTATAGTATACTTGAATGATGAACCATAGGAAATCCATTGTAGCTAATAGTTCTGCATGGACAGTTTTCAAGGACATTTATGAAGATTTTCAAGCACTTTTTAAGCACTTTTCAGGATCGGCCAAACTCTAAGCACTTTTCCAGCACTTATGTTTTCAAGCACTTTTAAGCCGATCCCTGAAATTCAAGGAGTTTACAAGGCTGTGCGAACCCTGAAATAGAAAAGGTGTTGTAGAAGAACCACTTTTTATTATCCGTACTTCACCAAAATATTCATCTTAACAAAAACAATAAACATCTACTTCCAGCCCATTCCTGTGTTCCCGAGAAGAGGGACTAAAAAATCATTGCTCGAGTCGGATTTCGGACCGGAGCACTCAGGCACCTGAATCTGAATCAGAAGAGGTAAGCAAATGGTCAAATCTTTGATATTAGACGTCTGATGAGTTTTTTTTTTATATATGTTGTACTTTAACCTTTTTTCCTCTTCAGTATTTATTCTTAATTTTAAAACCACATGCGTATTGATAGCCACAGTATTCATATTGAAACACTTTCAGCTTGTAATTTCAGTCTAATAGAAACTGTAGGATCTGATAAATTTATGAAGTTATATTGGCAAACAAAACACTCGGATCAGACAGCTCCTAAAGGAACTGTCTGATCAGGGTCTTCTTTGTTTGCGAGTGTGTGAAAATACAAGAATAAGTGAACGGCTTAATAAAGAATACGCAGGTGTATTGTTATGGCACATTTAGCTATAAAAGGTAATAATAAATTTAAAACTTGAGGACTGTATTGTGCGTTGCAGACATTAAAATTGGGTTGTAAGCTATTTTGTATGGTTTAGTAGTGATCGGTTTAGATTAGAGTTAGATCGAGTCAGGGTGAAGGTTAGGGTTAGGAGTTAGGGTGAAGGTTAGGGTTAGGGGTTAGGGCGAAGGTTAGGGTTAGTGGTATACAATGCAAACAAATAGGTGCAGACAGATTCTAAAAGTGCTCCCATTTCAGTAATCAGTAAGTGATATTAATGTGAGTGCTGGGATATTGATTGTTTTGGGGGGCTGTAATATTAGGATATGGAATGATTACATACATTATGTGCCTTGTATGTTTGTAACTTTTTCCTCCATAAAATAATCATTAGCTTAGGCGGAAACTAGAAACATATCTAAATTATATGATCCTAAGCAAACAGAGCAGGCCCTGATCAGACGGCTCCTATAGAAGTCCTTTGATCTCGGTCTACTCTTTTTGCGTAAGCGTGGAAATGCGTATTTATGGATTGAAGGGTTAAAATGAATTACTAGTGTAGAGTATGACTTGTATTGTATTGTCGCTTGTATGATAGTCATCAGGATAAAGAAACTCAAACAAAAACTTTATAGGCTGAGTTTGCACAGCTACAAAGATATTCAACAAAGTTGTGACAGGGAAACTTTCCAAGTGTCACTCCTTCTTTCTGTAAAACACCTTAGTCGATGATGAAAACATAGTTTTAACAAACAGAGACACACAGACAACTGCAAGTGGTGGTCCTGTTAAAGAGATTCAACATGGCAAACAAAATACGTTTTAGCATGCTTGATTATGATGTGTGTACTAATAACTCTTTGTCACATTCAGTTATAGTTATCAGGAAGGAAAATAAATTTGAATTTTGTCCGATAAGCAATGTTAGTATGAAAGATGGTATCAACAAGTCTACTATCAAATAAAGAAATGTATGACTTTTACCAATGTAATGTGAAGAAAAAGTGTGCTCAACTCTTGATTGACAAGAATTCCAAGCCAGCATTGAAAACCTATGAAAAACCAACTGATGAACTAGTTTCGGAATAAATAAATTGAAAATGTCCAAAATTACGCCATGTGGTGATTCAAAGTTTCAACCTTTCTTGTTAGACCCATATATATCCCCAAAAGTGATCTAAATAACACTTTAGATTCTATGTTAACAATCAAAGAAATGCAAAACAAAATTGAACAATTAGTTCAAACTAGAACTGTAAGCCACAGGCTAACGAATACCCCTACATATCATCAATCTGAACATATGTACATACAGTAACAAAGCTATTTAAAAACAATACATGCCCAAACCCAATTTGTGTAATAAACACGACAAGATGTTAAGCAATAAAGAAAAATGAAGAATAATTCAGAGTTCAGAGAAATAAGACCCTTTATCCACACAACATATTTTTTCTCATATTCTAAGTACATGTGTAATAATTTATGGGATGATTGAAAGCAATGCCATGGTCCCTAAACGATTGAACTCTGTCACAATTTAACGAAAAGAACTATGCTGCACATTCATAAAAGAACCTATATAGCTCACTTATTGATTCAAATGTATCACTTCTAACATGTAGTATTCAATCGAAGATCAATCACAAACATAAATAAAGCAACTTTTACCAAATATTGTCAAGTCCAAAAAGGGAGATAAGTCTGTTAAAATTCATAGAAGTGTTATGGCTGCTGCCAGACAATGTCATCCAATAAGTTCAAGCAGCTTTGTTTATTTTTGTGAAGTGTCAACTCCAAAGTTCTAAGCCTAGATACTTTTCAGAAAAAAACATTACGTTCAAGGACCATAACTCTGACAAAAAATTATTCAACAAGACCGATATTCGAACTTAAGCTGTAACTCATCTAGATTTAGCTTTATGTTAAATATAAAGTCAATATCTCCAACCACTTCCAAAGAAAGACCGGAAAATTGAAAATTTGACAAAAAATTAAAGTTCAAGGGCCATAACTCTGGCAAAAACTATTCAACCAGACTTAGATTGGGAAATAAGTTGTAAATCATCTAGGTTTAGCTTTATGGCAATAATAAAGTTAATATCTCCAACCACTTCCAAAAAAAGTCTGGAAAATTCAAAATTTGAAGAAAAAAAATAAAGTTCAAGGGCAATTACTCTGGAAATAATTATTCAACCGAACTGAGATTGGAACATACGCTGTGATTTAGCTTTGTACTAAATATAGAGTTGATATCTCCAGTCACTTCTATAAAAAATCCAGAAAACCGGAAAACATTGTTAGGGGACTAAAAGGGGAAGATAACTCCTGAAGTAGTGGTCCGATCATAATGGAAATATGCGGTGCACAGGTTTATATGGTCATATGGCTATACCTGAACTTTCAACAAAATTGAAGCAAAACTGTAGAAGAAGGCCGGACAAAATTGTGTCCACGGACGGCCGGACAGACGGACGGACGGGCAGACAGACGTACAGACAGACGGACAACCTGATTCCAGTATACCCCCCCAAACTTCGTTGTGGGGGTATAAATACAAAGACGCTTGAGAAAAAAGTGCATGCTCTGGAGCAAAGCAAGACAGAACTTTCAGAAACATTGCACATAGCTACAGAGAAACTTACTGAAAGTAAAAAGGTTTTGAAAAGGACTGTTGCCAGGGGAAATTATGCTTTGAAATATGTGTTTGAAGAGAATGTGACTTGTCAATGTTGTAATGACATAAAAATGAGATTTCATCATCTTGAACAGTAAATAATTAAAAGAAGACAATTAATAACAACAGAGTGTTGACTATTTAAAGGAATTAATAAATTACCAAAACCAACTGCAAGAGCAGTTGATAGTCATTAATGAGCACAGTAAGACATACACTAGTGAACTGAAACAGTGTGTTTATGAGCTCTTGCAAAATAATGTAAGTGCTTCAAAAGTTCCCCAAGTTATATCTGCCGTGTTAAAATTAGCAAATCGAAAATCAGACAAACTGCCCCGTCGAGCTTTTGTGTTTGATATGAGCATTCAACGGGTTTACTTGGCGCAAAAACAACTTGTGAGATATTCGCAGATGATAGTAGCACTGTTCTTCTCACAGATGAAACATCAAAATTTGGCTAACCATATATGGGTTTTGAAGCATCTGACTCACAAGGCAACCTCTGGGTCTTCGGCCATAGGGGCATAGAGACCAAATGTACCAGCAACACACTAACAGATTTAGATAATGTGAGCAAAGTAAATAACAATGAGACATCCACGAAGGTCATCTGTCATATTGTTGCCACTCTTTCTGATATGGCAGCAACAGAAATCAAATTTGATAGTTTATTATCTGAGTACAGAAAGGAAATTTTGCCATTGGCATATTACAAATTGTTTTATTATGATACATTCACAGAAGAGGAAAAGCGGCCTTTTGAAAGTTTGTGTAACTTCTTTTGCGGATTGCATTCTTTGGTAAATGTTGCAGAATCAGCAAGAGTATATATGAAAGAAGCTGAACCTGTGCTATTTGATAATGCTATTCCGAGTTTTGATCCAAATTACAAAGACAATGGTCCAGGTACATGTAGGCTTGTTCGTTTCGCCTCCAAAGCATTTGGCGAGGGATCTGAAAGGGATGAAAAATGCGGCTGTCAAGGGCCCTTTAAGCTTTTTGTCAAAGACTTTCTGAGACAAAATAACACGAGAACAGTACCACTGGGGTCCGTAGTGCTTAAGGCCGTACTTTTTTTATCTTAAGCAGGACTAAAAACCCTAGGTATTCTTTACAAACTGGTAACATGACCTTTGGGGAGTACACTTAAAGATCCAAATGTCACAATAACAGAGATGAATACAAAGTACCACCAATTCCTTGATGATGCATCCAAAGACATCACAGACTTCATGAGTGGAGATCTCATTCCATCGAAATCCTATATATGACTCTCTGATGAGGAATGACCCTTATCATAACATCGTCGAGATGTTTTTACAGATCCTCCTCCCCGCCCTGTGTAAACTTGGAAAGAGATTGTTTACTTACCATTTACCGGATGGTAAACTTGATAATATGACCGAAGAAATGAAAATGAAAGTTCAAGCAGGACCCAAAACAACTTGTTTTGCAGAAAGTATTTTTGGTCAGTTAGACCAACTCCTTAGAAGAAAGCCTAACGTAACTACTCTGGCAGCAGATTGCTGTATTATGTTCCTAAACAATAAAACAATGGCTTGGTTGGAAGGACAACAACCGGTAGATAGGCAACAGTTAATTCGAAATGCTTCAAAATGTGTTAAAAAGCTGAAACAGGTGCACAAACAACGCTTGAGTGAAATTGAGGAAAATAGACGAATAAAAATTCATTGAAAAATGCAAAAGAAAGAAACAATTAGAAAACAAGAGCAGTACACCGGAGATATAATATTTAGCAAAGTAAAAGAGAAATAGTTAATATTATTGCTTCTTACCCTACAACTGCTGCCCAACTGAGATTTAGAAAGGATGTTCTACATCAAATTCCAGATGACAAGATCACTTTTAACCTCACTAAAGCTCAGGAGGGGGAATACAAGAAAAAGCGATCTCTACGATCTCTTTTGAATAAAGGTCCCAAATATAGAATACCATCCATGATAGATTTTAACTCTTGTCGAGTTCAGATTGCTGAGGCTTTACAAAATGTTACTAATGCTGTTTCTAGTTGGAAAAAACTAATTTTTGATATAATTGACAAACGCATTTCCTTTTATAACTCTAATAAACACCTTTTTCCCACCTAAACCTAGAATTTCTTTTAGACATCTTAAAAAGGGTTTACGGGATTTCCATTCAAAATACGTTTTTGTACCTGCTGATAAGGTATCCAATAATGTGATTATTATTTGACGATTACATTATATCGATGTCTGGAAGCAGGAAATTATTAATACCAAGTCATACATTTCAGTTACTACTGACGAAAAGATCATCGTTTCAGACCATGTCAAAAAGTGTGAACAACTTGGTACCAATATTAACATTACACAACATAATCTTCCTACAATGTATTGGTTACCAAAACTACATAAAAAATAAAGCACGTTTCATTGCAAATTCTAGTTCATGTACAACTACTAAATTGTCTATACTTTTGACTTCCTGTTTAACGAAGGTAAAGGAACATGTAAAATTCTACTGTGATAAGACTTATGAAAATTCTGGAATAAATCTCTTCTGGTCTATTAAGAACTCTTCAGAAGTCTTAAACAAACTTAAAAACAAAAGGAATCTTGCATCCACTGTAAGCATATACGATTTTCTACTCTGTGCACAAATCTTCCTCATATTTTAATTAAGGATACGCTTACTAACTTAATCCAGAAAGTATTTGCCCGGGAAAAACATCATTCCTGGCAATGTAATGCTGAAAAAGCTTTCTTTACTGACAAGCAAATGAAATTTGCCGTGATCAGAAGTTTGCAAATCACTAACCTTTCTTTTGGATAACATTATCTACGTACTTTATGGGAATGCTATATACCGTCAGGTAATTGGTATTCCTATGGGTACGAATTGTGCACCACTTGTCGCAGATTTGTTTTTGTACTGCTATGAGAGAGATTTGATTTTGCGTTTGAATCCTCTATCACGAGAAAATGTTATAAAAGCCTTCAATGAAACTTGTCGATATTTGGATGATATTTTTTAATTTAGATAACCCTTTCTTTGATGCTCTGATTCCTACAATTTATCCTAAAGAACTCAAATCGAAATAGAGGGTTTTGTCACAAAAACGGATGTCTCCCCTCTAGTACAGCTGCTAAGCGTCAGAATCGTTCAGTTTTTGAAGAAAGCATGAAACTTTGTGTATGAAGTCTTTGATACCTAAAGTTTATGAAAAATAATAGACCCCAAAAAATTACGCCCCCTGGCGGCCGCCATATTGAAATCCAAAATGGCCGCCGAAATGGCGTGGCCCAGAATATTGTCCGCTCTCTAACTTGACCATTTCTTTTTCAATCTTAATCAGACTTCATGAAAGAGTCCAGGGATATAAAATCTCAATTAAGTTCGATAATCAGTCAGATTGCTTTTGATGAACCAGAGTTATTGCCCTTGAACTAGCAAAAATAAGCGAAATCAGCAGTTTTTGCTCTCTATCTGAACAAATCTTGTATCAATCAGCATAAAACCTTAAAAAAATGTTTATTTGAAAATAATCTCAGACAAATTAGATTAAGAGCCAGATTTCTCTAGAGATTTTAGAATTATTGCCCTTGATTGTATGATTTTGATCATTTTCGGCACTGTCTGCTCCCTATCATTACCACTTTGTTTTCAATTTTGATCAAACTCAAGGACAATATTTATTGGCATAGATTCTTGGCAAAATATAGTTATTAGTTAGTTGCCCCAGATTTGATATAATACTGTCCTTTGAATAGATGAAGTTTAGAAAATTAGCTTTCTACTCTCAGTCTTGACCTTTGCCTTTCCAATCTGAACCAAGACTGGTTGGGATCATAATGGAGGGCATGGTGACTGTTGCAAAACTTTATAATATACTGCCTGATAAGTAATGCAGTCGTTTTTGTTTGTTCATCTCAACATGGGATTGAACAGTGCTTGACCCAGTCGACAGTTCCCACCGCATCTACAAAGTGTGATGCACTCCATATTTGCCTTGAAGCATTTACAGTAACCCCTGTATGTTTTGCTACACTTGCATACTATGAGTTCAATGCATGTTTCTTCAGCAATAGGCAAAGTGGTGCATTTTGGCATTTACCCGACATTCTGTGAGAGCTCTCATCCCCAGTCAGTTACATCTGGAATCAATGGCTGCAATGCCAGTGACTGGCCCCATACATGCACTGGTTGGTATATAGCTCTCTTGACATGCTGCTCCAGTGCAGCTCTGGTTGGGGTTTGTTCTCAATGTTCTGTGAAAGCATGGCGTTAACAGGGCCACATGTCTTTCATGCAGACTTCTTCTGATAGTTGACAACGAAGGAAGCCAGGTCCCAGTCGGTGAATGCAATTGAAAAACAGCAAGCCTTGAGACAACTGGGTAGTCAATGCAGATTAAAATCTCATGTATAGGAATGAATCGGAAATCCTTTCCCGTGCCAAATGCTATGTTCGATGTTTGCTAAGATGTGGAAATAAGCAGCAGCTAGCACAACAACATCAGTATCGACTGTCCTTATAATCATCGATTTAAAACCAGCATGGTGTCTTGGACGTGAACAAATATCCACGTATCTGTCTCTCTTGATAATATAGAGTGCAGCTGCAGTGACTTGATAAGCTTTTCTTGTCTTTGTTACGTGAGAGATGTGTATGAAACTATCAGCAGTTCCTTTTGTAGCAACCACTGCCTGGACTATAGCGTTAGATCAACCGGTTCCATCAAGCAAATCACCAATCGCTTTCAAGCCAGCCATTTTGATATGAAGTGGACCCAACAAAACCACATCCTTGTTCGTTCCGAAACGATCAGGGAATCTCCATTGGATTTGCTTTCCCAAGGCATACAGTGGTTGGTACATGGTCAAGACAGGGGTCTGTCTTGGAATAAGAAACTGCGCTGCTGGTTATTTATGTAGAAAAAGAGAGAAGATCTTCTCAAAACATTGGCATCAAAGCAAAAGTTGCTGCAGGCTTACAAGGTAGTACTTCACAATTTGTATGACATGCAGCCCAATATATAAAATCACCTTCGGCAATGTCTTCGCTTTTCATCAAAGATACCTGTTTTGCAAGCCAGTTGTGCTCTATCTTATAGTCTGCAAAGGTTCATGGACTGCTTTGAATTCCTTTAGCATGGATAGAGATGGCAGAATGTTTGTGTAAGCCAAAGAAAGGGGGCAATTTGTTTTCCTGGCTCCATTTCGGCAAGCGTTATTGGATCATGATCTGTTCCTTGGTTGTGTGTTACTGGATGTTGACACAAATATTGAGCAGTTCCATGGAAAGAAACAGCTGCAGTTACCGAGCCTGGATTGTGACAAATGTTATCAACTTGTCCTGTTGTGAACAGCCCCTTTTTCAGCTGAGGTGGACAGTCTACGCCACTATTTTCAAAATGGTCGATTATGCTGTGAGCAATTGAGAATATATCCTAATAGGTCCTCGATCATATGATATGGAAATACCGTGTTGATGAAAGCAATCATATCACGATTCCGTGTTTTGGTGTTGACTTTCAGACCTAGATAGATAGGTATTGGAGTCTCTATTTCACCGTTATGGTGGACAGTATCTTTCCTGGGACCATTAATATCTTGGATACTATTGAAAAGGATGAACTCAGATGGTGTTTGCGCTGCCTGGGTTGATGAGACTTCCCTAGTTGTCTATGATTCGTATGATTCGATATAAGTACCCTCCAGAATCATATTAACAAGTGCTAACAGAATATTTGGAACGGTATATCCCACTGAATCATTACACAAGGATCCATTGAAGATATGTCCATGAGAGAAAATCTGTTCTCTTATAATAAAAGCAGCTTTTGCAAGTTGCAGCGCTTCTGGGTCCTCATCAGAACATGACCTTAAGATTGCTTCACCTACTGCCGTGTCAGAAGAACATCCCTTCCTTGCTTCACAGTTTTAAGGTATGGACAATGCAATAAAAGAGGTTCATTTAAGCGTGTAGAATTGACTTTCTCTGTATGTTCTGGATACAGTTCGAACAATCGTTTGAAGTTTAAGCAGATACAGGGTCAACAAGGCGAAAGACAGGAGCAGTTTCAGACACATCCCGCGTGTACCTGTTATATAACTGACATAAACAATTCTTATGGTACTTGGTTTCCAATGCTACCTTATAACATGATGCCAGTTTTGCCAACAGCTTGATGTATTTTAGTTCTGATGCATAATTCGATATGTGAGGTAATCCCCGTGGTTCTTGCCTCATGAATACCTGCAATGTCAGACTCTCTCTCGTAGAAAAAACAAAATTAATAGACGCATCTACCATGGAAGTATGGGCATCTTGAATGCTAGATCTCCTCAATTTAAAATGGCTCACCACACTGCTCTCCTGGTAATCTGGTTCTTGTGCACGTGTTGATAGTTGGTGGAGCTTCAAGTCACTAAATAAATTGCGGCAAGTCTAATGCCAGCCGGCCTTGTTCTTTTGTAAAGTCTCAACAACACCAAACCCACCATTAAGTTTGTCCACTGATATGCTCAGAGGAATATTTCCAAGTTCCTTGAAATTAGCAAAAGATTGGTAACCTGTTCCTGTAGCTTCACTTGTACCTCGCCCTCGACCCTTCCATGTGTGTGAAAGAGGCTTTGGTGAAAAATTTTGACAAAGAATGTATAAGTTCCAGTCGATTGGAGACCTCTGGACATCAGCACCCTCGTCTGGTTTCACAAATCTGAACTCCTTTGGCATTATTTAGCAAAATTTATATGCTTGATTAGCCTTCTGCGCCCTTGCAGTATGATTTGTTAGGAGTGTTAGGCTTTTTTCTACACGGACATCGTCCGTTTTCGGCACTTTATGCTACTATTATTTAAATGTACATCTAATGAAAACAACAGTATCGGCAGACATTGTTTCCTCTAGTAACGTGATATTGGTTACCTATCCTGTGTACATATTAACCTTTAGCTTGCTGCGTATTGATGAGTAATTACCTTTGTAAACAATTTGGATCCAGATGAGACGCCGCGTAACTCTGCGACTCATCAGGATCCAAACTATTTGATACTCTGACTGTGCTGTTGAAAAGAAATGCAAGATAAATAAACAGTGACAACTGAAATCGATGACATTTTCTACAAATAAATTTTGGCTCAGCAGGCTAAAGGTTAAGTCAGCCTTTGCGTAAATGTTCTAAACCGATACTTACTTTATTCTTTAAATTTATATTTTGCTTTGAAAATACAACTCTTTCATATACTCAACAATGCCACTATTAATGCTAGTACAATAATGTAAATGGCTAAGAGTGTGCACTTTTGGTGGCCGTATTTAAATGCAATATGGTGGTCGCTAAGGGAAGAGGGTGAGGTGGGGGTAATTTTGGGGTCTATTTTTACCAAAGTCTTACGTGAAGAAGAACATGGCCGAAGTTTAATGCCAAAAACATTTTTTATTTCGTTTGATGTGTATTGTTAAGCCAGAGTCAAGATTTAAAGTGGACATTGTTATATTTTGCTATATTTTCACTAATTCAAGGGCAATAACTCTCGACTGTTTCATGAAATCTTACTGATTATTGAACCTGATTTAGATTTGATGTCATTTGATATTTGTACCAAGTTTGATAAAGTTTTGTCCAGAAATGGTCAAGCTAGAGTACCTACTACATTTTTTACGCCTAACTTTTGGCAGCCATATTGGAATTCAAAATGGCGGCCGCCAGACTGCGTTATTTTTGGGGTCTATTTTTTTTCATAAACTATAGGTATCAAAGACTTCATACACAAAGTTTCATGCTTTCTTCAAATACTGAACGATTTTGGCATAAAATCTGCCTTAGCAGCTGTACTACTCTAATAAAAACAATATGTAAAGGGAAATCACTAAAAATGTTATGGACTTGATGATTGATACTTCCCCTCATTATGCGCTTTCCACACCACATTTTTCAAGAAGAAAATGATAACAGCTAATAACTTCAAAAATATTGATACCAGAGTTATGGCCTTTGTGCATGGCGCTTACTTTCACCATGCTCTTTCCATAAATGAAATGTCATTCCAATAGCATCAGTCGAACAGGAGTTATTGATCGGACAAAAAAATGTAACAAAGGGCAATAACTCCAAAAGTATTGAAGACTGAGTTATGGCCTTTGTTCATGACACTTTCTCTCATTATGCTCTTTCCATGTATAAAGTTTCAATACAATGGCAAGAGCCATGTAGGAGTTATCGTCCGGACAAGAAAGCGCTAAACAAATGTACAAGGGGCAAAAACTCAATCTATTGAAGCCAGAGTTATGGACCTTATGCATGACACTTTCTCTTATCATGATCAATCCATATATGAAGTTTCAATCCAATGGCATGAGCCATTTAGGAGTTATCGCCCGGACAAAAAAATTGTTGAAAAAATACAAGGGCAATAACTCCATTATTAATGAAGCCAGAGTTATGGACCTTGAGCATGACACTTTCTCTTATCATGATCTTTCCATGTATGAAGTTTCAATCCAATGGCATGAGCCATTTAGGAGTTATCGCCCGGACAAAAACATTGAAAACAAGAGATGTCACAGTCACGTGACAAATGCCCCCAAAATTATACCCTGTGACCTTGACCTTTGACCCATGGACCAGGGAGTTGACACATCGTCTTTGTGTGGTGAACATTTGTGCCAGGTTCCTTTGAAATCCATTCACAGATAAACAAGTAATTGTACCCTGTGATCTTGACCTTTGACATATGGACCAGCGAGTTGAAAGCGACACATCATCTTTTGTGTGGTGAACATTTGTGCCAAATTATATTGAAATCCATTGATACATAAAGAAGTTACAGACCGGACACGAAATTTGTGACAAAGTAATTGTACCCTGTGACCTTGACCTTTGACCTATGGACCTGGGAGTTGAAAGCGACACATCGTCTTAGTGTGTTTAACATTTGTGCAAAATTATATTGAAATCCATTGATAGATAAAGAAGTTACAGGCAAAACACAAAATTTGTTACAAAGTAATTGTACCCTGTGACCTTGACCTTTGACCCATTGACCTGGGAGTTGAACGCGACACATTGTCTTTGTGTGGTGAACATTTGTGGCAAGTTATATTGAAATCCATTGATAGATGAAGAAGTTACAGACCGGACACGAAATTTGTGACAAAGTAATTGTACCCTGTGACCTTGACCTTTGACCCATGGACCAGGGAGTTGAACGCGACACATCGTCTTTGTGTGGTGAACATTTGTGCCAAGTTATATTGAAATCCATTGATAGATGAAGAAGTTACAGACCGGACACGAAATTTGTGACAAAGTAAATGTACCCTGTGACCTTGACCTTTGACCCATGGACCTGGGAGTTGACCCCGACACATCGTCTTTGTGTGGTGAAGATTTGTGGCAAGTTATATTGAAATCCATTGATAGATGAAGAAGTTACAGACCGGACACGAACTTTGTGACAAAGTAATTGTACCCTGTGACCTTGACCTTTGACCCATGGACCTGGAAGTTGAACGCGACACATCGTCTCTGTCTGGTGAACATTTGTGGCAAGTTATATTGAAATCCATTGATAGATGAAGAAGTTACAGGCCGGACACGAAATTTGTAACAAAGTAATTGTACCCTGTGACCTTGACCTTTGACCCATGGACCTGGGAGTTGAACGCGACACATCGTCTTTGTGTGGTGAACATTTGTGCCAAGTTATATTGAAATCCATTGACAGATGAAGAAGTTACAGACCGGACACGAAATTTGTGACAAAGTAATTGTACCCTGTGACCTTGACCTTTGACCCATTGACTTGGGAGTTGAACGCGACACATCGTCTCTGTCTGGTGAACATTTGTGGTAAGTTATATTGAAATCCATTGATAGATGAAGAAGTTACAGACCGGACACGAATTCCGGACGGAAGGACAGACGGACGGACGGACGGACGGACAGACGGACAGACGGACGGACGGACAGACGGACGGACGGACAGACGGACAGACGGACAGACGGAAGGACGGACAATGCGATTACTATATGCCCGCCTTTGGGGGCATAAAAATACAAGGGCAATAACTCCATTATAAATGAAGCCAGAGTTATGGAACTTGTGTATGACACTTCTTCTCATCATGATCTTTCCATATATGAAGTTTCAATCCAATAACATAAGCCATATAGGAGTTATCGTCCGGACAAAAAAGTATGCATTTTTTACAAGGGGCAATAACTCCTAAATTAGTGAAGCCAGAGTTATGGACCTTGTGCATGACACTTCCTCTTATTATGGTCTTTCCATATATGAAATTTCAATCAACTGGCATTAGGCATATTGAAGTTATCGTCCGGACAAAAAATGTGATTTTTTTTACAAGGAGCAATAACTCCTAAATTAGTGAAGCCAGAGTTATGGACCTTGTGCATGACATTTCCTCTCATTATACTCTTTCCATATATGAAGTTTCAATCAACTGGCATCAGGCATATTGAAGTTATCGTCCGGACAAAAAGTGTGACGGACAGACGGACAGACGGACGGACATACGGACAGACAGACATACAACTCTCACGAAAACAATATGTCTCCCCCATATAAATATGGGGGGAGACATAATAAAGCTAACCCGTCTGACAATTATGCAGCGTTTCTTGATCTAGACCTTAAATTGATAATGGAATGATTTCTTCTAACATATATGACAAAAGAGATTATTTTGATTTTAATATTGTAAATTTTCCTCATCTTGACGGAGATGTTCCCCGTGCTCCATCTTGTGTTCCCCGTGCTCCATCTTACGGGGTTTATATATCTCAACTTATTCGTTTTGCTAGAGCTTGTTCATCTATTGACGGTTTTAACAGTCGACATCTCATTTTAACTGAAAAACTGCTTAAGCAAGGATATAGATACCATAAACTAAGAAAAACTTTCTCTAAATTTTACTATCGAAATCTCTCGCTTATTGGCAAGTACCAATGTAATCTCAAGGCACTTCTGCGACACGGTATTTCACATCATGAATTTTATTGTGATGTGATTTACAAACTTCGTAAAATTATTGGACATACCCATTTTCTCACTTTGTTCATCAAATATGTTAAAAAAATCATGAAAAAGGGATATGATCCTGTAGTACTACAACATACTGCATGTTTGGTTGTCAAAATTCTGAAGGGTGGTGATCCCCCGAAAGCAAAAATTGCAACACAAAAAGAGAAAATTGCAG
Source organism: Azorinus chamasolen (assembly GCA_963576725.1). Classification (NCBI taxonomy): domain Eukaryota; kingdom Metazoa; phylum Mollusca; class Bivalvia; order Cardiida; family Solecurtidae; genus Azorinus; species Azorinus chamasolen. Next base: position 29,870,722 of record OY755238.1, on the reverse strand, counting down.
ACCAAAAATGGCCCGCCCCAGGGCTTATCAGTTTTTCATAGGAAAATCTTTAAAAATCTTCTTCTCCAAAACTGTAAAGCCTAAACTTTTGATATTTTGTATGTAGCATCATCTAATGATTTTTACAAAGAATAATCAAATTGTTACCCCCAGGGCCAAAAGTGGTCACGCCCCATGGCTTATCAGTTTTTATAGGTAAATCTTTAAAACTCTTCTTTTCCAAAACTGTAAGGCCTAGACCTTTGAAATTTGTTATGTAGTATCATCTAATGGTTTTCTACCAAGATTCTTCAAATTATGACCCCAGGACCAAACTTGCCCCGCCCCTAGCATCATCTAAAGTTCTTTTATTAAGATTGTTCAAATTTTAACCTCAAGGCCTAAAATTATGGCCTTTGGTTTCATATTGTCCCCAATTTGAAGCTGACTTATTTTTACATAGAAATACATCATGGCCCTCTTGTTTGGAATAGTCTAGTTAATTATTGCAGAAATGTGACATCGAGTTGTAAATTGTCGAAATTTGGCCATACTAAGTTCTTAAATAGCAGATGATTTTATGAAAAAATTACCAGAAAAAAAGCAAGTGTAATGAAACTTATTTGTTTATTAAATGTCTTATTCCATGCACTTTCTAAACATATATAAGGAACCTACAGTTTGGATTGTTAAAACATGATGTTTGTACATTGTATAAGATTTTCGTCAGAAAAACACTAACTTTTCCAATTTTCAAAATTAAATATATCTAAGTAGGAAAATGGTAGTGCATTGAAAAATATACCATTCGTTTTCTTTTTAAAGACCTTCAAAATGGTATACTGAAACATTTTTAAACAAGTCCGGCATCTCTAACTTTGGTCCGCATATGGAACTTTGATAGCAACCAATAAGCTCTGTAAAATAAGTGTACCCAGCTAAAGTCATAGTCGACGATTTGGCTATGGTTGATAGTTTCCACAATGAAATTCATTAATGCGTGGTCCATGAATCCAGTTTTTCCACACACGGGTTTCATCAGTATACATGTATATCTAAAGGAATTAGCGTGTCGACACACCACAAGAAAATACACACGATACCAGGATCTCGTGCGGCACGGAAAGCTTTCTGACCATCGCAGTCAGGCCGATGGGTGTACAAAAACTACTTGGTATCAATGTCAACATCAGCGTCAGAATTAATATTTGCTAGCATGTGTAGAATATGCTGCTAATCACTTAACGATTTCATTTCATACAGACAACGGAAATTCCCGATTTCATCGACGAAAGTTGGCGGAAAGTGAAGCGTGCCAGGTCAAACCCTACCGACAGTACCGTTACTTATAATAGTACCATAAGTTACATCAAATGACATACGAACGCCCATGCGAAAAGTATATCTGCTAGCCACAATCCACGCAGTTTACATATACCTAGACTTGCCAGACAAAACCATATATCAGATGCTTGTACAAACAAACAGGGCAATTAACCCTTTATTTGATAGTATCGCCTTCATAAAGTAGATACAGTGCTTCTGCTCTGTTTGCTTATTGAGTTATACTGAAACAAAAGAGAAACGCACTATTTTTGTTATTACACACTTTGTGTATATTAAACCTCTATATATGGATAACTGGCCACAGCAGAGGTCTGTTCAGAAGCGTTGGTGCTTGATAGAGCGCTTGCCCGAGCAGAGTTATCACTGCTGGACGCGATCGAGCGCTTTCTAAAATCAAGCGTTCAGTTACTGAAATCAAGATGTCGGCTATTCCAGAAGTTCTCCGACAGGTTGTTCTTCAAATAGCACTGGACGAGTTATCAGGAGGTATAGACTTTGAGGAGCGTGGCTAGAAATACGACACACAGAGAGTACCTTGGAACAGTAGAGAACTTCGTTGAAGAAACCTTGCCAACATAAAACCATCCATTATTCATTTAAGGGTGACAGTATCGTCATTTGAAGGACGTATTATCCTTTAAGTTTAATACATAAAGCAATTTAAAATCCCAGTGGTGATTTTGCCACTGACCGTTCCAAAGCGGTGCTCTCTTAGTCACCCTTACTTTTGTTTGTCTTGTGTCTTTGTACTTGTGCTTTGTTCATGTTTGGAATGTTTATCTCTAGTACAACGAAAGTGAGGTCTTCTTGCAATAATCTTAATTTTAACAAACTTATGTTGCTTTACTCTTTGAAAGTTTCAGACAGGATTCACTGATATTATGTACATTTCGTCTATTTAAGTACTCAAATGTCCTATACACGTGTGTTTAGAAACAAACCACCGTTTGTAATGCTTTAAAATGGCACCAAAGAAAGGTAAAGCTCTTCATTTTCAAGGAAATAAACTTGTCGGTGAGGTATCGAAGTGATTTGAACAAATCAAATACACCGACTACCTTATTGAGAAAACAGTGAAGGCGCCAGGATATAGCTGGATAACTGTTTTTAGTGTCCGGAAGGAACATAGAGAGACCGGAAAATGGTCGTCATCGCAACTCCAAAGAAGCGCGGATTATTTAAACACTTAGACGATTTCGACGAAACTGTGACCCGGAACAAGTTTCAAGAGTTTTATGCTCATTTTCGGCAGCTTCCTACATTTTCGGCAGCTTCCTACATTAAAGAAACTCAACAAATTGCTAAAGCAAGAAATCGATTTTCCAGGTAGCATAAGGCTACTGCAGCAGACTGTGAGGAAGTTTGGCTTCACTTGAAAACGGGTGGAAAACAACAGAAAGGTTCTTATGGAAACACCTTCCGCTGTGTCTCGGCGAATGCCGTACTATGAACGAAAGAAGGATTTAGAATGGGATTTTCACTTGTCTACGTTGATGAAACTTGGCTTGATACTCCCAAGAGGTGCTGGTAATCTAATATTGTGTCTGGCATAAAGCTACCAATGAATAAGGAACAGAGCTGGTTTAAGCAAATTATTTGTTGACGGGCCGCAGCTTATATATAAGGCACCGTCATCAACTGGAGACAATGATCGTGAAATAAATGAACGGAATTTCCGTATATGGTTACAGGAAAAATCTACACATACCGTCGGCCTGCAGTTGACATGTAATCATTCTGTGCAGGCAGACATATTTCCTACATTCAGCTTCAAGAAAGCAGACGTTCAGATAAACATATTTGAAAATGTTGATTATATACAGTATATATTTAATGAATTTATATAATATCAATACCACTGCAACATGATTCTATATACATATAACACTCATTACAGTGAAGCTCACTTATAACGAAGTCCTCGGGACCCTCTGATTTCTTTCGTTATATCCAAGTTTCGTTATATCAGGTCCATTTTACTATACGTAATCAGAGAGGGGGGAATAAATTTTATGTTGTTATATGAAGTATTTCGTTATATCCAAGTTCGTTATAAGTGAGTTTCACTGTATATTGTTAATATATTTCAAGGAATGACTTCGAAGTAACGGAATTCATTTTCGTGACAATACGTTGAAAGCTCATCTACTGGAGTTGGCTAAGACTCACAACGCCCGTCGAATACCATATATAGATCATCTGACAGCGGACACGAGGTTCTGCACCTGCCGACGCAGGACACAGAGCGTAATGTAATGTCAGTGTGAGGTTGGTATATTAATGAAATACACTGTTATTTTACATATCAATTAATAGAAATGACACTTTCATCTCCTAAGCCCCATTGAATTATTCTCAAAACAAATTGCCCCATGTACTTCCCAGCTGCACTCATTTCTTATTTCAGACTTGATCATCTACAGAAGGTAGTAAATGAAACGTTCAAAGAAATCGGAGAGGACCGGTGGCTTCATACATGCCAATATGTTAAACAAGAGCACCGCAAGCGGGTGCCAACGCTCGTCTGTTATTATTTTGGTATGTGTACACAGGTCTTGGCAAGATAAACATGCATACCAAAAATGAAGGTTGTAAATGAAAATATGAAGAAGTTATGGTCAATGTTAAGATTTCGGACGATGACGATGACGACGACAACGACGACGACGACGACGCAGACGCCGGAGTTACGGCAATAGCTCATAATTTCTCCGAAACAGACAAGCTAAAAATGGACCAAACACTGAAGGCCAGTTATTCCCCTTTTTCATATGTTCTTGTCCGGACAATAACTCTTTACCTACTGGTTCAATTCATTTGAAAATTCACAAACAAGCATGATGAGAGGAAGTGTCATGCACAAGGGTCATATCTCTAGCATCATTATAGATGGGGTTATTCCCCTTTAGTCGTATTGTTTTTCTTATTATTTTTACAAATACCATTCAGGTTTTTTCATGTATATACCATTTTCAACTACACCATGGATGGGTGGGTCAGTGGAGGTTTCTTTTAATCCAGCGGGGGACTCATGTATTGCATAGCAATACAACATTAACTTGTTCCCCTTTGTTGTGATTTTCGCACTCCAGCATTTTAAGTTTTTGTGTCAGCTGCGAGCAGATGACACATGTGTTCCTCCGAACACTAGTGTTACCTATAAGTAGTATTTTTGATTGCAATCACATTAAAATGTCTATAAGAAAAGCCACAGGGGCTGATGGTATCTCCTCAAAATTAATTAACTAAAAGCACCTTACTTAGAGTAATTGAAGACTGCGAAAGAGGACTTGATGAAAACAAATTTGTTGCAGAAAATTTAATGGACCTTTCTAAAGCTCTCCTTTTTGCTAAATTTCAAATATAATGGTGTCTCAGAAAGTGCACTAAATGTCATTAATAACTATTTGAACAATAGAAAACGGTGTGTTAAGATGACGTATTTTAATATTAGTCTTAAAGAAATATACAAGGGAGTGCCCCGGGGTGGATGTTAGGCCCTACATGTTTTAATATGAACCAGGAAGCTAGTTGAGAGTGTTACTGTCTTGTAATTTTGGTCGTCTGCTCTCTTACTCAAACATAATTTTATGTAGTCCAATATACTTTTCGAATTAAATTAGCATGTATATTACAATACTGTCTCATTCAAGTTTGATATCCAGCAATATTGCCCTAGACACCCTAGAATTATGTCCCCTTATTCTGTGAATTTCTGTGAACCTTTGCTTGTCTGCTCTCTTACTCAGACAAACGTAATCCAAATCTTTTCATATTTGGTCGGCATGTATATTACCATAATGTCTCAGTCAAGTTTGATATCCAGCAATATTGCCCCAGATACTCAAGAATTATATATCCTTTTACCTTGTGATTTTCTGTGAACCTTTGCTTGTCTGCCCTCTTATTCAGACAAACGTAATACAAATATTTTCAAATTCGGTCGACATATGAATTACCATAATGTCTCAGCCAATTTCGATATTCTGCAAAATTGCCCCCAACACTCCAGAATTATCTCCCCTAAGTTCATGAATTTCTGTAAAATTTAGCCATATGATATGGAGTAATGACCTTTCAACTTCCAGACATTTTACGGACGTATCTTGTCAAAATATTATGAATGCCACTCTGAAAAAGGTAATATGTATATAAGAAAAGAATGCTTCAGAATAATTGTAATACAAAAAAACAACTCTAGAAACTGAGAAAACCTCAGTAAACAGAGAAATCTTGTAACAGCATAGAAAAGGAAATTTACTAATATATACTTTTTAGGCTGTAGATCAGGTATATGTTGGACTAATAATGGAACCATTGCCAATAAAGATACGATGTTATGTTAAAATAATATGTTAGTTAATGGCCAGGACGAAATATATGAAATTGTAATGACTTTTTAGTTTATGTAGCTAGAGACATAGGCACATAATCTATTACCATAGACGAGAAACATCCAATCTTGAAAAATAATAACAAAACCTAAAGGTGAGACACAGGAATTGCAGTTGTTACCTGTAAGTAATATTTTTGTTTACAAGCACATTAATAAAATGTGTGTAAGAAAAGCCACCGGGACTGATGGTATATCCTCAAAATTAATTAACTGATTGAACCATCCATTGTAGAACCTCTCACATACATGATCATTAATAGTTTCTCTTCTTATATTTTTTACCAACCAGCCTTAAAATTGCCCAAGCAGTACCAATACACAAGGAAAACGGTATTATGGCAAAAAGGAATTACAGACCAGTAAGCATTCTGCCAATCATCTAAAACATTGAACGGGGTATAAAACACAACTGACTGAATTCCTAAATGTACATTTTAGCACCTGTCTGTCTGCTTTTCGTCTTAATTATTTTTGTCAAAGCGCCTTGCTGAAAGTAAATGAAGACTGCGAAAGAGGTCTTGATGAAAACAAATTTGTTGCAGCACTTTTAATGAGCCTTTCTAAAGCTCTCGTTTTGTTAAATTTTAAATATTATGATGTCGTAGAAAGTGATTTAAATTTGAATAAGAATTAACTGATAAATAGAAAACTAGGTGTTAAGATAAATAAATAATAGTCTTAAAGATGTATACAAGGGAGTGCCCCAGGGATTGATTTTATGCCCTATGAGTTTTAATATGAAACAGGACGTTGGAAATATTAATGTCTTGTACTTTCGGTTGTCTGGTCTATAACTCAAACAAATGTAATACAATACTTTTCCAATTTAATTAGCATGTATTTTACCATAATGTCTCGGTAAAGTTTGATATCCAGCAATGTGTCCTCAGACACTCTTGAATTATTTCCCATTAGTACTTTGTGAATTTCTGTGAACCTTGGCTTGTCAGCTCTCTTACTCAGACAAACGTAATCCATTTTTTTTTCAAATTTGGTCGTCATATAAATTACCATAATGTCTCAGTCAAGTTCGATATCCAGTAATATTACCCTGACACTCCTAAATTATTTCCCCTAACTTTATGAATTTCCGTGAAATTTTGCCACCTGATATGGAATAATGGCCTTTAAACTTCGAAGCATTTGACGGACGTATTTTGTCAAATTGTTATAAATGCCACTCTGAAAAGGGTAATAAACAAGAAAAGAATGCTTCAAAATAAATTTAATACACATAAAAGCTCTAGAAATTGGGAAAATGTCAGTAAACAGAGAAATCCGCATTGAAAAGTAAATCTACACAAACATACTTTTTAGGCTGAAAATCAAGTATATTCTCAGTGTTGTTATATTTTCTGATCCTTCGGGATCATTAGTATTTGATGTTATTATTTTTGAAAACTGAATAACGCTTAAGCCGGTGCTAGGGGCGTGAGTAGTGTTCCACTTTTAATTACTACTCATGAACAAACTCAATAAAACCGAGTCTGCAATTTTCTCTTTTTCCATTTCTACTTTTGCTTTCGAACGATTAAACGATCACACATGTTCAGAATATATATGTTGGACTAATAATGGAACCATTACCCATAAAGATACGATGTTATGTGAAAATAATGTGTTAGTTAATGACCGGGACGAAATATATGCAATTGTAATGACTTTGTTGTTAATGTAGCCAAAGACATTGGCACACAATCCATTGCCATAGCCGAGAAAGATCCAATCTTTGGAAGAAGAAATAAAACATAAAGGTGAGACACAGGAATTGCAGTTTATACCTATAACTATTTTTTTCGTTTGCAAGCACATTAATAAAATGTAAGAAAGGCCACCGGGGCTGATGGTATCTCCTCAAAATTAATTAAACTGTTTAAACCATCCATTGTAGAACCTTTCATATACATGGTAAATAAAAGTGTCTCGTCTTATATCTCCCCAGACAGCCTTAAAATTGCCCAAGTAGTACCAATGCAAAAGGAAAACAGTATTTTGGGAAAAGGGAATTACAGATCGGTATCCAGTGTGGCAATTATCTTAAATATTGAACGGGCTATACAAACACAATTGACTTAATTCCTTATTGCACATTTTAACACCTTTATTTTGGCTTTTCGTCTTAATTATTGCTGTCAAAAGCACCTTGATTAAAGTAATTGAAGACTGGAAAAGAGGACTTGATCAAAAACAGATTTTGTTGCAGCAATTGTTATGGACCTTTCTAAAGCTCTGCATTTGCTAAATTTCAAATAGTATGGTGTCTCAGAAAGTGCATTAAATTTGATTAAGCATGACCTGACAAATATAAAACTGTGTGTGAAGATAAAGTCTTTTAATAATATTCTTAAAGAAATATACCAGGGAGTACCCCAGGGTATATTTTAGGCCATATGAGTTTTAATATAAACAAGGAAGTTGAAATTGCTAATGTCTTGTACTTTCGGTTGTCTGCCCCCTAACTCAAACAACTGTAATCCAAACCATTCAAATTTAATATCATGTATAATACCATAATATCTCAGTCAAGGTTGATTTCCAGCCATACTGCCTCAGTCACTCTTGGATTAATTCCCCTTACTTTGTGCATTTCTTTGAACCTTTGCTTGTCAGCTCTTTTACTCGGACAAACGTAATCCAAATCTTTTCCAATTTGGTCGGCATACAAATTACCATAATGTCTCAGTCAAGTTCGATGACCAGCAAGATTTACCCGACACTCCAGAATTATATCCTCTAACCTTATGCATTTCTGTGAATTTTTTCCACCTCATATGGCGTAATGGCCTTTCAACTTCGAGACATTTGACGGGCGTATTTTGTCAAATTATTATGAATGCCACTCTGAAAAAAAGCAATATGTATAAGAAAAGAATGCTTCAGAATAAATTTAATACAAATAAAAGCTCTAGAAACTGTGACAACCCCAGTAAACAGAGAAATCGTGTAACCGCCTTGAAAAGGAAACTATTAATATATACTTTTTAGGCAGTAAATCAAGTATATTTCGGATAGATTATGGAACCACATTACCTATAAAGATACGACGTTATTTGACAATGATGTGTTAATGACCAAGATGAAATATGTAACTGTAATGACTGTTTTTTTTAATGTAGCCAAATAAATTGGCACACGATCTATTCCCATAGACGAGAAACGTCCAATCTTGGAAAAAAACAACAAAACATAAGATTTCTGTTTATACCTATAAGCAGTATTTTTGTTTGCAAGCACATTAATTACATGTCTGTAAGAAAAGCAACCCGGGGCTGATGGTATTCGCCTAAAAAATAATTAAACTGTTTAAACCATTCTTTGTAGAACCTCCCACATACATAATAAATAAAAGTTGATAAATAAAAGTTCCTCTTCTTCATTCTTTCCAGACAGTCTTAAAAGTGCCCAAGTAGTACACATACACAAGAAAAGCAGCATTATGGAAAAAAGGAATTACAGACTGGTAAGCACCCTGCCAATCATCTAAAACATTGAACGGGGTATAAAAACACAACTGACTGAATTCCTGAATGCACATTTTAGCGACTTTTTTCGGCCTTTCGTCTTACTTATTGCTGTCAAAGCACATTGCTTATAGTAACTGAAGACTGGAAAAGAGGACTTGATGAAAACAGATTTGTTGTAGCACTTTTAATGGATTAATCTCCTTTTGCTAAAGTTAGAATACTATGATGTCTCAGAAAGTGCACTGCATGTGATTCAGAATAACCTTAACAACAGTATTTTGGGAAAAGGGAATTACAGATCAGTATCCAGTGTGGCAATCATCTCAAATATTGAACGGGCTATACAAACACAATTGACTTAATTCCTTATTGCACATTTTAACACCTTTATTTTGACTTTTCGTCTTAATTATTGTTGTCAAAAGCACCTTGATTAAAGTAATTGAAGACTGGAAAAGAGGACTTGATGAAAAACAGATTTTGTTGCAGCAATTTTTATGGACCTTCATTTGCTAAATTTCAAATAGTATGGTGTCTCAGAAAGTGCATTAAATTTGATTAAGCATGACCTGACAAATATAAAACTGTGTGTGAAGATAAAGTCTTTTAATAATATTCTTAGAGAAATATACCAGGGAGTACCCCAGGGTATATTTTAGGCCATATGGGTTTTAATATAAACAAGGAAGTTGAAATTGTTAATGTCTTGTACTTTCGGTTGTCTGCTCCCTAACTCAAACAACTGTTATCCAATACTATTCAAATTTAATATCATGTATATTACCATAATGTCTCAGTCAAGGTTGATTTCCAGCCATACTGCCTCAGTCACTCTTGGATTAATTCCCCTTACTTTGTGCATTTCTTTGAACCTTTGCTTGTCAGCTCTTTTACTCGGACAAACGTAATCCAAATCTTTTCCAATTTGGTCGGCATACAAATTACCATAATGTCTCAGTCAAGTTCGATGACTAGCAAGATTGACCCGACACTCCAGAATTATCTCCTCTAACCTTATGCATTTCTGTGATTTTTTTTCCACCTCATATGGCGTAATGGCCTTTCAACTTCGAGACATTTGACGGGCGTATTTTGTCAAATTATTATGAATGCCACTCTGAAAAAAAGCAATATGTATAAGAAAAGAATGCTTCAGAATAAATTTAATACAAATAAAAGCTCTAGAAACTGTGACAACCCCAGTAAACAGAGAAATCGTGTAACCGCCTTGAAAAGGAAACTATTAATATATACTTTTTAGGCAGTAAATCAAGTATATTTCGGATAGATTATGGAACCATATTACCTATAAAGATACGACGTTATTTGACAATAATGTGTTTATGACCAAGATGAAATATGTAACTGTAATGACTGTTTTGTTAATGTAGCCAAATAAATTGGCACACGATCTATTCCCATAGACGAGAAACGTTCAATCTTGGAAAAAACAACAAAACATAAGATTTCTGTTTATACCTATAAGCAGTATTTTTGTTTGCAAGCACATTAATTAAATGTCTGTAAGAAAAGCAACCCGGGGCTGATGGTATTCGCCTAAAAAATAATTAAACTGTTTAAACCATTCTTTGTAGAACCTCCCACATACATGATAAATAAAAGTTGATCAATAAAAGTTCCTCTTCTTCATTCTTTCCAGACAGTCTTAAAAGTGCCCAAGTAGTACACATACACAAGAAAAGCAGCATTATGGAAAAAAGGAATTACAGACTGGTAAGCACCCTGCCAATCATCTAAAACATTGAACGGGGTATAAAAACACAACTGACTGAATTCCTTAATGCACATTTTAGCGACTTTCTTTCGGCCTTTCGTCTTAATTATTGCTGTCAAAGCACCTTGCTTATAGTAACTGAAGACTGGAAAAGAGGACTTGATGAAAACAGATTTGTTGTAGCACTTTTAATGGATTAATCTCCTTTTGCTAAAGTTAGAATACTATGATGTCTCAGAAAATGCACTGCATGTGATTCAGAATAACCTTAACAATAGAAAACGAAGTATTAAGTTAAGCTTTTTAATAGTAGCCTTACAGAAATATACAATGGAGTGCCCCAGGGGTCTATAGTAGGTCCCATAATTTTTTATATGATTATTAATGATATTTTTAATGTTGTATGTAGCAGTGATCTTTACAATTATGCTGATGCCAACACTGTCAGCTTCAGACAATTATATTGAAACTGTTATAGAAACTTTAGAAAACTAGAACTGTAAGCCACAGGCTAACGAATACCCCCCCCCCCACTTTGCTGCTTGTCAGAACACCTATCATCAATCTGAATATATGTACATATAGAAACATAAAGAGATTTATAAAACCCAATTTATGTAAAAACATGACAAGATGTTCAGCAATAAAGAAAAATGTAATATTCAATCCAAAATCAATCACAAATATAGATGAAGCAACTTTTAACTTGTTAAAATTCAAAGAAGTGTTATGGCTGCTGCCAGACAATGTCATTGAATAAGTTCAAGCAGCTTTGTTTATATTTGTGAAGTGTCAACTCCAAAGTTCTAAACAAATAGGTACCTTTTCAGAAAAACCTTAAGTTCAAGGACCATAACTCTGGGAAAAATTATTCAACCAGACCGTTATTCGAACATAAGCTGCAAATCATCTAGATTTAGACATATGTCAAATATAAATATCTCCAAGCACTTCCAAAGAAAGACCGGAATATTGAAAATTTGATAAAAAAAATAAGTTCATGGGCCATAACTCTGGCAAACATTTTTAAACCAGACTGAGATTGGGAATTAAGCTGTAAGTCATCTAGATTTAGCTTTATGCCAAAAATAAAGTTAAAATCTCCAACCACTTCCAAAAAAGTCTGGAAAATTCAAAATTTGAAGAAAAGAATTGAAGTTCAAGGGCAATAACTCTGGAAATAATTATTCAACCGGATTGAGATTGGAACATGAGCTGTAACTTATCTAGATTTAGCTTTGTACGAAATATAGAGTTGATATCTCCAGTCACTTCCATTAAAAGTCCAGAAAACCAAAAAACAATGGTAAGGGACTAAAAGGGGGAGATAACTCCTGAAGTAATGGGCCGATCATAATGAAAATATGCGGTGCACAGGTTTATATGGTCATATGGCTATACATAAAGTTTCAACAAAATTGAAGCAAAACTGTAGAAGAAGAAGGCCGGACATAATTGTGTCCACGGACGGACAGACAGACGGACAGACAGACGGACGGACAGACGGACAACCTGATTCCAGTATACCCCCCAAACTTCGTTGTTGGGGGTATAATAATGGCAGATCATTAATTCGGTGGTTCGCAGATAATCATATGCAAACAACTCCTGATTAATTCCAGGCAATCGCTATTGGAAAGAAAACAATAGGTAAAAATATTGCGTTTAACCTTGAAAATAACAACATTGTTCGTGAAGGTGATGTAGACTTCATACTGATATTTCAAATATATGTAAGGCAATTAAATGTATAAAATGAAAATGTGGAAATTTATGTGAATTAGGCAAACTGAATATGTATACTTCAGCCATTGTCCTCTTGCTTGGCACTTGTTTGGTTAGGTTTACAAAACAAAATCGAAAAATATCCAAGAACGGGCGCTTAGATCCACGTACGTCGATTGCCAGTCTGATTATAACTCTCTTTTAATCGAATCAAAGCCCATGAAAAGAAAATAACTGTATGACAAAATGACCCGTGCTCTATCTGGAAAATATTCAAATAGTTTCAGTCTCCAAATCAGGACAAGTGCTCCATAAACAATCTCACAATAAATGGACAAGATATTACAGAACCTGAATTAATATCAAATGAATTCTTCTTTTGATTTACAAATATTGCCGCTAAAACTAAAGAGCATATTCCGTCCTCAGACTTTGATTCTGTTAACAAAATTGTTAATGACAGAGTTCCAGATTCAATGTACTTCAATGTTCCATTCGTCTATAAAGATAAAGTAAGAAAAATGCTTTTAAGCCTGGATGTGTCGAAATCTAATTGGATTGATGATATTAGTCCAAGATTTTCAAATCTGTCAGCTACAGTTATTTATTCAATTATTCATCACATATCTAACGTAAGTATTTCACAAAGCATGTTTCCTGATATGTGGAACTCTGCAAAATTCAACCCACTATTCAAGACAGGCTCAAAACTTACTCTCTCAAAATTATTAGAGAGGCATGCACATGGCAGCTTCATGTCTTATCTCAACCATTATAATCTTATCATAAAAACTCAGAGTGGGTTCAGGAAAAAACATTGTTGTGAAACGGCTCTTGTTCATATTATAGACAAATAGTTGAAAGCAATAAACGACGGATACATTGTTGGTGTAGTTATGGTAGATTTCAGAAAAAATGATTTGATCTTGTTGATCACCGTATACTTATTACAATAACAGACCATATACAAATGTTCAGAGAAAGCTATAAAATGGTTAAATCATATTTGACTGATAGAAATCAATGCGTTAGCTTAAATGGATTACTGCCATCTGACCAAAGCATAACATGCGGGGTACGTCAAGGCTCTATACTTGGTCCATTGCTGTTTCTAGTGTTCATCAATGATCTTCCATTTTCTATTTCAACAGACATTAGTAAAAACTGATATGTATACGGACGATACAACAATTCACAACATCCATTATTCAATAGAAATAGTCGAAAGACATCTTCAATTATATCTATCCAATTTGGAAACATAGCGAAGTTAAATGGAATGCTACTTAATACTGACAAGACACAGGTATGATTGATAGCAACTCCTCACAAAAAGCAAGACTTAAAATACATATCTCGCTCTAACATTTAAAAACATATTGCTTAAATCGTCAAAAGGAGAAACAGTATTAGGTGTAAACATAGATGGAAACTTACGATGGGATGATCATATTAAGAAACTAATAATCTGAAAATGGGTGATCCTTCGAAAGCAAAAGTAGAAATGCAAAAAGAGAAAATTGCAGAAGAAAACCGGCAAGCAACATCTGGTTTATTAAGAATAAAGTGGTATGTTCCACTTAAAGCCAGGATTTTATTCTACAGTGCTTATGTTCAATAAAATTTTGTTTTTTGTAATATTGTCTGGGGTGGTACACGTAGAGCAAACATTCAAAGGTTATTGGTATTACAAAAGAGGGCATGTAAATTAATAATTGGCAAAAACGATGTATCAGTGCCAGATTCTTTGGACAAAATGAATTATTTGAGCGTTAATGATAAGATAATTCTACAAAAAGCATAGTGTATGTACAAGGTTTCAAAATGATTAGTTCCTGAATATATTGATAACATGTTTGAAAGGGAATTTAAATTATAGATCAGTTTACGTTCATCGAGTTTACATGATTATTAGAGGCCACGTCCAAAATACGAAGTATATAAGCACATTAATTCATTTTGAGGACCTTTGATTTGGAATAGAATACCTAATTCAATTCGATCCGTGAATAGCATCGAAAGCTTCACATCTCATTTCATTCGATGGCTTTAATCACAAAATTGGTTGTATCAATTGCCTGTATTTACTTTCAGTCTCAATCTATGCTGTTTTATCAGTTCCCACTTTCATCTTTTATATTCACTCAAAAACGACTGAGAGCCAGAACTTAGGAAGTTGGTGGTGTATGCATACTATCTGTCACATATTGTTGTGTAGTTATGTATTTTATAGTTAGAACTTGTTATTGTACATGTTTATTCTTTAAAGACATTCCCTTGGCCGGCTTGGGTCTTTACAGCTAACCTGTGAAAAAGCATGCGGCACATGGTAACAGCTATAGCAGTCTGCCTGTCAAGAACCACTGGAGCGTTCCATGTGAGGCCCGTCTCTTACATTTGATGATTTGGAAATGATTAGATTGTCACTAATGCAGTATATGTTTTTATTTTTTATTATGTCAGGGCCTCTCTAGACAGAATGAGACGGCTTGCCATATTTTGCACACTTGTATCATGCTTTTACTGTTACTTTCACGCCTATTGAGAACAATGGGGGGGGGGGGGAATCATTGAATGGACCTGGGTAATGTCTTTAAAGATTCAGCATACTCAGACCAAAACGTATTTGAAGACAATTAATCTTACTCTAATGGAATATCTAAATTGGTTCACAAAAGGACCATTTGGACTTGTCCATTTCAATATTACTGATAAAAGGTTTTGAATCCAACATAAATGTAAATGACCGGTTAGCATTTTCATTAGTTGTTAACAATAAGCAGTACAAAATAAATATATGCCTTCTTTCAATATACAATCATGTATAACTCTATCTTGTAAAACGTTAGCGTTTTAAGACACCAATGTATCCTATAAAATATTTTGTGAATTCTTTTGAAATTAATTTTTAAACTCTACTATTGATGTGTTTTCTTCTAAAGACTAAATGTTCACGTCATATGTGTTATCTATTCAGCACCGTCGTTTTAGCTCGTCTGTTTCGAAGAAATCACGAGCTTTTTCGTAACTCCGGCTTCCGTGTCGTCGTTGTCGTCGTCGTGCAAAATCTTAACATTGGCCATAACTTCTTCATTTTTTCATTTACAACCTTCATTTTTGGTATTCATGTTCATCTTGACAATGACGACAGACGAGCATTGGCACCCGCTTGCGGTGCTCTTGTTCATACAAAGTGCTGAATTAATATTGCCTGTTCTGACTCACTGTCTCAAAGTGCCATACACGCTTAGCACTATTTGTACATATCTGTTATTTTGTTGTTCATAACCATTTTCCTTTTCTCAAAGTAACTCTAGTTATGTCTGTCTGTCTGTCTGTCCGTCTGTCCGTCACACTTTTTTGTCCGGACGATAACTTCAATATGCCTGATGCCAGTTGATTGAAACTTCATATATCGAAATATCTTATTGAGAGGAAGTGTCATGCACAAGGTCTATAAATATAGGAGTTATTGCCCCTTGTAAAAATATCACACTTTATTGTACGGACTATAACTCCTATATGGCTCATGCCATTGGATTGAAACTTCATACATGGAAAGATCATGATAAGAGGAAGTGTCATGCACAAAGTCCATAACTCTGGCTTCACTAATATAGAAGTTATTGCCCCTTGTAAAAATATCACACTTTATTGTACGGACTATAACTCCTATATGGCTCATGCCATTGGATTGGAACTTCATACATGGAAATATCATGATAAGTGAAAATGGCATGCCTAAGGTCCATAACTCTGGCTTCACTAATATTGGAGTTATTGCTCCTTGTAATAGTTTTCACACTTTTTTGTCCTGGCGATAACTCATATATCGCTCATGCCATTTGATTGAAACTTCATACTTGGAAAGATCACGATAAGAGAAAGTGTCATGCACAAGGTCCACACCTCTGGATTCAATAGATTGAGAGAGATTGCCACATAAACATTTCGAGGGCTTGGTGCAAAACTATTTGTGAAGGAGTTAGAATAGTTTTGCACCAAGCCCTCGATTTGTTTAACACTTTACTTTCCGGACGTTAACTCCTACATGGCTCATGCAATTGGATTGAAACTTAATACATGGAAGGAGCATGTCACGAACAAGTGCCATTTTTTGTCTGATCAATAACCCCTGTTTTGTGACAAAAACCTCTAGTTTTAAATCCATTTTAGCCTTTTTCTTTACAAAACAGCCATTATTGAACAATGGAAGTACATGTACTATCAAAAGCGTTCAAAATCGCGCATCTGTATCTGCAATGTTTAAAATAATCTAAAAAACGAAATTTCAACAATAATTTAATACTGCTAATTACAGTCCAATTTTCGAAACCTACATAGATTTGAAAGGACTGTTAGTTCATTTAATTACTTATAACCAATCACTAGAAAAAAGAGATATACAAGATGTCTTGTTCAAGATACGTCTGTATCTTTTAAAATGTTAGTGTGAATTCTTTTGAAATTCGCAACTGTTGACGTGTTATCTTCTTAGAAGTAAACTTGCATATTACAGGTGTTTTTATTCAGCGCTGTCTTTTCCATAAAATGTTCTGCATTAATATTACCTGTTCTCAGCTACGATCTGATTTATGTGCAACAAATTAAAACAACTGTTTTGGTACTATCTATAAACATATTATGTTGACTATGTAACACTCACCACCAACAACTAAAACAAATCTCTACACTTATTTAATTACTTATTATTGTGTATGGTGTCATGTGCACTTAGACATATGTACCATGTGTAATTTTCTTGTTGTTCGAAATAATCCCTATTTTGAGGTCAAAGTTTCTTCTATTGTAATTCAGTGTCAAACAACCAGTGTAACAAATATAACAATTCCATGTAAGAAAACCCCTGCAGGAGTTTCTGAGTTGGGGTTTCCTGTTTGAAATGTGTGAACAATATTTTTATACGTTTCATAGTATATACATACAGTGTTGTGTTGATAAACAAGTTTTGTGAATATGTTTTCTGATATCTATCACTATGATATTTTCATGTGTTACATGAGTACAGACTATGTACAGAGTAATACATGAGGTTTAAGAATTGAGTATTCACATTTCATCATTCATTCATGTTAAAGCTCGAAATGAAAAGCTAGGCCAAAAACATCCTTTTTGCCAGACTAAAGACCACAATGCAAGTCCCTTTCTGCCAGATAGGGAGTTTAGCATTTGGGATGAGCATATTATCTAGGCCTCTGTATAATAACTAAAATAAGGCAGGTGGGTAATTTTAAAGTATAAATCAATTAATGAAAATAATATTTCAAACCGTCCAAATGTGCATCTATCATTTTACTGTTGTTCTTGGACATACGTACAAAGCAATTTATATGAGGCACAAACTAATAGTTTCAATTGGATGGGTGAAAATACTCAATAACTCAAAATTCCTAAGGGTATCAGAGTGGCACCCCCATTAACTTTAGAACTCTTCACGCTAGCAATATATGCAAAGAAAAACGTGTAGACCGCACTGAAAGGTTTCTCTGGCAGACTAATATAAGACGACTAAAACTTAGCCTATTGTAACAGTAAACCCACTTTTAACCCTTCGCTTGCTATTC
This sequence comes from Azorinus chamasolen, assembly GCA_963576725.1. Taxonomy (NCBI): domain Eukaryota; kingdom Metazoa; phylum Mollusca; class Bivalvia; order Cardiida; family Solecurtidae; genus Azorinus; species Azorinus chamasolen. Next base: position 29,852,491 of record OY755238.1, on the reverse strand, counting down.
ACGTCAATATACCTACCTGTAAATAGTGAAGACCCAGATGAGACAGCTCCTGCAGGGTCTTCATTATTTACAAGTTGATTGTGCAACCAGTGCACTCCACAGCAGTGATTGCACAGCGAAATACTTGTACACAGTGAAGATATATGTAATTTTACAACAGGACATGGGCAAAGAAGGAGAAATGTATTTTAAAACTCATCAAGCGAAGGGTTAAGTGATCACTTTATGTATAAAACATAGATGTCTTTAAGAGCACGTGGTTATTTAATGCTGGACAATCAGAAGTCTCCCGTGTAGGAGCTTTATGCCCAACTTTAGTTTTGCACTAAGCTACAACGTGCCTTTAAGGCACAAACTTATATTCGTTTCCAGTGGTCGCTTTAGTGGAAAGTTATTGTCGATTGAAATTGATGACTTTAAAACAGTACAGAATCGTGTTCCTAACAGAGCCTCATAATGGCGAATACAATTTTTGTTCCACAATGGATGCAAAAGATTTGCTCTAACCATTGGTGATGGAAGTGATTTCGTATACCATGCTGTATTGGTATTTTTGTTAACAACATTCTCAGTTGGAACTATGTTTTATAGTTTGAATTATGGCGGCCTTGATGAAGATATTTTCAAAACCATTCTATAAACAAGGGAAAGAGTTCTGAATGAAGACGATTTTGCGTCGCTTAATCACGCTTTATATAAAACAACTGCGAAAAAAGAACATGTTATTAATAGATGTTATCAATGCAGAGCAAGTAGAATATCATCTTTAATTGCAACCAAGTGGTGTTGGTTATTTTTGTTAACGAAAATCCATCGCCTTTCTTTGAAACTCTCAATTATGTTTTATAGTTGAAAATATAAAAAAGACACGGCTTTAACCCTTTCCTCAATAATTACGCCTTTCTACGCCTCTGTATTAGTCACTTCTTGAAATCATTATGATAAATAGAGCATTTGTCCATAGGAGCAAATGCTCTATTTATCACAATGGTTTTAATACTACACAATTATAACATTTTCCTTTTCTCATTTTTGGTAGATTCATTCAAAGAGGTTGGGTCTAAAAATAGCCTATGGGGGAATGGGTTAATGAATATATTTTAACCATTGCCCTGTTGCATATTCATATAATAAATGACAAGCAAGGTTTTACGCAAGCGTAAAATGGCTGCGTAACATGAATTTAAGCAGAAGAGAAAAAAAAGAGGGAGCAATATTGTTTAGTACTTTTAATTAACAGATACATTGGGGGGAAACATGAGTGTTATGTATGAATTAATACATGTAGCAGAAACGGGGGATGTTTTAATGAGCCATGATGCATAATACCTGTGTTTGACACCAATAATACACATTACGTCACAGATCAATGTTATTCATTTGCTGAAACACACTGACGTAGAAACCATTATCACATTAAGTGATGTTCACAAGGCATACAAACTCCCATACTTACAGTCTGCATGAAATTATTCCAATAGGTCGACTCAATGCCCATTAACTTAACTTTTCCACTTATATTGTCCCCAAATTAAGAACAGGTTAGTATAAGTTAATTATACAGTTAAGTTGAAGCAAATTCATGCACAATGGTGAAATATGAAAAACGGTCAACAAAACCACGAGTCTCAGCTAAATAACTTTAACAAAGCCAAAATGCAAACAAAGGACTTATATGTTTATGTACAAAATGGTTTAAACCAAAGGCACGTATACTAAGTGTGCTAAGAAAATATGAGAGAAAAAAAATAATTGAGCTTCCACCGAGGATCGAACCCACGACTTCACGTTTCCTATGCCATCGTTATAACCCTTAGACCACGCTGACAGCTAAACAGGGAATGTGATTTTAATCAGTTATACCTAATTCACTAGCATGTTCACTGAAACTGGATCATGGCAGACAAGAAAGAAATAACCCCGACAAAAATATGCTGAGAAAAATATATGAATCAAAATAAATAAAATGAATTAATATATATTAATAAAAACTTGTCTCACAGTAAACTATAGATTTTTCTATCAAACATTTAAATAAAAACTAATCCCGCAGAAACGCATAAGGACTTTTTAAACCTCTAAACGATCGCTGCAGCCAATGACACCATGAAATTCATTTGCTGATTTGTTTATAGGTGCATACTTATGAACACCGGATGTTTATATTAGTAGACGTTAGAGAGTCAGATACATTATAATTTTATAAGCAAATAGAGCAGATCCTGATCAGACGGCGTCTACAGAGGCGTCGAGAAAATCAGCATCTCGTCAGAATCCAAACTGTTCGATACAATGCTCATAAAGAAATTGAAGATATGCATACTCTGAAATTTTAAGCAGACAATATTGTGTCCAGCAGACGACAATCCTGACAATGACAGGGTTAATCGATAAATATTCACTTGAATGGACGGATTGGAAATGACGCTGTAGGCGCATTCATTTTTAGCTCGTCTGTTTCGAAGAAAAGAGTCGAGATATTGTGATCACTGGCTCGTAGTCGTCGTCGTCGTTGTCGCCGTTGTCGTCGTCGTTGTCGTCGATGTCGTCGTCGGCGGCGGCGGCGTGCAAAAACTTTAATGTAGCTCATTACTCAAAAAGTATACGAGGTATCAACATGAAACTTCATAGGTTAGTAGATCTCATTGAGGGGAAGGCCCCTACATAAGAGTCATAACTCTTGATTTCAAAAAAATGAGTTATGGCCCATTATTGTTTAAAAAACTTACTTTAGCTGGACAAGCACCGAATAAGACGAGCGCTGGCGCCGCACGCGGCTCTTGTTTAGTGATATTTTCTATCAAAGACTATAATATAGCAACTGCAGAATGTCACACAGTGTAGACATTGGAAATTACTGAAACAGAACCATTGCGCGCTAGTGCGCAAGCTATTATTAATAATATATTAGGATTAAAGGTACGTGCGGGATTTTGCACGTACTTTTAATCCAAATATAACCTTATAATTGCTAAAAAGCTAAAATAACTATCATGACACCATAAATAACATGCAAAATAACAGTTCATGAAAAATGTTGAAACGCAGTGTTTTGTGACAAATTTATTGATGAAATAAAACAGAGAACAAAATGTTAAATGAGACTGCATCCAAATGTGTTCAAATACCAGCCCAAGAGAAGAAGAAAACATATCCCAGAAGCCCGTGTTTAGGCACGAAATGCGACAAAGCCAGTAAGAATTATTACTTTGTGAAAATCTGCAAATAAAAAAAATCTACTTAAGAATGCAAATCACAAGCATGGGACATTGTTTTTTCGAATGAATACGAAACCACGGAACACTGATAAACTAAGACAAATGCGTTCCATCAAACCAAAGGACTGTTGGGAACGAACTTCAAGAGTGTTAGGCGAAATGGAAGAAGTACGTTTCCGTCCACCGGTATTTGTAAACACAATATATCCAGAACAGACATATCCTAAAGGAGTAGTCTAATCAGGATCTACCCTGTTTGTTTATGGAATAGTATAAATCCGAATTTTGCATCTCAAATTGTCCGACAAAATTCCCTTTGTTCATTGTGCCATTATAATATTCAGCTAATAAATTTGTATACATTTATAAGTTCTCGCATGATTGCGTAACTTGGAACATTGATAATGGGTTTGACATTAACCCTTTCGCTGCCAAACTCTGTCGTCTGCTAACTTTGTCGTCTGCTACAAATTTTCAGTCTTTTGATTTTCTTCATTTTTGTTTCAAAAACATAGTAACAGTAACAAACAGTTTGGATCCTGATGAGACGCCGAGTTACTCGGCGTCTCATCTGGATCCAAACTGTTTGCATAGGTAATAGCAGATCCGGCATTGGCAGCGAAAGGGTTAATAAGAGATAAGGCATTGGTGATGATTCATCAAGATTCATGACATACAATACGCACAATAAAAACTATAATTATACATTTAAACTGATAAGTCGCATGATATTAGTATATAGAAGAACCAAGGCAATTTTAGGCAGGTAGCTTCTTCAATGCAGTGTGGACGTCAGTCAGAATACTCGATGTTTATTGTACATGTTTTATGCTTTCGGACGAGGGTGCTAGTCCGCCTTTAAATTTCGGAAGAGTCGTAATTTAGCAACCACAAGAGTGTCAGACATTGAGAGGAGAAGTGCAAGTGGCAGACAATTTCAGAGGTATGTGTTTACAGCAGCCATTGGGCGAGGTCCTTTCTTTCATGAGGCAACTGCTGCAGCTGACAGAAGGAAAGTAGAGTGAACACTGTGGCCGAATCAGCAGAGCACATAGACCAGTGTAGGTTAAAGATGCGTACAGTGCTCCCTCTCTACAACGACACCCTTTGGGATACGAAGGGTGTATGTGTTGTTCAGAGGGAGTTGTTATAAGGAGGGAAAATCAAACATAATTAGCTTGTTCGCAGATCCCCAGATAAGGTGTATTTCGAGAACTAAAACCGTTATGCCTCCAACAAACCCTATGTTGTGACCACTCTTTAGAATCGTCACAAAGTGACGATTCTAAAGAGTGGTCACAACATAGGGTTTGATGGAGGCGTAAAGGAAATACGATGGAAAAAAGTTGTTTCTGGAGCCTTGTTGTTTCGGAAACAGTGACAAGCTAACACTATAAGCACTTATGATTTTTCTACACTTTATACCACATTACCACACGATCTAATAAAGATCAAACTTACTAATCTTATAAATAAAACATTTGACAGAGAAAAAGTATCATTTATTTCCTGTAATTCTAGACATGCGTTCTTTACCAATGACATTACAAATAAATATACCTCGTGGACATGTTTAGATCTTTGTGACGCTATTATGTATCTGTTAGAAATATATTTGTTCGTTTTGGTAATTCTGTTTATCGCCAGGTCATTGGTATTCCCATGGGAACCAATTGTGCTCCTTTAATTGCAGACTTGTTTTTGTTTTGTTATGAACGGGATTTTATGCTTAACCTTAACAGCGATTCACAGGCGGGTGTCATCAATGCCTTTAACAATACAGCACGTTATTTAGACGACATTTTTAATATTGATAACCCATACATTGATTCTATGATAACCTCAATTTACCCTAGAGAGCTCAAGCTTAATAAAGCAAATAGTTCTGACATATCTGCAGCCTTTTTAGATTTAAATTTATCTATAAACAATGGAACAATTTCTTCTGGAATTTATGACAAAAGGGATGACTTTAATTTTAAAATAGTTAACTATCCTCATTTGGATGGGGATGTTCCCCGAGCTACATGTTACGGTGTATACATTTCTCAGCTAATTCGTTTTGCTAGAGCTTGTTCCTCTGTTGATGATTTTAACAATCGTAACCTTATTATCACTGAAAAACTACTAAAACAGGGCTACAGATATGACAAACTTCGTAAAACATTTTCAAAATTTTACCACCGTAATGTTCTACTCATCAGCAAATACAATTGTAATTTACGTACTTTTCTAAAGTTAGGTATTTCACATCCGGAGTGTTACGGTGATGTCATTTACAAACTTCGAAAAATTATTGGACACACATATTTTGATACTTTGTTTGTCAAACGTATAAAACTATTCATTAAAAAGGGATATGACCCCTCTATATTGCAGCACACTACATGCTTGGTGGTCGACCCCTTTACAGTTGGTCATTATGCTTTCCTCTTTGCTTGTGCGACGACGGAAAAGGCTTAATACTCTATGAAGATTCCCTCTTAAACCCGTTTACGGAGGGAGGAAATTAGATATTTGTATTTTGCCAGTTCTGTCGTACCCCAAATGACTTCTCCACAGCTGCTCTGACCTGAATAGTCATCGAGTACATGTCTACGATGTCAAGTTTATTCTTTTTCAAACAAAACAGTTGTGCATGCTTAATATCCACTAGTAATTGTATCTTCTTGCGATTTATCTTTTATTAAATGTCGGTGTAGAAGTGTTTCATATAGTTTTCCCGTACTTTTAAATAATGACGTCATTTAAATGATGACGTCGCTTGTTTACCTCTAACGTTTATTTTCAAATCATTTTCATTTTGGCAGACATCGTTATGCATGTTGTGGAGTCGTCTGGAGGGGGAATTTTATTTACATTTTGACTTTGGTGAAAGTGGGATAATGACGAGGTTGGGTACCCGTAAACCAGGTTTAAGTCCCCCAGTAGCTTATTTTGGTTGCTGGCCGTTCCAAGGCGGCACTCCTGCTTTCAGCCTACGGTCAATTTTGTTGTTTAATATTCTTAATGTTTAATGTGTTTCGTCTTGATATGCGTCTTGTTATGTTTTGTCTTGTGGCTTTACCGTTTCTTGTTTGATGGTGTTTGGTGCGGTGTCATTTCGTGTGTGGCTCTCCCTGTTTGACTATTTTTCCATATTGTTGTAAGGAGGGAATCGTTATTGAGAGGGTCGTTTTAGGGAGGGAGCACTGTAGCTAGTTTTCTTCTATAATAGGTCTACTCACAACCTTTGTGTATATGAGAATGATCAAAACAATAGCATCGATTACCCTTCAACACTGAATTATCAGAGGTGACAGGCCATCAGTGTTTAATTAACCCATTTGTACCCATGATCCCATATATGGAACGTAGGCAAACAGTGTAGACTCTGATCAGATGCCGCTTAATTGTGTGTCTATATAAGTGTACCTGTTAAACTATTGTTTTTGATGATGTAATTGTTGTTCAAATCTCAGGGATTTGTTTAGAGTCAGTTTGAACTCTGAAGTATTTCCTTTTGAAACAAACTAAGTTTTCAACTGTTATGCAGGTTATCGTGACCTAATTGCAAGTCAGTTGTACACTCCGTGCCGGTCTGTGATCAGGATCCTAGATGTTTGACAATTTTAAAATAAAACTATGCAAAACATAGACTATTGAATATGCATAGTTGAATACGCAATACACAAAAGATTGAACAGGTGAACATTTTAAATTCAACATTGTACTTTCGAATTCATAGTTGGCGTAGCACAAATGCTGGATCCTACCTCTAAGTTTCATCGAAATGCATACTATTGACACCAGGACTGTATGTTAATATAGCACAATGCTTTGAAAAGGCCATAGCAAGTTTCAAGAGACAGGCTTATGTTTTCAGGTTTGTTTGCTTTAAAATGTATCTAGAGAAAAGAATATAAAAAATATAAAGAACATGGATAAAAAATATACTAGAATTATTTTTCTATTTACATTTGGTTTTGACGGGATTAGAACAAAGGAACTCGGGCGTCGTAGTCGCAGCTCTTTCCCCTCGACCACAGCTTGGGTCCCGATAAATAGGGGTTACATGGTTCTATTTATATGCTACAAAGGTGTGAAAAGCAACAACGACTTATGAACGTACATACTTATCAATATGCAAATTATACAGACCCACTTTTCATGAAATCTCCAAGCATAAAATGAATAGATTTAAAGAGTTCAACAAATTGAATAAAATCAGTCGACAGCGCTACATAATTAACATCGTCCTGATAGCTTAGTGGATATGTCGTAGGCTTTCTGTGCTTGGGGTTAAGGGTTCAAATCTCATTGAAATGTATTTTGTTTGGTTATTATTTTTCCCTCAGTGTGAGAAATCGAATTTAAAAATGTGATCTTACTGCATGAGAAATATTATCTTCAACGTCAATATTTTATTCCGGTTGATAAATATAGAGTTTTTTTTCTGTATAATGATATCAATAATGGAGGTATAGAGCAAATGGACTTTTCGGTGTCTTTGGGACAGTACTGATGCTATTTTTGTAGAAACGTTAAATGTCGATCTGGCTTTGGAAATGCCGGTCCATTCGTTACCCGGAATCAAAGGGGTAAACTCCGAGCTGTTTTAATATTCAATTTCTTCAAAATTGTTTTAAATTATTGAGAAACTACAAACCGGATGAAATAGGGACAGATAACGTTTCGATCATATCTCGAAATACTGGAAAAGGGTTAACCCATGTTTGCCCAGAGTTTCCATAAAATGGACACAACCAAACATTAGACCCAGACACGGTTCCTGAAGGAGTTGTCATATCAGGGTTTGCACTATTCGCTTCCCATTTTTTCCAAAGGTCATGTTGACAAAATAAGTATTGCACAATACCCTCAAAATGATAATTGGATCGGTTTGTAATAGTTACATGTATTAGACGGCTCCTGTAGGAACATTCTGATTAGGGTCTGCTCTGCTTGCATATGAATATGGTTCTGCAATTTCTGCCGAGGCTAAAATTCCCTATGTCACGATGTCTTTATTTCTTTCAGGAATATTTATGGAGTCAAGTGTTAAAGTATAATATTATTATGACAGTATTGTTTATTACTGCAAAAATCAGAATTTTCAGAAGATCAGTGCATATCCAGATTCCGGAGGAGCCCTCTGATCAGGGTCTGAACTCTTTGCCGTTCAAAACACGTATACACTTTCATACTGAATGGACTCTATTGCTAGATACTGATGAACCAATGATGTCAGCATTCAAAGCGTTAATGCCTTTACATGGCGGAGAATGTGAAAACTGGGGGATGGGGGGTGGGGGGGGGGGGGGGTGCCATCGAAACGGTTAAAATAATTCATAACCTAAAATAATTCAAACTTGAGTACATTCGCGATTCTGATTCAGTAGACTTTTCTGAACATTTTGGAATGCATGAAAAAGTCTGGGCGGGGGGGGGGGGGCACGGTAGACCCCATTGGCCCCCAGAGTATATCCTAGCTGGACCTCTGAAAAGGGTTAGAGTTAAACACAGATTGACCATCCTATTTCTATAATTCAGTATCCAAAGGTAAACCTTATCAGTGTAAAGAAATATTTAATGAAAGGCTTTCAGACATTGTTATAAACAAATGATTTGATTCAAACGTTAAAAGGTTTTAAAAAGTACAACGGACTTAAACCCTTAGCCTGCTGTACGCGACCTGACTCATTTACAAACAGCATGGGTCCAGATGAGACGCCAAGTAACTCGGCGTCTCATCAGGATCCAAGCTGTTTGACACCCGGTCAATAGTTTCTCGAAAGCTTGACCGAATCGAAACTAAGGGTAGATTGTAGATCAGAGTTTAAACAGATATCATTTCTATAGCAGACTTAGTGTTAACCCTTCGCTTGATATTCACGTCAATAAACCTACCTGTAAATAGTGAAGACCCAGATGATACAGCTCCTGCAGGAGCTGTCTCATCAGGGTCTGCACTATTTACAAATTGATTGTGCAACCAGCGAACTACGCAGCAGTCATTGCACAGCGAAGTACTTGTACACAGTGAAGATATATGTAAATATACAACAGAGCATGGGTAAAGAAGGAGAAATGTGTTTTAAAATTCAGCAAGAGAATGGTTAATATTTAGCCTGAATCGGCAAACTTGTAGTTACCATTAAAATATGTTTGGTTCCGGACGCAGGGAATAACTTTGCGTCTCATCTGTATCCGTACTATTTGAAACGTAAATTGTTTGTTTGTAGAAAAGGACCAGGTTTTGTGTTTTGATAATGAAGCAATATTTATGAGCTGGTGAGAACTGAGTTCAGAATGACAAAGTGTGTGACAGAACCCAGGGAAATGCGTCATAAACCCCAAATATAGCGAATGAATTTCTCGAATAAATTTGAGGAGGAGGTGGCATGACTTTTAAAAAATTAGCGAACTGATAAGTGGTGTTACTAAGCCAGATTTAGTGTCTGTGTCACGTCAAGTGGTCAGTGCAGTGAGGGCAATTGTGTCACGTGTTTGTTTCGCTTATCATGGAGAGGCTGGTTGATCTTTCTGTTTCTATACATGCCTCTTTAAAATAACACGTTCCCTCATAGGCAATTGTTAGACCCAACTTCTTTGAATAAATTTACACTGAAAAGGAGAATTAACTAGAGAAAAGGAACGTTTCAGATTTGTTTAAGTTTTTAAACCATTGTGATAAATAGAGCATTTCTCCTATGGAGCAAATGCTCTATTTATCACAATGATTTCAAAATGTAACTGTTACAGATTCGTGCGTCAAAAGGCGTTAATATAAGGGAATCAGTTAAATTTTTTAAAAAACGATGTCACAACAAGTCTGCACTAGTACTCATAAACAGCAGATCGATTTTGATGACACTTTTCAGACTTTATCCGAATCAAGCCCAGCTACACAAGACGTTTTGAGTCTGGACGTTGTTATGCAAAATAGATTTAACTCTATTCATGTTAAACGTGTATTGACCAACATTTTCAAACAGCTTAGGTCAAATTAAGACGCCGAGGAACCTGGCATCGAACAGCATCTAATGTGTTTTGTACTCGGTCAATATTTTCCCAAACCTTGTCGAATTGGAAACCAGTGACAAGGTCAGCTAATTAGAAATTGAGCGGACATAATTTCTTTCAAGCATCAGAAGCATTTTCAAGCCGTTTTGTCAAGCTCTAAGTACTGTACATCCCCTCTAAAACGGAATTCTAGTAGAGAACAATAACCAGCCTCTCTAAGACTGATCTTTATACTAAATTGGACGTCCGGTTTAGAAGGATTTTACTGTTGTTTGTCCGCGCTAATTCTTATAAACGGTAACATTGGCTGAAAGGATTGGTGTCAAGGGCTCCTTTTTACCAAAGATCGTACGACAGACTTTATTGTCAGTTCTAACATACGACGATCGTAACTAAATAAGGGCCCGTTTTATTAAATATCGCGCGACATGAATTATTATAAGTTCTAACGTATGAAGCTAATCTTTACTTTTGCACACTAGAATGTCCTATATGTTCGGCTATCCTAGTACATGTATTAGTGATGGTCGCACGTAAGGAACTTACAAGACGAATACTGATGCAAGGCATTGGATCGCCGCGAAATTTGTGTACAAGGAAGGTTTTTAATAAGGAACTGTTTTGTTAAGACAAATTGAAATACAACATTTCATTAAAAACTTAACGAGATATGTAGCCTCAAGAGTGTAATGACGTAGTGACCTAGTTTTGAACCCGACATGATCCATATTTGAACTTGACCAAGATTGCATGTGGACAAACATTCTGATAAAATTTCAGTAAGATCTGATAACATTTGTAGCCACTTGAGTGTGAACAAGATTTTTCTATGATTTGACCTAGTTGCCTAGTTTATGACTGCAGGCGATTCATATTCGAACTTGACCTAGATTTCATCAGGGTCAATACACAAACCAATTTACTTAAAGATCAAGTGCAAAATGTGGCCTCCAGAGTGTTTAGGATTTTGTAAGATTTGACCTAGTGACCTAGTTTTTGACCCGACATGACCAATATTCGAACTTGGCGTAGATTTCATGGAGACACATTCTGATAAAATTTCAGTAAGATCCAATAAGATTTGTAGCTTCTAGAGCATTAACAAGATTTTCTAAGATTTGACCTAGTGACCTTGTTTTTCAGCCCAGGTGACCCATATTCGAGATTGACCTAAATTTCATGCAGGGCAAAACACAAACCAATTTACTTAGATATCAAGTGCAAAATGTGGTATCTCAACGGACAACAGACGAGGGACATCCAACGATCCTAAAAGCTCAGCATGAGCACGTCGTGCTCTGGTGAGCTAAAAAAATGAGGATAAATGAATATCCTACTCCCCTTCTCTAAAAAGGTGATAATAAAGAGACAAGGCTATAAATTAAAAATATAGTCATTTATTATGAAACAAATAACTATGTAAACAAGAAAATATACTATGGCATGCTGATAAAGAACTCTGTTGCAAACTGTAACAAGTTAATACCTGGTAAAACTATCATGACATATGCATTGTTGGAAGTATCACATGAAACTTGACACAAATATCTAGGGCGGTCATTGATTGGTTCAGAGGCATATTGACGATACCAAAACGTAAGAGGATAAATATTTTATCCCGTCACTACAGCCGCTAGTGACGTAATAAAGGGGTAGCATGATAAACCTAAGTTTATATGTACAGTAGAGGTTTATTTGTATAGTAGGTGTAGGAATTTCTTCTTACAACAGGAACTATTTTTAATTTTTCTACAAATTTGTTTTACCAAAAATAACGTATCAGTTGAAAGATAAAACACTTAATATGGATAATTATCATTAACTATCCCAGTAAAAACCCAAACCGTCATTAAAAAAAAAATAGAAAGGAAAAAGAGAGAAAAAAAAGTTTCGTCAGTGGTGAGAATCGAACCAGAGCTGACTGCACGATAGGCGACCGTGGTAACCACTACGCTACCAGGCCAGACATACTTCAAGGGAAATTGAAGATGTATATATCGCTTTCACATATGAAGGCACTAGTTTGAATCTATTCATGACTTAACATGTGTATATCACGTGTATAAATATACTGATGTATGTATTACTTTTGTCGACATTTTTGGACAATAAACAATGGTCATTAAACAAAACTGTAATATGTCAAAATCTCTGAAGGGCATAATTTAGAACGAGAGCACCGCAAACAGGTGCACGACTACAGTTTTGACCCGGCTTCAATTCTGCGACTTTGACCCGGCTTCATTTATGTTTACAAAACTGTTTTTGGCATTTAATGTCGATACTTCGACGAAAAAAGTGTCATAATTATTGTTATTATTGTACATTTGTTTGATAAATTTCTTTTTAAACATCGTATGAAGGTTTTTACATCACATATTTCACTACATCAATAATGCAGATAGAAACTATTCTCTGCCACGCCCTCATGTGCCAATTCATTTGGTTCTTCTCACCAATATACGCAGAATAGACTTTGTAAAACTTGTCGCTACCTCTCCTACATGGGTAAATACTTTTGAACATTCCATTAGTGATCGCCGCTCATGCGGCGATCAATAATGACTTTGGTTGTACGATCTCGAGTAAAACGGACCCCGAAAATGCTAACTAGAGTTTTGTTTTCAATTCCTGTTTATTGTGAACAATGTTTGCTTACATAGGCAATGCGGAGCTCAGTTTTGGGAAATTAGGTTTTCTATGAAATCTCAATAAATAACAAAAAAAATATATATATTTTTGAAATTGAAATTCGATTGGTGATTCACGCCAAAACCCTCCATCATATTTATGTAATTCTGTTGATGAATATGCCAATTTCAATTTCAATTTCTTAACATCTTGACGTCAACACAATTGATATGAAAATCACATATTGCATGAGCATATTCAACCATTTGGTGTATTTTGAAGACATGTTACATTACAGCAAAACATCTCTTAAACGGAATATTTTAGTAACGAAGAATGTAGTTATTTAGGCAGGTGGCATCTTATTTCAAAGTGGAAGTAATGTCAGAAAGCTCCTTTGGTACTTTTATGTATGTCTTTCACCCTGCCTTAATCTGCTACATGCCTTAACCTTTCCTCAATGAATACGCTTTTCTATGCCTCTGTAAAATAACCTATTGAAACCATTGTGATAAATAGAGCATGTGTCCCTATAGGAGCAAATGCTCTATTTATCACAATGCATTCAAATTACAAAATTCTAAAATGTTCTTTTTCTCTAGTTAATGCTCTTTTTTCGGTAGATTTATTCAAAGTGGTTGGATCTAAAAATAACCTATGACGGAATGGGTTACATGTAAAGACCAGCCTCCATATTAGTTTGAACGTCTGATTTTAAGGGGTTTTACTGTATATGCAACTGTTCTTTTATAGACGTTACAACTACTTGTAAGTGTATAACAATGCAGATCTTGACCGGAAACCAGTTTTGGCTTCAATATGCAAACTTTGCTAATATCAACCTAAAGGAGCATTATATCATTCGTTTCGTATTTATTCCTTCCCTCTGTATTCGAATTTAGTTTCACAGACAGCAGTCCTATTATTATACCGCCCTTTTGAAAAAATGGGGGTATATTGCTTTGCACATGTCGGTCGGTCGGTCGGTCGGTCAGTCGGTCTGTCGGTCGGTCGGTAGGTCGGTCGGTCGGTCGGTCGGTAGACCGATGGTTTCCGAACGATAATTAATAAACGACTTGGCATAGAATCTTCAAACTTGCTGTGGTGGTTGGTCATGACAAGAAGATGACCCCTATTGTTTTTGAGGTGACTAGGTCAAAGGACAAGGTCACAATGACCTAAAATGGTGAAATAGTTTCCGATCAATAACTGCTCAAAGGTTTGGCTTGGAATCTTCAAACTTGCTGTGGTGGTTGGTCATGACCACTAGATGACCCCTACTGTTTTTGAGGTCACTAGGTCAAAGGTCAAGGTCACCATGACCTTAACTGGTTAAATGGTTTCCGATCAATAACTGCTCAAGAGTTTAGCTTAGAATCTTTAAACTTGATGTGGTAGTTGGTCATGACAACTGGATGAACCCTATTGTTTTTAAGGTCACTAGGTCAAAGGTCAAGGTCACCATGACCTTAACTGGTAAAATGGTTTCTGATCAATAACTGCTCAAGGGTTTGGCTTAGGATCTTCAAATTTCCTTAAGTGGTTGGTCATGACAACTAGATGAGCGCTGTTGTTTTTGAGGTCACTAGGTCAAAGGTCAAGGTCACCATGACCTTAACTGGTAAAATGGTTTCTGATCAATAACTACTCAAGGGTTTGGCTTAGGATCTTCAAATTTGCTTAGGTGGTTGGTCATGACAACTAGATGAACCCTAATGTTTTTGAGGTCACTAGGGCAAAGGTCAAGGTCACCATGACCTTAACTGGTGAAATGGTTTGCGATCAATAACTGCTCAAGGGTTTGGCTTAGGATCTTCAAACTTGCTGTGTTGGTTGGTCATGACAACTAGATGAGCCCTGTAGTTTTCTAGGTCAAAGGTCAAGGTCACCATGACCTTAACTGGTGAAATGGTTTCCAATCAATAACTGCTCAAGGGTTTGGCCTAGGATCTTCAAACTTGCTGTGGTAGTTGGTCATGACAACTAGATGACCCCTATTGATTTTGAGATCACTAGGTCAAAGGTCAAGGTCATCATGACCTTAACTGATGAAATGGTTTCCAATTAATAACTGCTCAATGGTTTGGTTCGGGATCTTCAAACTTGCTGTGGTAGTTGGTCATGACCACTAGATGACCCCTATAGTTGTTGAGGTCACTAGGTCAAAGGTCAAGGTCACCATGACCTTAACTTGTGAAATATTTTCAGATCAATAAATGATCAGTGGTTTGGCTTAGGATCTTCAAAGTTGCTGTGGTGATTAGTCATGACCACTAGATGACCTCTATAGTTGAGGTCACTAGATCAAAGGTCAGGGGATCTGGGGTATACATGTTTTACAAACATCTCTTGTTTATCAAGATTTTGTCTTTTGACTCTTCCATGTAGACTTGTGTTAATTATGTTTCTCTTGTATGTTAGTTTGAATTGTATACAACATAATTATTTAACGTTAGAAAATGTCCACCATTGGAGCTATAATGCGTCAAGGAGAGGATCCTAATAAGCATATTGCTTTCAATCAAATCCTTATTCCAAATATAGTGATAAGTGGATGTATGTACCTTTCAGAAATAAAATATGTTTAAACTAAAGAAGCATCTTTCATATTGCGTCGGAAAATGTATGATTACTCTTACCCAGCGTAAAAAGAGTGTCTGCTTAAATTTGAACCTGATGCAAATTTTGATAGCAGTAAAATGTATGTACCGCGACCACAAGAACTGGTCTAATTCTCTTGCGCATAGGCAGGTGGTATTTTAATGCAGGACAAAGGCTATGCAGCTCCAAGGTTTATATCTGCCTTAGTATGTCTATCCGAACACTTGGGGCATCTCGGGTAGTTCATATAGCGGTTATGTTTGTTACATTTAACCACAGCCAGCTTACTAAACATCTCCACGGATATGGACTGTCTGTGCCAACGACGATGTTCTTCCTGTGTTTACAGGTATATCATACTCATAAACTGTGTTTAACCCTTCGCTTGCTATTCACGTCAATATACATACCTGTAAATAGTGAAGACCCAGATGAGACAGCTCCAGCAGGAGCTGTCTCATCAGGGTCTGCACTATTTACAAGTTGAGTGTGCAACCAGTGCACTCCACAGCAGTGACTGCACAGCGAAATATTTGTACACAGTGATGATATATGTAATTATACAACAGGGCATGGGTAAAGAAGGCGAAATGTATTTTAAAATTCAGCAAGAGAAGGGTTAATCAAGTTGCATTCCCATCCAGACATGCTTTAACCCTTATCACGCTATCCTCGACCTCGCATTTGCAAACAACTTAAATACAGATGAGACGCCGAGTAACCCGGCGTCTCATCAGGGTCAAAGTCGTTTGACACTCGGTCAATAGTTTCCCAAAAGCCAGATCAAATCT
Source organism: Azorinus chamasolen (assembly GCA_963576725.1). Taxonomy (NCBI): domain Eukaryota; kingdom Metazoa; phylum Mollusca; class Bivalvia; order Cardiida; family Solecurtidae; genus Azorinus; species Azorinus chamasolen. The sequence goes on along the minus strand of OY755238.1, from coordinate 29,836,245 downwards.
GAAGTAGACAAGAGTACACCAAATTTAAATTTGAGCCAGCATCAATTTTATTCGCAGCGGGTTAATGTAAAAACAATAACCAGTTCATTCGGGAAATCTTGTTTTCCGTGAGATATTAACAATTAACGAAAACATATTCTTGGTTACAATTTGATTGGATGTGCCCAATCACGTCTTTTATTGAATGAATACCACTCCTCCGAATAATCCAAACGCGATAAAATTGCTTTCTTGCATACACCGTAATATGATAGTCCGTATGATTAATGAATTCGTTATTTTATTAAGTACACATTCAACATATCAGTTACAATGATGACACTATGAATATTATATAAATGAAGTTTTATAATGGCATATAAAACAGGAGTGGTTGGCCATGGCATATATATTCCATGAAAATCCTAGAGAATGCATAGGGTCTAGTTCTTGTGTGTTTCTATAATGGAAAAGGTGAAACATAAACTATAACAAGAGCACCGCAAGACGGGGCAATATACGCCCGAAGGCTGTTCTATAAAATTATGTTGAAAAATAAAGGAGGAGTTAGTTGCACAAGAAATTGCTACCCGAAACTATCAAAGGGCAATAACTCCAGACTGAAAAATGATATGAGAGTTATCTCACTGATATGCACAACTACACATCAGTATCTATCATTCCAGAAAGTTTGAAGAAATTATGTTGAAAAATAAAGGAGGAGTTAGTTGCACAAGAAATTGCTACCCGAAACTATCAAAGGGCAATAACTCCAGACTGAAAAATGATATGAGAGTTATCTCACTGATATGCACAACTACACATCAGTATCTATCATTCCTGAAAGTTTGAAGAAATTATGTTGAAAAATAAAGGAGGAGTTAGTTGCACAAGAAATTGCTACCCAAAACTATCAAAGGGCAATAACTCCAGACTGAAAAATGATATGAGAGTTATCTGACTGATATGCACAACTACACATCAGTATCTATCATTCCTGAAAGTTTGAAGAAATTATGTTGAAAAATAAAGGAGGAGTTAGTTGCACAAGAAATTGCTAACGGACGGACGGACGGACAGACGGACAGACGGACAGACGGACGGACGACATGCGCCATACCATAATACGTCCCTTCGGGCGTATAAAAACTATATTAATTTTAAATTCTGTGCCATTGACAAGTTTTTGTTTTTTATTTGTGTAGTGTATTTTTGAGCCCAGTTTATATATGTCTCGATTGTTACTGGTAATACATTTTTTTCATCTTCAGTAACTGGAAAGACAGCGAAACTATTATGAATCGGGATAATTATGGAAATAAAATTTCCAAGGGCTTAATAATGACAGTTGCCCGTGATCCGAATAAAACGGAAATACGTTATTGCTTATGTAACTCTTCCCGGTGTCTCGACTGTTAATTATCCTTTTTCAATTGGTATGCAATCACATCATCGACAGAACAGCAGAAACACGTACGCACTCAAACATAAAAACCGTCATCTCTCCACAAATATTACATGTATGTTGTGACCACTCTTTAGAATCCTCTCCTTTTGATCACTCTTAAGAATCGCCCTCAAAGAAGTTATTATTGAAACTGTTTTAATGTACGCATCTTATCTGGACCTCTACATGGATATCAAGTTGTACAGTCATCCGTCGATTTTGATTATGTCATAGAGTTTGAAATACTATAGAAATGTGTGTTTAACTCTTTCCATGTTCTAAGTTAATTCTAAATTTAAATACCAGCTGAATAGTCATGGACAAAATAGATATAATGAAATATGGAAGTTAGAATTATGTAGCCATTTTAAAAACTAAAGAAACAGGTCTATCAATGCCATTAGCAAACAGAGTAGACCCAGATCAGACGGCTTCTATAGGAACCGTCTGATCTGGGTCTACTCTGTTTTCCAGTGCATGAAAACACATTTATATGAAGGAAAGGGTTCACACTAGCATCCGAATATGTTATTACCCATGCAAATAGTATTGATCTAGAAGAGACGCGGAGTAAATCGGTGTCTCATCCTGATCCAAACTGTTTGATGCTATGATCATATTGCTTACATGTAAAAGAAAGTTGACGAACTTTAAAAGGAATAGATTAGGAGACGATATTTTTGCCGACGATATTACATGACAGAGAAATGGCATGTTTTGGTTCATAGGCAATTGTTTCTCCTTAAACATTTATCGGATTTTCGCTCCCGTAGACATCAATGTTACTGTCAAACAAACAGACTTGTTCTTATGTGCACAAAACAATGCAATAATTATGTTCTTTACATAGAATAACTTGTAGGGTCTTCCGCAACATGCAAATAGCTGGACGTAACAATGTGACAGAAGCACTCTTAAACCCTGATGCAAACACAATACATGTAGCTGTTAATGATTGACATAGGCGCTTTAGTTTCCCTTTTATCACATTATAGCTTTCTATTTATTGTCCAATATGTTACTTTATTTTTATTTTACAAAAAGCAACCATCAAAGAAAAGATAACTCAAATACTGGAAACGAATTTAAACATATATTTGAACGAAATCAGACACAATTTTACAATTGAAGGCATCGTTTTAGTATACGTTGTCTGCTTGTTACAAAGAGTAATGTTGTAATCTTCCGATATCAAATACTAATAACAAAATGGGTTTGGACTGGTTAATTTGGAAGTTATTGCACATCATTTCAAATTCTACACAGTAAAAGCTCGATTTATCGAACACTAAAATACGCATCACTATCAATTTTTAAGACAGATTGCAGCTTAGTCATCCCTCAAAAGCAGCCACCTGCCTAAAAGGGTCTGAATCCTTATACATATGTAAATGTTTGTCTAACGAACACGAGCGTCTTTAATATTTAAGCATCGTAGTCATGCGAAGGTAGGAAGACAAGTGAGGAAAACCATCTGTATGATAGCGTAAAATCTGCGAATGACAAACAGTGCATACCCTGATTCCCCCTGACCTGTGTCTACAATGTTTATAAATGACAGTGCACTGTTTCCCCACATTCAATGGCCCAAGAGAACGACAAAACAAACTCGCTGGTGTCGCAAAAATACACCACGACAAATAGTGCAGTTCCAGATCAGACGCCTAAAAGGCGGGGTTTGATCAGGGACTTCACTTTTTGTCTCAAACACTATTTCCACACGCTGCTAAACCGTCATTTTCAACAATCGATTTTAAAGAGAAAAGTACTTCACACCGACTAAGTTTTCGACACATAGTCCCTACCCTATTGTCTACCGAGTTACACAAATTTAATTGCTGTCTAATGACTATATATATAGCCTGAATGCTGGTTTTAAACCGTTTTGTTTTCTGCTAGTGGCCCGCATGCAAATTGTCTAAACAATTGTTGCACTCCTTCACAATATGATAAACACAGGGTGACAGTTTAGCAGTTTTGTACAGTGGTATATCTGTGCTTTTGTTTGCCTTACATCTTTGTGCTTGTGTTTTTTCCATGTGTGGAGTGTTTGTCTCTAGTTCTTGTGTGTCTGTTGATGTTTTCTGTGTTTATCTCGTGTGTGAGTGTGCGTTTGGGTGTGTGGCTGTGTGTGTGTATGTGTGTGTGTATGTGTGTGTCATGCTGTCCATCGGTGTGTTGGTGGTGGTTGCGTCTTGTATGTGGCTTTGCCTGCTTGACTTTACTACTTTTCCATTTACCCCTTTTCAATTTGCATTCATTTATCTCATTTCCCTTTTTACCGAATTATAACAATATTGCTTTGCAGACGACAATTATAAATGTGTCACCGAAAAGGTTAAAAGTGAAACATGTATTCAATTTGAGACTATAGTAAGCGGTCATCAAAAAGAGGTCTGGTGATAGGTCTGTCTGTGAGTCAGGTGGTAGCTTAATGCAGGTCCAAAGAAATGCAGAAAGCTCTTATACGAGCTGCCTGCTTTACCTTTGCCTTGCATTAAGTAACCACCTGTTTTTAATACTTCTATGTTCAATAAATGAGTAACCGCTTAGGAAAGGTTCTACTGCACTGAAGTAATACTCAATGCTTTTCGTGGAATCCATGATTATGATATTGTACTCCAAATAAGTGGTGGTGATTCTAAGCAATACTGTCAGAAACAATTGATGTAAAAGTAGAAATATGTTTCTACGAGTTACTGCGAAATCACTGTATTTGTCGTGTAAGGTATCATGGCAAATTTGTAATTAATATGGCTTCATCATGTTCTATGTCTACGTAGTCCCATGATATATTACCACATCCTACATGTAATTGGTCTAAATATTCAGACATTCAATATCCACTCTCCAAGGGTTTGTAAATCAATGTTGCACCACGATGACAACTTTATGCAGATTGACACAGTGGAAAATTGTATAGACCCTAATCACACTGTCCTGTCAGGCTCGGCACTATCAGCCTAGGTATGTATGTCCGAAAACGTTGGATAAGCTTGATAATGCTACTGTAAGACAGACAAAGATAAAGATGCGAACACAAATACTAAAACCGTCATTTCTCCACCAAACCCTATACTATGACCACTCTTTAGAATCGTCTCTTCGAGACGATTCTAACGAGTGATCACAGTATAGGGGTTAGTATAGAAATATAGTAGTAATCTTTGGAAATGTTTTAATTTACGCATCTTATCTGGAGCTCTGACTGTCTGTCCGCAAACATAGGATAATCCTGATAATGCTATTGTAAGATCATTACCTTTCCTCGTCTGACTTAAATTGCCACTGGGATGGTATGGGTCTGTTGATAAAACTTAGCTTTGTTGAAGTGCTACATGTAGCTAAACCCATTCCCACATGTTGACGCCTTTTGGACGACTCTGTATAAGTCAGGTTTTGAAATCATACTGACATATAATGCAAGTCAGAGCTCCAGATAATGTGCGTTAATATAAACATTTTCAAGCATAGCTCCTTTATTTCTCCACCAAACCCTATACTTTGACCACTCTCTAGAATCGTCTCGAAGAGACGATTCTAAAGAGTGGTCACAGTATAGGGTGAGGTGGGGAAATAGCGATTTTAGTATTTTTTGGTACGCACCTTTATCTGTAGCTCTGGTGCAAGTACTCCTTTGGAGTATATACTCTATTTATAACAATGATTTTAATCAAACTATATTCTACAATTGTCTTTTTTCTAGTGAATGCTCCTTTTTAATAGATGTATTCAAAGAGGCCGAGTCTCAAATAGCCTACGAGGGAATGGATTAAATTGCGAGGGTATTAAAGTATTACTATTTGCCTGTTTACATGAATACATTTTCAGCTGTTTTCGAATTAAAATGCATTGGGCAAGACATTTCAGTCCTGCACGTATCGTAAAATGCGATTACTTGAATCTTATCCCTTACAGTACAGAGAACAAGTCAATAACTTCGTTGCAAAAAGTGTAGATCCCGGTCAGAAAGGTCATAGAGGAGCCATCTCATCAGGGTCTGCACTATTTGTTATGCTACACCTTTCTTTTAAAATCATCCCTGGCTATTCACGGTAAGTTAGACCTGTTTAAACTTTGGAATAGGCCATGTAATAAATTCGGCGAAGAAAGGGTTTTAATACTGGAATCGTTATAACACTATGCAAGAGGTTGACTGTGATTCTATAGTTTGTATTTATGATTGCGCATTGTTCAATGTTATGACCATGTTGTCAATCATCAGCATCAGCGTTATTTGTTAACCATTCTCTTGCTGAATTTTAAAATACATTTCTCCTTCTTTACCCATGCTGTGTTGTATAATTACATATAGCTTCACTGTGTACAAGTATTTCGCAGTGCAATCACTGTTGTTGGGTGCACTGGTTGCACAATCAACTTGTAAATAGTGCAGACCCTGACGAGACAGCTCCTGCAGGAGCTGTCTCTTCTGGGTCTTCACTATTTACAGGTAGGTATATTGACGTGAATAGCAAGCGAAGGGTTAATTCTCTCGTCGTTCGTATAGTGTTTCTGTGCTGCAAAATACACTCTCTCATTCACGCAATCAATTAGCCAATATCCATTGCGCGTGTCCTGTCATATTAAATTTGCACAATCCCATGACATGGTTGTCAAAATAATGATGTAGATAATTGTTCAACTATAGATTCATTTTGCATTACTATGGTGACAATAGACAAATAATTGAAATTTGCATTTATTTTATTTTTGCGATCTTCTGCCAGACGAATGTATTAACATTCATGAATAGACAATGAATAGCTCATTTGGGAAATCACATCGCTTTGAATGACGAATACATTTCTTGTTCACGTTTGTGAGATGATTGCACGTGTAATTAATCATCGACTAGATTAACCCATTTGCTCCCAGTGGATTCGACCATGCCTATATATTGGATTAGTCTATTTTTATCTAAGGGATGTCTTGTCCATCGTTTCATTTTTGTTTTGTTTTATATTGAATTTCCTATCAGAAAACAGTGTAGACTCTGGTCAGACGCCGCGTAATGCGGCGTCTGATCAGAGTCTATACTGTTTGACTACGTTCCATATATGGGATCGTGGGAGCAAACGGGTTAGGTCTACATACTCCAGCATAGAACAGAACGATATTTTATACAGATATAATGTTATTATATGAAGCTGTTTCTGCGCTACGAACCGGCTGGTGTTATGTCCAGGCCTTTAGTCCTTACAACGCTCAAATATTCAAATGGTATATTCCAAAATCGAAACAGACCAAGCGCATGGTGAATATTTAGGGATTATTCTAAAGAAAAGTGTAACGTGACAAACAGTGCAGGCCCTGATGACAGAGCTCCACTGGGAGCCCTCTCATCTGAGTCTACAATGTTTACAAAGGACATTAGTGACCCGTGTCCCATGCTGTAATATTACAGTTTGCTAATAAAAATGTATCCACTACTAGCTAGCTATATAATAGTAGTATTAAACATTGTTCACCGTGCATTTGTCGCTAACATGCAATCAATTAAACAATTATCCCCCTAAGCGCGACACGAGATGCGTCATTAACAGAAAGTTTGGATCCAGATGAGATACCGAGTAAACACCTTTGTAAGTTATCTCTTGAAACAATTGTGATAAATAGAGCATTTGCTCCATAGCAGCAAATGCTCTATTTATCACAATGGTCTATAAACTACACAGTTCTAAGCTGTTCCTTTTCCCTCGTAAATAAAAGTAAAGTATCTAATTACAGTCTACTTTCAGTCCGAAGGAATGCTCAGCCGACGGTACATAAATGCTCCTTTTCGGAAGATTTTGGGTCTGAAAATAGTCTAGGAGGGTATAATCATGTACGAGATAATGACATCATGAATAATAAATAGATTGTTATAATAACATATGGAAACAGGATTGTTTGTCAAGGTAGAAACTATAGTATATAATAAGCACATGGGACAGACTCTGATCAGACGGCTCCTATTGGAACCGTCTGATCTGGGTCTACATTGTTCGCAAATACGTAGGTATGTGTATTTATGGAGTTTGGGTTTATATATCTAATACTTCTTTGAACGTTGTACATATTGATATAGTTGGTAAACTAATTGGTTAAAAGTAGCGGAGGTGGTCGAGTGTTTAACACGCTCGACTACAATATTACGGGTCCCGGGGTCGATTCCACGCTGGACCAAGTCATTCGGATGAGACTTTATGAGACCAGAGTAATTATATTGATAACGAGAGCAGGACATCGCGTCTGGGTTTCTCTGTATCCGCTTCTCTCTGGGGCATCCAATCGGCACATAGTTGGTAGAAAAAAGCGTTAATCAACACAACTAACCCATCATAAGTTAAACACACATAATTATTATTATTATTATAATTATTATTAATATTATTATTATACCATATTTATATAGCGCTCTTTTCACACAGGATATGTGCGTTCAAAAGCGCTTCACATGGATGAAATCACCGGAACGAACCGCATGATTATCTATTCGGACAATAAAAGATATACAATAGATATACAATATAAATGAAATCACTAGCCGGATGGAACCACATGATTCCCTCTATGGCAATGGGCGGCAAAATGAACCAACCCAAATACCACTCGAGCGATTATATACACAAAACAGAGAAAATATAATTACGGAATCTGGTGCATACAGTAGCCCAAGTGAATGAACACCCTACGGTGACCATAGGAGTTCAGTGCAAACATGGGCAATATCTTAAAACGATACAGTCTTCCGAAGTCACAATCCAAAGTTGGTCGGAAAGACCACTCACAACCAGAGACCTGGGATCAGGGTCCCACTTTAACATGAAAACATAATACACATTGAAATGAATGGAATGTGTTATTTACGGAAACAATACTTAACCGTTGTTATATATTAACAATTGTTGGACAGAAAAAGTGAATCATTTATACTTAGTTAAGGTAAATACTTCGAATGAGCATAATTATTACGTGATCACTTTAAGTTATTTCTACTGTTCTACATGCTCATAAATAAACTAGAAGTCAGGTAGGATTTTGGAGATGGCACAGGAAAGTGCACAGTAACACCAGAGGCTCAAACGAAGTGCGCACACACACACGCACACACGACCTTCCTAGAACAGCGGCTGAGCTGGGTCTAGGGCAATAGTAAAGTTTGGAGTATGGGACATCGTGGAACTGAAAATGTCACATATAATGAGCTTGTAAAACAATGAAAAACACAGCAACATGCCTACTTACATGTATACATTCATGCAACATAAAAATGCAATGCATGCAACCAGTGGATTAAAACCAGTCGAATATCGATATCTCGACTCAGATAACTCAAACTTCGAGATAACTCAAAATCCCAAATTTTACAATACAGAAGTGTTCTTAAATGTATCAATACGCATATTTAAGGACACATGTGACAGGTCGTAAGTAATGCTGAAAGCTGCTACATGGGTTTTCAGCATTACTTTAGACCTTCATTAAGGTGTGAACTTGAAAAATTGTCCAGATTAGAAATCGGATAACTTCTGTTATTTCGGAGTAATTTGTTTGGTCCCTTGTAGATCGAGATATTGAGGATCCACCGTATATATACTGTGTAAATATGATGGCTTAGGAATAGAACGAATATTGCATTTTCCTGCATGTCTTCAATTAAGTGACTGGACGTCAATAAGCAATAAAGTGCCATTTACAACAATGATTTGACAACGGCATGTCTCCATATCAGACAGCGTGATTGTTTCCTAACATGACAATTTAATATAAGGAGTTTGACAACGAGACAAATGCACGCTATTACCTAAACATATGTAATGAACCAGTAGATTTCCCTGTGCAGTTAAGGCCATTAAATCTCAAAGACAGGTAGTTATTTCATGCAGAGCGACAGTAATATACATTGTATTTACTAAGAATGTGTCTAACAGTGCTAAAATGCCGTCAGATGCGCAATATACATGTAGTTGATTCATGCAGAGCGGCAGTAATGTAATTATTAACCCTTCGCTTGCTGAATTTTAAAATACATTTCCCCTTATTTACCCATGCCCTGTTGTATAATTACATATATCTTCACTGTGTACAAGTATTTCGCTGTGCAATCACTGCTGTGGAGTGCACTTTTTGCACAATCAAATTGTAAATAGTGCAGACCCTGATGAGACAGCTCCTCCAGGAGCTGTCTCATCTGGGTCTTCACTATTTACAGGTAGGTATATTGACGTGAATAGCAAGCGAAGGGTTAAGAATTTGTCTACCAGTGTTAAAATGTCGTCAGAAGCGCAATATACATGTATAAAGAGCGAAGTGACCCTAAAGCGACCCCTAAAATGGGTCTTATTCTAGGTGGTAAATGCAGGTGGTAGCGTGTTCATGACGAAAGTTGTGCAGAAAGCTCCGACAGGAACTTCTGTATTACTTTCGTCCTGCTTTAAGCTATCATCTGCTTTTAAATACACTTATGTTTATTCATAAAATGATCGAATTACAGGGACTCTAGTGCACAATGCTCATGACACTACATACCTCCAAACATTTACATGTTTATATAAAAGAACAGAGTGAGTTAAAATGTTACATTACATTCATGTTCATACATGTAGATGGAAGAATATGTCTTTTCCACGAATACTAATAAGATGTAAGCTATTCTCTTTTTAACCACTGCTTAGTCATGTTATCCATACAATGATTATAACAATATATAGGAGAATATGACTTTATTCAATAATACCAATAAAATGCATGTTGTACATGTATGCACTATGAACAATATAAGCACTGTTGCTTATGATACTATTTATAATTATTAAAGTCCAGATCTAATCTGATACGGCTTTCGCGAAAAGCACAATCTTACAATATACTATAATAATTATGTGATTCCGCAGTAATTATCTTAGATATAACACTGTATCGTCCTGGGAAAATACATATTTGGCATTTGTGAACATATCAGAACAGCTACATTGAGTTTCACTCATCAATAAAAGCTGATCATATTTAGAAAATGACGCCTTAAAGTCCCAAGTACAAGATATACTTAAGGGCAGTATACATGGTGCGTCTATATGTGTAATGATACATATTATTACATGTAGGACATACAAAGTACACAGGCTATATAACCGTTATACTTACAGTACAAACCTTCGAAACTCGACCTCAAAATCAGTACATGTACCAGTTTCGGTATATTAGACAAGTGGCAGATTAAAACAAACTGAAAGTCATACAGAAAGCTCCCAAATGTTATTTACATCTACTTGATGTATACCTTACAATACGAAACGGTGCGATTTGTTATGCGATGTATCATGACAAAAGTGTTAATACCTTTAACAGATATAAGACTTAGTATTTCTTGGGCAACCTTTTCATCGCTATTTTAAGGCTTTCCCCTCAGAGAGAAAAAATAAAGTCTTCTCCAATTTTTAGTTTGATGCAATATTGACGATCTGACTGGATCAAGCTTTTGTAAAACTTTTGACTGAATGTCAAATAGTTTTGATCTTGATGAAGCGCGCCGAGGTATTCTGTATCTCATTTAGATAAAACTATCTGCAAATGAGATTCTGGTCGCGAATGGCGGGATACTTGTTAATATAAATCACACTTTAATTCTGTCGTCTGCTAACTTTGTCGTCTGCTATAAATTTTCATTGTTTTTTATTTTCTTCATTTTTGGTTCAAAACAATAGTAACAGTAACAGACAGTTTGGATCCTAATGAGACGCCGAGTTACCCGGTGTCTCATCTGGATCCAATCTGTTTGCATAGGTAATCACAGATCCGGCATTGGCAGCGAAAGGGTTAAATCGAATTTAGTCATTTTGATAACTCAAAATATGCTCGTGCGGTCATTCATTTTTATTTGTATCGATAAACTGAAATTAAACGAAATGCCATATTGCTTCTATTTATTTCAAATTATTAAAACATTGAGTTAATTCTTCCGCTGCCAATGCCGCATCTGTGATTACTTGTGTAAACCGTTTGAATCCAGATGAGACACCGTCAGGATCCAAACGGTATGTTACTGTGACTATGTTTTTGAAACAAAAATGAAGAAATGTAAACGATGAAAATTGCAGCAGACGATAAATGTTGCCGGAGACAAAATATGGCAGCGAAAGAGCTAAACAGCGCATTGTTCACTGACATTTTTCTCCGAATGATGAACTACTACACAAGATAAAAAGTACTTATTCAATATTAAGCTGGAAAGGTTTCGAATGGAGTATGGTTAAATTGCTTTTATAGACACAAATACCATTACATGGATGGATTCCAAACTGAAACGGCGTTGAATAAAACACAATTATTTGATACTCAATATATCTGTTGGAATCCATAAATATGCTTCAAAATTTGAAATGATATCAGGTTGCTTCTCAGAAATAGTGAAGGAAGTGGGTTAAGAATCTTTTAAATCGTCATTTCTTCGAAACGAATGTCAGTATTTGATACTTTTAAGGAACTTTTGCAAAATGTTACTCTGTCTAGGATTTACATTATTCATTTTCGTCACTTGTTACAACTGTAATGTCTTATATATATTCACGTTTAAAGGGATAGTCCCGACAATAAATGCATATTTTCAATATCATTATAAAACTTGGTATTTGTTATGTTCAGTCATTATTATGAAGATTGTCAATTTGAACGTATATCATACATGCCCCTTTAATCCAAAATAACAAATTTGCCCCCAGTGGGTTCTTCCACGCTTATATATTGGATTATTCTATCTTTTATCTAAGGAATGTCTGGTCTAAATTTTCATTTTTGTTTTATTTTATATTGAATTTCCTATCAGCAAACAGTGTAAACTCTGATCAGACGCCGCATTATGCGGCGTCTAATCAGAGTCTACACTGTTTGCCTACGTCCCATATATGGGATCGTGGGAGCAAAATGGTTAAATATTTGTCCTACAAGAATATATTATCGGCCTATATCGAATAAATACGAAACTAACACGCAACCCGAATTAATACTAAATTACTAATACATTGGCAAATAACATCAGGATCTTCGATATCAAACACATGGTAGTTTTGTCCTCTTCGGTGTATTATTATTTCTATTGTCCTTGCGATGCAATTCCTTTTGGTATATAAACAAATGAATTATATTATATTTTTGGATTTTTAAAATGCGTCGTAAGTAGAGACTATCACTTTAACCCATTACCTCATAGGCTATTTTTAGATGCAACCTCTTTTAATAAATCTACCGAAAAGGAGCATTAACTAGAGAAAAGGAAATTTTTAGAATTTTGTAGTTTGAAACCATTGTGATAAATAGAGCATTTGTTCCTATAGGAGCAAATGCTCTGTTTATCACAATGTTTTCACAAAGTGACCTTTACAGAGTCGTCAAAATTCGTCAATATGAGGGATTGGGTTAATGTGAAATACACCGTTTATTAAATTCCACCAATACCAAGGCAATGCTACTTATAGTATTATCCGCTGAATTATTTGCTTTCCAAACCGAAAATGTTGAGCATTTTTCGTGAGTATTGCTATATTTCTCATAGTCATGCATGCGAACAAGGTGAGTTTGATTTTTTTGTATCGATAACAATAGCATGGTGTACGAAGTAACAAACATTAACACTAAGTTTGTGAAAACCTTTGAGTTAAAGGACAATAGTCGAGAATCGCAATGCAGTAAACTTTATGAACAATATACTGACTCAATATGAAGAGTCAAGAGTTGACTTATAATTATATATATAAATTGCAACAAGGCATGCAACTGTGAGTAGAATTATGTCTTAATTATGCTATAGTGCGGGGCACGAGCCACTAATGCTCTTTGCAAACAGTGTAGACCCAGATGAGAGGGCTCCCAGATACTTTTCTTTAGACAAATTCCTAATTATTCACCACGTTTTGGATTTTGGAATAGTCCATTTGAAAACTCTTAAATTCCGGGTAATGGTTAAACTGCTGGAAGGGATGAATTGGGTTTTACGGCGCTGTTGTACTTAATATGGCAGATATTGCCGTTGGTATAATGGCGATTATGACGGATGTCGGTACTAGCTTATTCTATATACATGTATTGTTATAAATGCTAACAGTCGTATTACAATTTTAAATGTGAACTGACCTATGAAATGACCTGGCAACATCCATTTTAAACATCTGGTTTTGTTTCCATGCAACTGGTTGTTTTATTTTCCATTCGGAATCCATATCTAATGACGTTATTCGAACGTTTTCCGTGGAATATTCTGGCGTTATGGTATTAATGCAGCCATGTTTATAACTAGAAAAGTGTATGGATTTTTTTTAGTAATATATGTACTTTAGTGTTATTCATGTACTCTTTAAGTCTGACGAGGTTACAGTCTTTATGACATTATGGAACCAGAAGAACTTTTACGGCTTGGTTGACACAGTAACATGTCTCCAAAACCGGACTTTAAAATTAATATCAATGCCGATCCTTAAGATAGGTGGAAACTCAATGTAGGGTGAAGGTCATTCAGCAGAAAATCATATGGGGTCTATTCGCAGACCTTTCACACTGCATTAACCCTTTCCCTGTTCTGTATTTAGGCCAATTTTCAGTACCTATTGAATATTCATGAACAAATAGAATTCTTGAAGGTGGATCTATCAAATTCTAATAGCAAACAGAGTAGACCCTGATCAGACGGCTCCTCTAGGAGCTGTCTAATCTGGGTCTACTCTGTTTGCAAATGCGTGAAAACACGTTTGTATGAGGGAAAGGATTAAGGATCTAATTTCTCTTTTACTTAAGACCCGGTTAAGAGGGGTGCTACTGCATCAACATAACTGTTATTTGCCTATCGGGACTGACCTTTCAATTTCTACCGAGAATCCTAATTTAGACGTGTTATGTAATTAGACGCCACTTGTGTAGCAGTTATTTAAGGAATATATAGAATGGTGTTATTCTTGGTTTCAAGGAGGTATGCAAATAACTTGGTCACACATACTTAAGTGTGACCTAGTTTATTTCTTATACCTGCATGACAACAAAACATATTCTATAATTATATTACTTAAGAATTAAGAACTACTGAATGTAAGAAACAAATTAAAACAATATTCACTACTCATCAAGTTGAGACATTTAAAACACAATTATGTAACAACTACTTCCTATTTGATCTACATTTTGCGAGCAAATTAGCAAGTGTCAAATAACTTGGATCTCGATGTGACGTCGCGTTACTCGGCGTCTCATCTGGATCCAGGCTGTTTACAGTATATTGTCAGATCGAGAATAAATAACGAAACAATGCACGAGGTGATGACAGGTCGTGTCAGAGAATCAGATGTTCATAAGCCAAGTTTGACCCTTTCAGTAGGGATAACCTTATTACAAACAAGCGTTTTGCCGTGTATCATTTTATCCCATTCCCTCATAGGCTAATTTTGACCTAACCTCTTTGAATAATTCTACTGAAAAGAAACATTTTCCAGAGAATAGGACAGTTTTAGATCTGAATAGTTTTTATATCATTGCGATCACAATGGTTTCAAAACGTTTCTTTTACAGAAGCGTCAGAAGGCGTTAGTATGAGATAATGGGTTATACGTACAGTGTATTAAGTAATATGTATTGAACACAAGTGAATAATATTCATTTTACTGTCAGACAATTAGTGAATCACTTTAGAAACCAGTTGTTGGTTGAAGTTTCAACTTCCGTTGGGTTTCGTGGACTGTTTTGTTGGATACGTTAGTATCAGAAATATTATGGTCCCTAACATGCACACGAAAACTTCATCACATGATTCAATATTGTTTAACCCATTACCTCATAGGCTATTTTTAGATATAACTTCTTCGGATAAATCTACCGAAAAGGAGAATTAAATAGAGAAAAGGAACATTTTAGAATTTTGTAGTTTGAAACCATTGTGATAAATAGAGCATTTGCTACTATAGGAGCAAATGCTCTATTTATCACAATGGTTTCACAAAGTGACTTTTACTGAGTTGTCAACAGTCGTCAATATGAGGGAATGGGTTAATCCCCTTTTATGTGTAAACAACAAATAGCGAAAAGTACTCTTAGAGTGCGGTTTGGCAATTAAAAAGACACATGTAGCATCCAAACTGTTTGTGGTATGCATGAAATGGCAATACGTGAGAAGTGGTTCTTTAAGTCTAGACATTTTATTGTAGTTTTAACACCTACTGGAAGGTCTAAACTACAAGGAAAGTAACTGTCAAACCAGTAACGAGCATTTATGACCGGAAAGTTTTAAGCTTAGTTTTCCGTTGCAAGCTGAAATAAATTATAGACTAGCCATCATAAAGAAACAAAAGCACTTTAAGTCTTTTACCAATGGTCGATTGCACAATACAGTAAAAACACGATTACTCAAATGCGTAACCTTGTTGAACAGGTGACAGCTTGCTGCAGGGTGAAAGTCACACAGAAAGCCCATCTGGGAGATTTCTACATGACTTTCATTATGCATTAACTAGCCACCTGACTACAAGGGTTTACATTCTTCCCATGGTTGGGCGGTAAATACCGGGGATGGTGAATGCCGATGGTAAATACCGGTATTTACCAGACTGGCAAATACTCCCCAGGTGGCAAATACTGACATTTACTGGCAAATACTCCAGAGAAGGTGAAAATTATATTATTTCTTTGACATTTATGTTTTTACAAGACTGTTTTAAATTGTTGGTTTTGGAATTTTGATAGATTTGTTTATGGAATACTGACCACCATTTGATTGAACGTTTTAACTGTTTCATCCCTGTCAATGGTACTCATCAAATGGTTTATATTTGTTCTTGGATTTCGTTTACTGGTTTACTGGTTAGTCTTGTATAGCTCTAATTTTATATAACAGAATGATTCCGCTGGTATAGCATGTTAAGATATCATCAGTCTAACAGACCAATTCTTTTGTCAAATATTGCAATTTGTTTGGTTAAATCTGAATCACTTTCCCCTCCAAATTTATTGGAACGCTGACGACATTACTGATATATTTGCCAGCAAACAATGCATTACGCGCTACTGTCAGTGAAATAGCTTTGACGGATCTACAATGAACGGATACTTTAGATAATATCACACAGCTTGGTATTTGTTATGTTCAGTCATTATTATGAAGATTTTCAATTTATATTTATATCGAAAAATGCCCATGTGATACAAAATATACGGTTTTTATCGATACTTATAATTTTTATTCTACAACAAAAACAAATCGGACTTGTCGAACAGTTAACGAAACTGAAACGCGAGCCGAATAAATACTATTATATTGCCGATTACACCGGGTCTTCGATATGAAACACTTTGTCTTCTTCGTCGTTTATTCGACTGGTTTTCTTTCGATATATTTCTTTTAAGCATATAAACAAATAATTTATGTAATTTGTAGGCATTTTTAAAACACACTGCAAGTAGAGATTATCACTTTAATTTAAAGATTTGAAGCACAGTGTTGCCATAAAATGATATCCAATTAATCAGCCTTTATTTTAAAACGATACAATCTGCGAATAGAACTTACCTTTGCAGATTTTGAGTTACGGTTAACCAAAGATTGTACAATAGGTTAGAATGACGCGTTTCGTTTTCTACCCAGTGTATGAACAACACGCCTTCAAGAACGACAATGTATACGCTACACAGAACAACATTTTCCAAAACAAACCCACGCAATCTAGGAAGAACACCTTACTCACGCAAACAATTTAGTAGGTGGCAATTCATCAAGCATCAAGTATATATTAAAATCGCTAAGTGACACGCAGAGAAGAATTCGAGGAAGTTGTAAATTGGTCATCAACAGTGCGTGATCTACTCTGTAATTTAGGTTTGGCGGATATATGTTTTTTCCCGAATCAGTTTGTTTTAATTTATTTATTTCTATTTTAAGTCACAATTAAAAGATAACTTTGTACACTACCGGTTGGTACGAACGTGTTAATTCAAGGAACATTTATCTATGTATAAGAAACGTCAAACAGTTTTTGAGCGGTTTGATTATGTAGTCTTGCGCCGCGAAATACCATTGCTCAAATAAGATTATCATCACACAAACTTCTAATTGGAACAGGTAGACATAGGAATATAAAACAAAACCAAATAATATGCCCTTATTGCATATTAATTGATATAGAAGATGAGTGTCACTTCATGTTAATTTTTCCGAAATATGGTAATTTTAGAAAACAATATATTCAGAGATATTATTGGCAGCGACTAAACATGTTTAAACTCATTAAGCTGTTAAGTAGTAATAAGACAAAGATTCTTACTATATTAGCACTGTTTCGTAATAAGAGTTTCATACACAGGGGTACGTTAATAGACACTTTGTAATCACAATTAGGAAATACATGTAACGTTAATGAGTTCATGTATTTTACGCGTATGTTTTTCTCTTTTTTCCGTTGCATGCAGAATACATTTATGTCTGTATGGTGATGAGCTGCTGTGCTTAAACCGAAATAAACAATATGGGATGTTGATTTATTTCCATGTTTGTTTCACCCTTTCTCCGCCAATGTCGCATAAATGCACAAGGCAAATAGTGCAGTCCCAGATCAGAAGTCGCCTTTTCAAGGCGACGTCTGATTAGGGACATCACCTTTTGTCTCAGACTCTCCCTCTATATATGTGCTTTATTCCTTTAAACGTTCTTTTATATGTCTTATTTCCTCATTGTACCGAATGATTTAACACAAAAAAGGTTTGCAGACGACAATCAGAAATTTGGCACAAAAAGGGTTGATAGTTTATCACATATATGTTACAAACTGGTATTATATTTTTATAATGTAGTATCTCTGTAATGCTCTATTTTCTACGTCTATATCTAACGTTTAGTCTGCTGCGGGCAGATGAGTAAATACCTATTCAAATATCAGTTTTGAGCCAGATTAGTCGCCGAGTGACTCGCTGTCTCACCAGGGTCCAATCTGTTTAGTGTCCTGATTGTGTGTTTGGAAAGATTGCAAGATATATACACTTTTGAACATGGATGGAGACAACAGTGTCTACTGTCAAACATTTACTCAGCTGGCGTAAGGTTAATTTTGTGACTGCTAATCACAGACCGCCTGTATATGTATATTGTTTTATTTGAATAAAACATTTGTTTGTTACAGATTGTCCTCAGGTTACATAGTTTATTCGAACTGGAACACAAGTTATTAAAAATTCTGAAGGGAGGTGATCCCCCGAGAGCAAAAATGGCAACACAAAAAGAGAAAATTGCAGACTCGGTTTTATTGAGTCTGTTCATGAACAGTAATTGAAAGTGCAACACTGCTCACGCCCCCTAGCACCGGCTTAAGCGGTATTCAATTTTCAAAACAAGAAATACTGAAATTCATGATCTCGAAGGACCAGAAGCTTCAGAATGTATAGTCAATAAAAGTAAATTTGTTGGCATGCTTCTTGACTTTTCCTATTCTCTTTTGTTTAACCGTTTACATCAGGGTCTGCACTATTTAAAAGTTGATTGAGCAACCAGTGCCATCCACAGCAGTGATTGCACACCGAAATGCTTATACACAATATATATGTATAATACAACAGGGCATGGGTAAAGAAGGAGACATGTATTTCAGAATTCAGCAAGAGAAGGGTTAAGGAGTAAAAGGTTAACCCGGTCCTTGATAAATATTGCCGTCTTTAAATTTGCCTTGTGCTATATTTTATTTTAATTTTTGTGCATTGTTTTACTTACAAAAGTAATTACTTTTAACAGTTTGCATCCTAATGAAATACCGAGATGCAGCGTTACTCGGCATCACATCTGTCTCCAAATAGTTTGCTAGGGTAATCACAGATTTGCCAGTAGAGTGCTAGTGGTTTAAGAGTCGCCATTAGCATTACCAATGCTATCCCTTTGCCTGTTCAACTTTCATGTTATAGATAAATGACAATTAGAATATTTATTAGCTGATATTTGCCAAAATCAGATCTATAGCATGTCATAAGTAAACAGAGTATTTCCTGTAGGAGCCGTCTGATCTGGGTCTACTCTGTTGGCAAAGGTGTGAAAAACGTTTATATAAGGGAAAGCATTAACTGAGACATGCAATTTCAAACTGGTATTTGATACCGTATATACAGTTGAACTTCGATATCTCGAACTTCAAGGGACCATACAAAATACGTCGAGATAACAGAGATTCGAGGTATCCGATTTCTAATTTGAATAATTTCTGAAATTCACAGCTTATTGCAGATCTAAAGTAATGCTGTAAGCTCATGTAGGACCTTTCGGCATTACTTTTGACCTGCATAAAGCTGTCACATGTGTTTCTACATATGCGTAGTAATATATTTTAGAAATGATTTTGTATTGTACATATTGGAAGGAACAAACTTATACTTCGAGCTATCTCGAAGTTCGAGTTATCCCAGTTCGAGATACTAAGTTCAATTGTTGATGAAATTGTGCAAACGATTTAATATAACTATTTCCCATTATTTCATGATGAATGTTCTTTACAAGGCAACTGTTCGCACCAAATTTATTGTACGGCGTGCATGTTTGCGTTTCAGGCTAATAACATTTCTCACTGGGACCAATGCACACTATAAATATGCGTAAAATTAATATTGCTTCGGCAATTATAAAACAGTTCCTTATATTCCCTATATAGGTCTCAAAGTCTTGAAATAAAACGTTCATAAAATTGAAGGCCAATCTTCCGACATGTTACAACGAGATATAACGAGATGCGACGATTTGTTTGAACTTTTCAATCTCCAACAAATAATTATTTTCATCTGATGAGAATATCACTTTTAAAATACATTTTATAAAATAATTAAAATTTGCAACTGTATTACAAATAAAACTTAACATTTGAAGTACATTTACATGCCTTAACAGGTTACTTTAGACACAATCTCTTTAAGTAAATGTATCAAAAGGGAACACTTAATAGAGAAACAAATGACTTTAGAAATGTGTAGTTTTGAAACCACTGTATTAAAACTATAATTATTTAAGATGTGTCTTTTAGAGATGCATCAAAAGGCGTCACAATAAGGGAATAGGTTAATACTGTTTATTGTTAAAGTTTAACTAAACGTGTGTACATTTATTCACAATAAAATCTAGAGGAGCTTTCTGCATGACTTTCACCATGCATTAAGCTGGCAGCTGTCTTAAAGATCGATAGTGATACATATTTTAGTGTTCGAATAGCCAATATTTCACTATATTTACATAAATCAGAAAAATAGATGCCGCACGTAAATTGAAACATTTTTTTAAAATAACTCATTTAATTTCCCTTCAAATCAAATCCCTTGGGGCATTGGTATATGCCCAAACATACGGTTTTGTGGAGAAATTACAATTTAGCTATTTGAATACACACCTGCATCTATGGAACTGGTGATTTTAGTTTGTGAATACGCACGTTTATCCATAGAATTATACGTTTTCCTTCGGATCAACTTTAAATTATGCAATATTTGGTTTACCATTCATAAGTGTGAGACACTCATATTATCATTTCGAGAAATTTAATATCCCACACAGCGAAGCGGGTTGTCAGAAAGAAAATGTAGAAATTATTTCGCTAATACTATTAAATGAATACGGTAGTTATGTTTAGAAAGTAAGCCTGTGTCTATTATTGCACTAGAAATATTAGTGACACATTACTGATGCATTGTATATTATTGACTAATAAAACTTATTTGCTGATTGTAGTCTTCTAAATGCAAAACGAAACATTCATGACTAATTCAACTCCAGAATAATTTAAAACTGGTTGTCATAGATATGTAGTTCCCGCATAATAAAAGGCATAATAAAAAGGCCATACGTTCAAGCCGTGTACTATGTACAACAGGGTGATGTCAATACTCAATACTCTTCATCACTGCAAAGTTATACCTGTATTTCTCTCCAAATTTGACCTGAGATGCATAGTCGGTAATCTTCGGATAAATTTATGACAGTAAAAGAATGCGCTATATGCGCGATAAACACGCCGAAGATTAATCGAGTCTCAGGTAAAATTGAGAGAGTAAAAATAGATACAATCTACAATAACCTCGTGTTTGACTGACATTTTAATGTTACTTATGTCTCGTTATGTGTCCTACTCCGTTCTTGTGACCGAATGCGTTCTAAATTCAAAGAAGCACGTAAATAAATACGTAATATCAATACTTAGTATCATGATATACAGATAAGATCTACATAATTTTCAGGATATATCGTCCAACTAAATTAATATCTATCAATCAGAAATTATTCGATAACACATTTGGACAAATATGTATGTGTTAAACAAAACAGAATTCCTGAAGAATATAGATACTTTAAACAGGTGGCTGCTTAATGCAGGGTGAAAGACACGCAGAAAGCTCACCCTGCATTAAGCTGCCATCCATCTATAAGACTAATATTTAAGCTAGATTGAACGTTCGCTTTAGAGGTGATTTTCGACCGGTTTAGATGTGTTTTCTGTATTAAATATAGCTAAACACAATGCATATGTTATCATGTCCAGTTGTCTATAGTTTAACAATCTATCGTGACAAGAATGCAGAACCTAGAGGCCTAGATAAGATGCGCAAACTAAAGTATTTTCAAGTATAACTTCTTTATTTCTCCACCAAACCCTATGATGTGACCATTCTTTAGAATCGTCTCGAAGAGACGATTCTAAAGAATGGTTACAACATAGGGTTTTGTCGAGAGATGACGATTTGAGTATACGCACCGTTATCTGTAGCTTTGATTTAAACCCATTTGTTATTGGACGTCTGCAATGCTTTGTTGGCTTAGAGATGTAACAATGTATCATATCAACTGGGGTTTCATCAATTGACGGAAGAACCTCGAAGAGTGCAAACGATTGATTTGAGAGATTATGTGTGATACAAAAATACACAGTAAAATTGAAAACAAAATTGTAAAACCTGTTTTCGATTTCTCCAGTATGATATTGAGAAGGTTAATGAGAAATTATTGTAGTCGTTTCCTTGACATTATTTAGTTCAATGCCATTGGCATTAGCCAATTACGTAGTCTTTGACCATTTAATTGGTATTATAAAAGTTCAGGTCACATAAGAATGGTTTTAATTTTCATTGCATCCAGTCTTTGTTGCAGAAATGGATCATATTTCTACTATTTATCTCTTTTTATCTTCTGTGGTGGAATATTTATAGCAACTCTTTCACACATATAAACGCCTTTTCACGCTTATTCAAATAGAGTTGAACGAGATCAGACGGCTACCGTAGGAGTCGTCTGACCAGGGTTTGCTCTGTTTGCTAATCCTAATAGATATGACAGGTTTTACAAACTCCAAAACGCCATGTGTACATATGACATTATGAAATGTAAGCTAATAAATATTCATGGTACAATTACGTTTTAATAAGAATATTCAACATTGAAAGGATTAACATCTTTAAGGTATACTAGATTAAACAATTTAACTCACCATTAAATTGATAAAATTGAAACGTAAAACAAGAAAGTTAAGCTCAACAATATTAAATCCATACCGTCTTGATTCAACGAGGCTCTAAGGAGAACTATCAGGCTCTTATCAACTTTACATAATCTCATTGATTGAATCTGCTATAGGTACCACTTAACTCAGAAACAACGATAAGGTCTGTGAATTTAAGCAGGATCTCTCTCAATCGACTACTCAATGCATAAACATAGGTGTTTTTAAAAAAGTTTGTGATCGCTTAATGCAGGACGACAGTAAAGCAGAAAACTCCTATCTGAGCTTTCTGCATTACTTTTGTTCTACATTAAACTACCACCTGCTTCTACGACCTAAACATTAGCATATTTGTGGTGGTCATTTTCAGTCTATTTTGCTACGATCCGAAAATAAAAACATTTCAAGAATAACTCCTCTTCGAGATGATTCTAAAGTGTGGTGCCAACATAATGTCTGATGGAGAAAGTTGTAGTTTGTATCTGAGTACGCACATTTACACGATGCCCTGTCTTACAATGGCCACAATAGTGGTTTTAGAACATAGTTTATTATTAGGTATATGCCATTTTGTTTATCAACGGTCCATTATACATGAACCTTTTCTGACTCTTGATATTTATTTCAACCATTTTGGGCTTCAAGCCAGAAAGTAAACCATGTCATTAAAATTTCAATCTTGTTAATAGAGTAATTTGATGTTTAATCATCTAATAATGAATACACATACTTCCGTGGTTTCATCATAGTGCAGACTGTGAAAACGATGTAGCGTTTATTAGCACATTAGAATGAGAATAAAACACTAACGTAATTTTCAAATTGACTATAAATAAAGTCAATCAGGCCAAGCTTATGGTGAATATTTAGGGATCTTTTGCTAAAGAAAAATGTAACATGACTAACAGTGCAGACCCTGATCTTGGTCTACACTGTTTCCAAGGGACATTAGTTACTCGTGTCCAGTACTGTAGAAGGTAAGTTAACCTGTTTTGGACTAAAGCTGGACATGTTCAGATTGTGCAAATGAAGAAAGTAAAAGCATTCGTTTCAGAATGTAATTCCATTTGCTGCTGTTGGAACAAATACGTCTGATATGATACTGACACTTCATAATGTGATGAGTATTTAGCTGATATTCTTTTTGAAATGGTAATTGATCAAATAACTATTTGCCCACGGTAGAAACTTATAGATAATATCTATATTGTTTTAGAAGCAAACAGAATAGATTTTGATCTGACGGATCCTGTGTGTGCTATCTGATATACATCTTGTTTGTTTGTTTATGAAGTACGCCACTTCATCATGAGTTCTACCTTGACAGACAGTCACTGAGATACGAGAAGTCGATACGTGATATAGTGAGGTATTTTTGTTATAAAAGTTATTTAAGATGAGACTATTAACCAAAGATAGTAGAAACTTGTAGTTTAAAATGTTAATTATTTTCGAAGCAAATAGAACAGACTTTGATCAGTTGGCTCCTGTGTGAGCCGTCTGATCTGAGTCTACCCGTTTCCCAAGGCGTGAAAATGTTCTACTCGTGTATACTGTTAAGATAACGCCTACAGTTCTATTCACAATCCGCGTTTACATGAAGGTGGTTACAAACTAGCTCGTCCGTGCTCAAGGAGCTTCCGTCTCCAATATGTGTTTGATTAATTCTCGTAACAAGCATGGAGATTAATACTTGTATTGTTAAATGCTAGGATGGGACTGTCTGTGTCACATTATTAGCTCTGTAGAGACCTAATAATGTACAATATTGACTAACCGTCTGAAATGTGTAATGAAACGGACTCAATCAGTGCAAACAGTTGGTTTGAAGGAGCATATGTGATACAAAGCTACATACTTGAAAAATGTTGAACTTGTTTCCGATATTCCCAGTATCATATTGAACTACGAGTATTTACCTGCCGAACACGAACTGACTGGCATCTGCAATCGGCTTTGATCCAGTTGAGACACCGAGTCTCATCATGGTCCAAGCGTGTTGCCATTCGGTCATTAGTTTCCCAAAAGTTTGGACAAGTCAAAAGTTAATAAAATATAGTAAAATATCGGAGCTGAGGCAGCCATTATTTTTTGTAGTAGGTTAACGATTAAAGTGTTACTGGGGAGTGCTTAGCAATTACTAGAACAATGCATGTGAAGTGAATTGCGTCCATAAGCGTTGGCCACTTAATTGGTGTCATTTCATGGATGCATGGCTTGAAATTTCATTTCATGGCCTTTATTCCTGGAAGGAATAACACATTGATTTATTCTGTTGAATGCACATATATCTTCCCATGGAATGATATTTATCGTCAGTTAATAGTTTCAAGTAATATTATGTTACACAATTTAACTTTTAAAATAAAATGACTGGACTATAAAACAGAAAATTCAACAATATTAGATCCATGCAATGGTGAATCATTGAGGCTCAATAGGGATTAATCAGACAGTTATCGTTTCGAGAGCTAGAGATAAATGTGCGTACTCAAAGTACAAATATGAGTCATGCAGGAAACACCACAATACAGAACAAACAGCCACCCGAACAGCAACACAAGAAAAACAAGCAAATATACATAACATATCAAAAACATAAAGAGAAAAAAACATAAAGAGACGCACAATGACAAAACAAACATATAATAATAGTGGGAAGATGTAAGTATCGCCTTGGAACGGTCAGTGACAAAAGTCATTGTGGGGTTTAAATCGGTTTAGGGGCGTCTAACCTCACACTTATCTCCCCTAACCCTCAAAGATAAATGGTGTAAATAAACGTATC
Source organism: Azorinus chamasolen (assembly GCA_963576725.1). NCBI lineage: Eukaryota > Metazoa > Mollusca > Bivalvia > Cardiida > Solecurtidae > Azorinus > Azorinus chamasolen. Next base: position 29,810,570 of record OY755238.1, on the reverse strand, counting down.
TCCTCTCCGACTAATCTACAACAACCACGATGGCAAATACAGTGGTAAAGTGCATGTCAAACGAAAACATTTAATTGAAACAAACTGTATCCAATACTAAAATCGTCATTTCCCCACAAAAACCGTACGTTGTGTCCACCCTTTAGAATCGCTTCAAAGAGACCATTCTAAAGAGTGGTATCAGCATATGGATTGGTTGGAAAATAAAGAAGTTACACTCGAAACTGTTTTAGTTTATGCAGCTTATCTGGATATCTGTCAACGTATCTCAGTCATTGCGTCTTCCAGGGTAGAACACTAGATAAAGGGGTATATCATAAGCAAAGAGAGCAGATCCAGATCAGGTGGCTCCTTTACAGACCAGACAGTTCCTAAATGGGCAATGTTAGGATTTTGTAGTTTTGAAACCAATGTGATAAATAGAGCATTTGCTCCTATGGAGCAAATGCTCTATCTATAGCAGTGGTTTAAAATGTGACATTTACAGAGGCGTAAAGATGCGTCAATATTAGGGAATATGTTAAGTCTTTACGCCATCACAGTCTTTCTAAACCCTTGCAAATACAGTAGACCCAGATAATTCGACTCATGTATAGGAACCGTCTGATCAGGGTACGCTGTGGTCGCTTTGGAGTAGCAAAGATATGTATCTACAGTTTCTGTTATGGCCAAAAAATAATTGAGGTAAGGTTTATTCTGTATGACCAATGTTAATTTCGTTACATTTGAAGGCTTTAAACATCTGCTTTTTGTGCTTTTTTACAAATACACACAGTTTGCATCCCTATGAGACACCGAGTCCCTTTGGAATCAAAATCGTTTGACATTCCGATTGTGTTTTAGAACAAAGTGAATGACAGATTACCCTTCACATTTGCAGCACATGTTTTGTAAATGGCAATTGCACAAAGGGTAAAAGTGAGTAATTTCAAACCACAACAAACAGGACTGCACCCCAATGTGAAATAAATCACATTAAACCCTTTACCTGTTCCATATAATTCATGTAAGAAATAATGGCATCATGAAAAATTATAAGCTGATTGTTTTACATTAAATGTATTTTGATTTCAAGAGGATTTTATGCCTTGCCAAACTGCAGAATCAGATCTATATCATGAAAAAAGCACACAAGACAGGCCCTGATCAGACGGCTCATATAGGAACTGTCCTATATTGGCATACTCCGTTTGGACGTGAAAGAGTGTCTTTATGGGGGAACGGATTAACCACTTGACATGATATACATACATGGTATTGTTTAAATCTAAATATTTATTCCATGATTATTCATGTAAGAAACAATGACGTCAATTATATCAATTACAGTTCAATTACATTCGTTTTATAACTTGAACATAGGACATTTTTGGTCATAGAACAAACTATAGAGTCATATCTAGACTCTTCATAAGCAAACAGAGCAGACCCTGATCAGATGGCTCCTATAGGAGCTGTTTGATCTGTGTCTACCCTGTTTGCAAATGCGTAGAAAGGTGTATTTATGGAGTAAAGGTTTAAAATACAGTGCATAAGAACAAAGGTAGTAATTTAAATTTTAACAACAGTTTCCCACCGTTTTAACGTTAATGCTTTAACTCCATTAAAATGCATTGTGCACTCCTTCCATTTCGTGAATATTTGTATAAGAAATAATGACATCATGCATATTAATTAGATTAAGTTTTATATACAGATTTTGAATCTATTGCACGCTGTTGTTTTTAATCTATGCTTTGTTAATTGCTTTAGTACATATTCGCTATGCTGGGTCGTAAATAACTTCAAGTTAGCTCTTTAGCCCTTAATTATGTTTGTTTCGTGTTGCAGTCATTTCAAGAAAAAGAAATGATTAATCAAGAACGGCAAATTAGTTTAAAGATACGCATTCTATTTACTAGACAAGTGACAAAGTTATTTGTATAGAACTGTATCCAATAGGTAAGAAATAAAGCAAATAATATTACAATGTTTGAATACCTTAATTGAATGGTTCCGACTTTCGGCGCTAAATTTCTAATTGTCGTCTGCAATCCAATTTTGTTAAATCATTCCGTATGATCAGGCAGTAAGATAAATAAATGCAATTTGAAAGGAATAAAGCACATATATATAAGTTCTGTTTCTCGGTACAAGAAACTGGATGTCGCTAGATGATCACAAGCGGTAATTTTCCTTGTACTCTTGTGAACTTGTTAAGTGCTTGTGTGGCGGCCGTAAAACGTCGCCCCGTACGTCATTCTCAGTGTTGTTATACCTTCTGATCCTTCGAGATAATTAATTTTAGTACTTCTTGTTCTGAAAATTGAATACCGCTTAAGCCGGTGCTAATGGGCGTGAGCAGTGTTGCACTTTCAATTACTGCTCATGAGCAGACTCAATAAAACCGAGTCTGCAATTTTCTCTTTTTGTGTTGCAGTTTTTGCTCTCGGGGGATCACCTCCCTTCAGAATGTATTGTCTCTGAGATATCTAGGTGCGGTTCTATTTACAACCCGGAAAAAGATGACAAGCACTTTAAACAAGATTCTCGCTCGAACAGGCAATCAATGAAGCTGCTTTAGAATGTCAGAACTATGTTGTTCATAATTAGCATTTGTTATTAATCTGGCAGACTTGTTTTGAACTCTTTGAAGTTTATCAACCTGATAGGCCGGCATATCAACAAAAAGTCCGTTACAAAAATCACGATGTGAATGAATGAGTCCATGTACGAGAGTTTCAGCAGATGTTTCCGGATACACTTCAGATTTCTAAGCTGACTGTGTACTACTGAACACTCTTTGCAAATTTGCAAATCAAAGTCTAATGTACTTGTCATATGAACCCCCAAGTCACGCACTCGGTCTACACACTTTACTTTACAGTCACAGATTACACTAGTAATGTTCAGAACACCAATTAGTGAGTTAATTCTCAATTATTAAATTATTTACGATGACTTTGTATACATAGGCCTGGAAAATCTAACACGGTAAAACGGCGCATTTTCAGTTTATTACACTAATGGGCATACATTAATAATTTCAAAGGGTTACATTATTAAAACAAATTCTGCATTAAGACATCATATTGGCTTAAACATATATGTACAGTACATGTATATACATTTTCTACATGTTAAAATGTTTTGTTGTTTTAAAGTGTACCGTAACTTCAGGAACATTTTTTCCGTTATTTAATGCCATCCCATTTTGTACAGGTGTACGGAGAGGCACACATTTTTGTGTCCGTCTCCTTTAAATATAAAGTCATTAATATTATCCTATAAACATAAATACAGTAAAAAAAACCTAAACCGGATCTTCTCGAAGAGACGATTCTAAAGAGTGGTCACAGTATAGGGTTTGGCGGAGAAATAAAGGAGTTGTTCTTGAATTCATATTAATTTACGCATCTTATCTGGAGCCCTGGTGTCACTATCTGATCAAATTTTGAGTATTGATATTTTGACAGGATATTTAAATAATTTTGTTATGAAAAGTGAAAGAAAAAATAGCAAAGATGTAAATAAGAGAGGTGTGTCAACACTCTATATTGGGTCTCCTCAATGGGATTGCTTCTTCCAGGCAAGCAAAATGTTTTACACAGAGGCCCAGAAAATATGCGTATATTACAATGTTTTCAAAAACAACGCCTTTATTTCTCAAAAAGGAACTCTATGTTGTGATCAGTGTTCGAGATGATTCTAAAGAGAGCTCATGTATGGGTCAGGATTTGATGGAGAAATAACGCTTTTAGTATATTAATACGCACCATTATATGTTGCTCTGGTTGCAGGAAGATATGAGTTGGTTGAGAAATAAGACATTTTAATACATTACCCCCTATTGACGCATTTTTGCGTCTCTATAAAATTCACATTGTGAAACCATTGTGATAAATAGAACATTTGCTCCTATAGGAGCAAATGCTCTATTTATCACAATGGTTTCAAACTACAAAATTCTAAAAGTTTCCTTTTCTCTAATTAATGCTCCTTTTCGGTAGATTATTTCAAAGAGGTTGGGTCTAAAAATAGCCTAGGAGACAATGAGTTAATACATCAGTTATTATATTATCTACAGATCTGATAATGGATTTTGATTGTGTGAATATACGTGTTCAGCGCCAATTTATATAAATAGCATTGTGTATGAGACATTTGTTTGATATTTTATTAGGTATGGTTAAGAGGAGTGTATGATATGGTTTCCGATTTATATTTACGATATTGCGAAAGGCAAATTGTCCATGCCAAACATGGAACACATGCGCCTCTAGGGCTCCATGGTCAGTTGACTGTGTTCATATACCCGAAATATATTAATTACCGATTGTTTTACTTATACTGAAAATATTAAGCGACCTATATGATCTTTACCTTTCCCTTTATCACGCAACCCCCTGGAGCTCAAGAACAATGTTTGACCATTCCAACTCGCAGACACAGTTTCAGGACATAAACTCAGATTCACAAAGAGCTTCGGAATGTATCTGGGTCAACCTTGTGTCCAAAGACGTAAAACGGCGTTTTAAGGAGTTAACCCAGTCCCTGGCTCCCTGCTAAATATTGCCGTCTATAAAACATTTTTGTTGTTTTTCTTAATTTTCTTGCATTATTTACGCATGTTATCTGTCCCCGAACAGTTTGCGTCGGTAATCACACATTTGCCGGTAGAGTGCTAAAGATTAAGAGTCACCATTGGCCGTACCAATTTTACCATCTTACCTGTTCAATATTTATTAAATAAGTGACAGTTTGAATGTTTATTAGCTGAACTTTGTCCAAATCAGATCTATAGCATGTCATAGGTAAACAGAACATTCATTGTAGGAGCCGTTTGAACTGGGTCTACTCTGTTGGTAAAAGGTGTGGGAAAACATTTATATTAACCCTTCGCTTGCTATTCACGTCAATATACCTACCTGTAAATAGTGAAGACCCAGATGAGACAGCTCCTGCAGGAGCTGTCTCATCAGGGTCTGCACTATTTACAAGTTGATTGTGCAACCAGTGCACTCCACAGCAGTGATTGCACAGCGAAATACTTGTACACAGTGAAGATATATGTAATTATACAACAGGGCATGGGTAAAGGAGAAATATGTTTTAAAATTCAGCAAGAGAAGGGTTAGAGGAAGGATTAACTGAGACATGCAGTTGATACTGTACATACATGTAAATGAAATGGTGCAAACTATTTAATGTAACTATTTCCCATTATTTCTTGATGAATGTCCTTTACAAAGCAACGTTTCGCACCAAATTTCTTTTACGACATGCAAGTTTGCGTTTCAGGCTAATAACATTTCTCACTGGGATCAATGCACACTATAAATATGCGTAAAATTAATATTGCCACGGCAGTGATAAAACAGTTCCTTATATTCCCTATATTCTCAAAGTCTTGAAATAAAACATTCGTTAAATTAAATGCCAATCTTCCGATATATTACAACGAGATATAACGATATACAACGATTTGTTTGAACTTTTCAATCTCCAACAAATAATTATTTTCATCTGATGAGAATATCACTTTTAAAATTCATTTTATAAAATGATAAAAATTTGCCACTGTATTACAACTAAAATGCAATATGTGTAGCCCATTTACATGCCTTAACCTATTCCCTCATAGACTATTTTAGACCCAATCTCTTTGAATAAATGTTTAACAGAGAAACAAATAATTTTAGAATTGCGTAGTTTTTAAACCATTATGATAAATAAAACATTTGCTGCTATGGAGCAAATGCTCTATTTATCATTATATTTTTAAGATGTGTCTTTTTCAGAGGCATCATAAGGCGTCAATATGAGGGAATGGGTTAAGCCTATTTATTGTTAAAGTTTAACAATTGCTAAATGTGTGTACATTTATGTACAGTAAAATCTCGATTATTCGAGTTTTTGTTTAGATGAATAATTAATTAGACCCTTTCAGGCAGGTGGCTTCTTAATGCATGCTGAAAGTCATGCAGAAAGCTCCTAGAGGTTTCTGTACGACTTTCACAATGTATTCAGCTGCCAACTGTTTTAACCCTTCGCTTGCTATTCACGTCAATATACCTACCTGTAAATAGTGAAGACCCAGATGAGACAGCTCCTGCAGGAGCTGTCTCATCAGGGTCTGCACCATTTACAAATTGATTGTGCAACCAGTGCACTCGACAGCAGTGATTGCACAGCGAAATACTTGTACACAGTGAAGATATATGTAATTATACAACAGGGCATGGGTAAAGAAGGAGAAATGTATTTTAAAATTCAGCAAGGGAAGGGTTAAAGATCAATAATGATACGTAATTTATTGTTCGAATAATCGAGATTTTACTGTATTTACATAAACCAGACAAATAGACGCGGCACATAAATTGAAACATTTTTGAAAACAGCTCATTTAAGTTTCCTTCAAATCAAATCTCATGGGACATTGATATATGCCCAAACATAGGTTTTCGTGGAGAAATTACGATTTAGCTATTTTAATACGCGCCTCTTTATATGGATCTGGTGATTTGAGTATTTGAATACGCACGCTTATCTATAGCTCTGAATTATACGTTTTCCCTTGGAACAACTTTAAACTATGCAATATTTAGTTTTACATTCATATGTGTGAGACACTCATATTGTCATTTCGAGAAATTAAATATCCCACACAGCGAAGCGGATTGTCAAAGAAAATGTAGAGAACTATTAAAGGTATACGGTAATTATGTTTAGAAAGCAAATATGTGTCTGTTATTGTACTTGAAATATGAATGACACATTACCTATACAGTAAAACCCCTCTAATGAGACCACCTAAAAGAGGTATAAATCTGGGTGCTAGGTACATGAGGTAGCTTAATGCAGGACAACGTAATACAGAAAGCTCTGCATTACTTTTGCCCTGCATTATGCAACCACCTGCTTATAAAGACACCAAGGTTTAACCATTAAGTGGTCGCATTAGGTTCTACTGTATATTGTTGACTAATAAAACTTATTTGCTGAATGTAGTCTTCTAAATACAAAACCAAACATTTATGAACAATTAAACTCCAGATTCATTTAAAGCTGGTTGTCATAGATATTCAGTTCCCGCCTAATAAAAAGGCCATACGTCCAAGTCGTGTACTATGTACAGCAGGGTGACGTAAATACTCTTCATCACTGCAATGTTTTACTTGTATTACTCTCCCAATTTGACCTGGGACTCACGCATATTCCATTTATTATCGTCGGTAATCTTCGGATAAATTTACGACGGTATATGACTGTGCTATAAGAATACAGTCCTTGTAGAACATTCATATTACTGGCCTTTGTTGCGGTACTTTATTTTTCGTTTGTCACAGAATATTACGAACGATCCCGATAAACGCGCCGAAGATTAATCAAGTCTCAGGTCAAATTGGGAGAGTAATAATAGAAACAATCTACGAAATAAACTAAAACAATATGACCTCATATCCGACTGATACTTTAATGTTATATGTCACGTTATGTGTCCTACTCTGTTATTGAGACCGAGTGGCATTCTAAAGTCAAAGAAACACGTACCAAAATACGTAATATCAATACTTGCTTTGGGACTTTAAAATTGATATATAATTCTAGGATATATCGTTCAACTAAATTAATATTTATCGATCAGAAATTATTAGATAACACATTCGGACAACTAGTTATATGTGTTAAATGAAACACAGTAAAATCCCGACAGTTCGAACACAAAAACAAGTTTTGATACAGTTTTTAACACAGTCGTCTTAGATACAGTTTTTAATACAGTCGTCTTTAAGCAGCCACCTGCTTAAAAAGGCAGTATTATTATCATTGGTCTTGGAGACAGATGGCAGCTTAATGCAGGATGAAAGCCATGTATAAAGTTTCTCTAGGATCTTTCTGCACGACTTCTACCCTGCATTAAGCAACCACCTGCCTGAAAGTATCTAAATTATATTCTACTTGAATTCCGCTTACAGTTGTTTTACTGTAGTTGCAAAATATAACATTTTGAAATAAACTATATATAACAATCCATCAAACTTTCGGACTAGGTCATTGTTAATTGTCAATACAGGCTTACTAATATGTGACGCCGTTCATTATTTTTTGGAAACAAAAGCAATACATGTATACTGTAAACCGAAATACTTGTAGACAATTTTTGTAGAATGTAGACACTTTAAACAGTTGGTTGCTTAATGTAGAGTGAAAGACATGCAGCATTCTCATGGTGCATTATGTTGCCATCCGTCTCAAAGACTAATATTTCAGCTACATTGAAAGTCCGGTTTAGAGATGTTTTACGTCCGGTCTAGAGGTGTTTTACTGTATTAAATATAGATATACACAAAACATCATGTCCAGTGGTCTACATTTTAACAACCTTTTGTGACAAGAATGCAAAGCCCAGAGGCCCAGATAAGATGCGTAAACTTTTTTATTTCTCCACCAAACCCTATGAAGTGACCACTCTTTAGAATCGTCTCGACGACATGATTCTACAAATGGTCACTACATAGGGTTTTGTCGAGAAATGACGAGTTTACTATTTGAGTACGCACCGTTATCGGTAACTCTGAAAAGCCATTGGTTAATTACGTGATGGCTGTCTGCAACGACTCTGCAAGACATATAACAATGTATCATGTCAACTGGCCGCTTCATTGATTGAAGGAAACAACCTTGAAGAGTGCAAAAGTTTGATTTGAGAGATCAGGTGTGATACAAAAGTACACGGTTAAATTGAAAACAAAATTGTAAAACCTGTTTTCGATTTCTCCAGTATGATGTTGAGAAGATTAACGAGGAATTATTTTAGTCATTTCATTGACAATAATTAGGACAATACCATTGGAATTAGCCATTTACGTAGTCTTTGACCGTTTAGTTGGTATTATAAAAGTTCAGGTCACATGGGAATGATATTAATTTTCTTTGTTGCGGAAATGGATCATATTTAAACTGTCGTTCTCTTTTTATCTTTTGTGTTGGAATGTAGTAACTCTTTCCTACATACAAACGCCTTTTCGCGCTTATTCAAATAGAGTTGAATCAGATCAGACGGCTCTTGTAGGAGCCGTCTGATCATGGACTGCTCCGTTTGCTTTAGAAATACTAATAGATGTGACGCTACAGGATTTATAAACTCCGAAAACGTCATGTGTACATATGACACTATAACATTTAATCCTATACATGTTCATGGTATCTTGCAGGAATATTCAACAGGGAAAGGGTTAACACCTTTAAGGTTTACTAGATTAAACAGTTTAACTCGACATTAACGTGACATAATTGAAACGTAAACGAGAAAATTAAGTTCAATAATATAAAATCCACACAATCTTGATTCAGCGAGGCTCTAAGGATATCTATCAGGCTCTTATGAACTTTACATAAATTCAGTGATTGCATCTGCTATAGCTACAATCAAATTAGAAACATAGTTAATGTATGTGAATTTAAGTACAATCTCTCTCAATCGACTACTCAATCAATAAACATAGGTGTCTTTAGAAGCAAGTGATCGCTAAATGCAGGACAAAAGTAATGCAGAAAGCTCCTATATGAGCTTTCTGTATTAGTTTTGTTTTGTTCTGCATTAAACTACCACCTGCTTCTACGACCTAAACTTTAGCACATTTGTGGTAGTCTTTTGTAGTCTATATTTTGACCAATCTTACAGAGGTCCAGATAAGATACGGAAAAAAACATTTTCAGGAATAACTCCTTTATTTCTCCACCAAACCCTATGCTGTGACCCACTCTTTAGATTCGTCTCTTCGAGATGATTCTAAAGAGTGGTCACGACCTAGGTCTGGTGGAGAAATTAGGTTTTTTTTGTATCTGAGTACGCTCATTTACACGTTGCCCTGTCTTACAATGATCACAATAGTTGTATTGGAACATAGTTTATTGCCATTTTGTTTATCAACGGTCCATTATGCATGAACTTTTTCTGACTCTTGATATTAATTTCAACAATTTTAGGCTTCAAGCCAGAAAGTAAACCATGTCATTAAAATTTCAATCTTGTTAATAGAGTAATTTGATGTTTAATCATCTGATAATGACTACACATACTTCCGCGGCTTCATCATAGTGCAGACTGTGAAACCGATGTAGCGTTTATTAGCACATTAGGACGAGAATAAAACACTAACGTAATTTTCAAATTGACTATAAATAAAGTCAATCAGGCCAAGCTTATGGTGAATATTTTGGGATTTATTTCTAAAGAAAAATGTAACATGACAAACAGTGCAGACCCTGAGGAGCGGGCTCCACTAGGAGCTCTCTCATCATGGTCTACACTGTTTTCAAAGGATATTAGTTACTCGTGCCCCGTACTGTAGAAGTTAAGTTAATCTGTTTTTGACTAAAGCTCGACATGTTCAGATTGTGCACATGAAGAAAATAAAAAACATTCTTTTTAGAATTTAAATTAATTTTCTGTTGTTGGAACAAATATGCCTGATATGATACTGGCACGTCATGAGGTCATGAATATTTAGCTGATGTTTGTACACGGTTAAGATAACGCCTACAGTTCTATTTATAATCCGCTTTTCCATGACGGTGGTTACAAACTAGCTCATCCGTGCTCAAGGAGCTCCGTCTCCAATATGTGTTTGATTAATTCTCATAACAAGCATGGAGAGTAATACTTGTATTATTAAATGATAGGATGGAACTGTCTGCGTTACATTATTATCTCTGTAGAGATCTAATAATGCACAATATTGACTAACCGTCTGATAAATTTAATGAAACTGACTCCATCAGTGCAAACAATTGGTTTGAAGGAGCATACGTGATACAAATGTACATACTTGAGAAAATGTGCAACTTGTTTCCGATATTCCCAGTATCATATTGAACTACGAGTATTTACCTGCCAAGCACGAGCTGACTGGTATTTGCAAACAGCTTTATCCAAGTTAACCCTTCGCTTGCTATTCACGTCAATATACCTACCTGTAAATAGTGAAGACCCAGATGAGACAGCTCCTGCAGGAGCTGTCTCATCAGGGTCTGCACTATTTACAAGTTGATTGTGCATCCAGTGCAATCCACAGCAATGATTGCACAGCGAAATACTTGTACACAGTGAAGATATATGTAATTATACAACAGGGCATGGGTAAAGAAGGAGAAACGTGTTTTAAAATTCAGCAAGCGAAGAGTTAATGCGAAGTAACTCGGTGTCCAACCGATGCGCCACTCGGTCAGCAGTTTCTCAAAAGGTTTGACAAATCAGGAGTTAATAAAATAGTTAAATATCGGAGTTGAGGCATCCATCATTTTTGCAGTAGGTTAATGATTAAAATGTTACTGGGGAATGCTTAGCAATTATTAGAACAAAGCATGTGAAGTGAATTGCGTCCATAGGCGTTGGCCATTTAATTGGTATAATTTCATGGATGCATGACTGAGATTTTTATTTCATGGCCTTTATTCGTGGAAAGAATACAACATTGATTTATTCTGTTTAATCCACATACCCCTTCATATGTGATGATATTTCTTGTCAGTTAATAGTTTCAACTAATATTATGTTACACAATTCAACTTTTAAAATAAAATGACTGGACTATAAAACAGAAAATTCAACAATATTAGATCCATGCAATGGTAATTCATTGAGGCTCCATAGGGATTAATCAGACAGTTATCGACAACTCGTTTCGAGAGCTAGAGATAAATGTGCGTACTCAACGTACAAATATGAGTCATGCAGGGAACACCACATACAGAACAAACAGTCGTCCGAACAGCAACACAAGAAAACACAGCGAATGTACATAACATATCAATAACATAAAGAGACGCACAATGACAAAAGAAACATACAATAGGGGGAAGATGGAAGTATCGCCTTGGAACGGTCAGTGACAAAAGTCACTGGGGGTTAAATCGGTTTAGTGGCGCCCAACCTCACACTTATTCCACCCACCCTAACAGACAAACAGTGCAAATAAATACTGTTTTGTGAAATTTATTTATAGTCGTCTTTAAATCGTGATGATTCTAAAGAATAAACATAGCATAAGGTTTGGTTGGAATGTAAAGTAAGTTATTCGTTACAACAAATAATTCAGTTACGTAGTTCATTGGCTATCTCTACTTAGGCCATACCCAAACCGTTTCTCATTTATGTTTTTCTCGACAATTTTCTGAGGCTTCAAGTCAGAAGGTAAACCATTCTAATAGAGGCTCAATCCAGTAAATTGATGTTTAATATTCTCTTTATCCAATTTCCTCATATGCTCTGTTTAGATTCAACCTCTTTGAATAAACCTACCGAAAAAGACCTTTAAATAGAGAAAAGGATTTTGTTTGAGAATGTTGTAGTTTTGAAACCAATTTGATAAATAAAGCATTTGCTCCTATGGAGCAAATGCTATTTATCACAATGGTTTAAAATGTGACGTTTACAGAGGCGTCAGGATGCGTCAGTACGAGGGAATATGTTAACTCTTTTCGCCATCACACGCCTTTCTAGGCCCTTGCAAATACAGTAGACCCAGATCAATCGACAATTTTATAGGAACCATCTGATCAGGGTCCGCTGTGTTCGCCTATGGAATAGCATAGACATGTATCTACAGTTTCTGTTATTCCCAAATATAATTGAGGTTAGGTTTGATACTGTATGACCAATGTTAAATTTGTTACATCTGAATGCTTGGAAAGTTTGAATACAGGCAGTGCAATTGTGTTTTTTACAAATACAAACAGTTTGCATCCCTATGAGACACCGAGTCCCTTTGGAATCCAACTCGTTTGGCATTCTGATTGCGTTTTAGAACAAAGTGAATGATAGATTACTCTTCACATTTGCAGCACATGTTTTATAAATGGCAGTCGCACAAAAGGTAAAAGTGAGTAATTGCAAACTACAACAAATAGGACTGCATCCCAATGTGGAACAGAACGCATTAAACCCTTCACCTATTCCATATAATTCATGTACGAACTAATGGCATCATAAATATTTATAAGCTGATTGTTTTAAATAAAATGTATTTTGATTTCAAGAGGATTTTAAGCCTTGAAAAATCTGTAGAGTCATATCTATACAGTGCTCCTTCCCTACAACGGCCCTCTCAATAACGATTCCCCCCTTACAACAACACATGGCTTTGTTTCCGAAACAAAAATGCTCCAGAAACATTTTTCCATCGTATTTTCTTTATGCCTCCATCAAACCCTATGTTGTGACCACTCTTTAGAATCGTCACTTTGTGACGATTCTAAAGAGTGATCACAACATAGGGATTGATTGAGGCATAACGGTTTTAGTTCTCGAAATACACCTTATCTGGGGATCTGCAAACAAACTAATTAGGTTTAATTTTCCCTCCCTATGACAACTCCCTCTGAACAACACATACAATCTTCGTATCCCAAAGGGTGTCGTTGTAGAGGGGGGACACTGTATCATGATATAAGCAAACAAAGCAGGCTCTGATCAGACGGCTCATATAGGAGCTGTCTTATCTTGGCATTCTCTGTTTGCAAAGACGTGAAAGAGTGTCTTTATGGGGAAAGGATTAAACACTTGACATGATATACATACATCGTGTATTTAATCTTTATTCTATGACTAATCATCTAAGAAACAATGGCCCCATTAATATCAATTACGATTCAATTACATTCGTTTTTATAATGGCACATGAACATTGGACACTTTGGTCATGGAACTAACTATAGAGTCATATCAATATACCTTTGTATAAGCAATCAGAGCAGACCCTGATCCTATAGGAGCCGTCTGACCTGGGTCTACTCTGTTTGCAAATGCGTAGAAAGGTGTATTTATGGAATAAAAGGTTAAGATACAGTGAATAAGAACAACGGCCATGTAGTTATTTAAATCTGAACAACAGTTTCATAACGTTTTTGCTCAGTGAATATGCATTGTAGCTCCTCCCATTTCGTGAACATTCGTGTAAGAAAAACTACATCATGCATATTAATTAGATTAATTGTTATAATTGCACATGGACACATGAATTATTGACCACAATAGAAACTGTAGAATCATATCTATATCAGTTCATAAGCAAACAGAGCAGACCCTGGTCGACGGCTCCCACAGGATCCATCTTATCTGGGTCTACTCTGTTTTCAAAGGGTTATCTATGGAGTAAATGGTTAATTAATTCATATGGAGTGTATAATTATTCATATACAAAACAGGTGCATATAAAACCATGCCAAATAGATAATAGATAAGATCTAACATAAAATATTATGTTCAAAGAAAACGGAACACGTGCTGATCAGATGGTTATTTCATTGTTTGCAAAGGCTTGAAAAAGCGCATTTATATGGATAAAGCATGGATTAACCCTTTCACCGTCAATGTCGCAAACACGCACCATGACAAATAGTGCAGTCCCAGATCAGACGCCGCCTTTTAAAGGCGGCGTCAGATCAGGGACTTCACTTTTTGTCCCAAACTCTTTTTCTATAAATGTGTTATACATGTATTCCTTTGAAATTTGCATTTATTTATCTTATTTCCTGACCATACCCAATGATTTAACAAAATTGGATTGCAAACGACAATTAGAAATTTGGAGCCGAAAGGGTTAAGGGCTGGTCGAAAGTATTCAAACATTGTAATGTGTGTGATTTATTTTTCACGTATTGGATACAGTTCGATACAGATTACGCACATATTCTACACTATTGTTTTTAATTTATTTTTATGTTAATTGCTTTAGTACATATTCATTATGTTGAGTCATGAATAACTTGGCGCCTTAGCCCCTAGTTACGTTGTTTTCGCTTTGCAGTCATTTCAAGAAAACGAAATAGTCAATCAAGAACGGCAAATTAGTTTGAAGACATGCATTCTGTTTGTTAGACAAGTGACAAAGTTATGTGTTTTGACTTTATTAGGTACAGTACGACTTCTCTAAACCGGATATGTTGCAAATTAGTAGCAACTCCGGTATTCAAGACAATTTAAACCAGGACGAGACGAAAGCCATGCAGAATGCTCCCGTACGAGCGTTCCGAATGACCTTCACCGTGTATTAAGCAGCCATCTGACATTAAGCAGCCATCTGCCTAATTTGTTTCATTTATACTCTGCGTTATGGGGTTGCTCCAATAGTATTAATTGTTAACTAGAAAATTGACACAAGAACTTTGATATTTGTATACGACGCAAAAAACAATTAGTGAGTTCATTTCCAATTATTAAATTATTTACGATGACTTTTAATAGATTGGCCGGGAAAACTATCGCATTGAAACGGCGCAGTTACAATTTATGAAACTAAAGGGCATAGTTTGTTACACTAGTCATTTCAAAGGATTATTTTGATTAAAGAACTTCTGCATTCAGACATCATACTGACTTTAAGTGTGTATAAACAGTCAATGTACAGTAAAACCCCGCTAATGCGACCACCTATAAGAGATATAATTCTGGATGCTATATGCAGGCGATTGCTTAATGTAGGACAAAAGTGATGCAGAAAGCTCCTAGAGGAGCTTTCTGCATTACTTTTGTCCTGCATTAAGCAACCACCTGTTTACCTGTGGATGAATGCACGCGCTATTAAAATCACATATTTGTGACGTCATTTACCCACGCTGTCATTATTATAAATACGAGAAAATATTTTTGCTCAGTACTAGTTAAACTAAAATGACCTCTGCTTCAAATTTTGAAAAAATCAGTTATGTGTAAACTAATTGAACCTGATGAGACTTTGAGTTATTCAACGTCTCGTCTGGATCGAAACTGTATGCAGAAGGTTTATGACGGATTGAATGAATGAATGACGGGCTTTCAGAGTAACTCAATTAATCTAAATGAATGAATGAATAAAATACCTTAATCAATAAGGGTAGCTCGGTTAGCCAAATGGCTAATCTACCCCGAGGCCCTCTGAATCGGTACATTTCATACATTTATGAGCAAAAATATCAATCACGGAACATATTATTAAACAATGTGTCAAGTACAGTAGTTACGCTATTAAACCATTTCAATAATGCAAAATGAAATCAGTATAATTATACAAACTACAGAAACAAATAGAACTGAACCAAGCCAGAAACCTCATTGGAAAGTTTCCTAATTGGATGCGTTCCATTTGCGCCCTGTGTCTATAATTATACATGTACATTTATACTTTTGTTTGATTGGTTAAACCTTTCCCTTATATAAACCCATTTTCACGCATTTGCAAACAGAGAAGACCAAGATCAGACGGCTCCTATATGAGCCGTCTGATCAGGGTCTGCTCTGTTTGCTTGTGATATAATGTAGATGTGATTCTACAGTTTTTTTCATGGCCAAAAAAATCGTTGTCTATGTGTCTATATTACAAATAAACTAATTAATATTCATCATGTCATTATTTCTTATATGAATATTCATGGAGTAAAGGATTAACCCGCTGTGAAATTTTGAGATGGTGAAATTTAGACTACTTCCGATGCGATCAGGTTTTTGAGAAAAGCATGGCTGAGTGTTAAACTGTTTCGATCCTGGTGAGACGTCGAATTAACCGGTGTGTCATCAGGGTCCAAATTGCTTTCCAGTAAGGTCTCGAATTGCGGGAGAACGGTTAACACTTTCCCTCATATAAACGTGTTTTCACGCATTTGCTAAACAGAGTAGACCCAGATCAGACGGCTCCTATAGGAGCCGTCAGATCAAGGTCTGCTCTGTTTGCTATTGGAATTTGAAAGAATTGTTTCTTTACTTACCAAAATGGATACAATGTTACACCTTACATATTTCATTATAACTTTTTGTCCATGAATATTCAGTATAGGTATTGAAATTTGGAAAAAAAACGTAGAACAGGGAAAGGGTTAATATGCATATAAACGACTTATTCCTTTACTCCATGGACATTTATGCAAGAAATAATGACGTCATGAATATTTATTAAGTGGTTGTTTTTTTATAATGACACAATGAATAACAGATTTTTATTTCGACAGAATCGATAGTATTATAGCTATGTTATCTCATAAACAAATAGAGCAGACCCTGTCTTATCTGGGTCTACTCTGTTTGAAAATGCGTAGAAACGGCGTAGAAATGCGTATTTATGGAGTAATCAGTTAAAATGTCGTTGTTATGTTCGATTGGCTAAAATGCCACCTAGATCTGAAAGCATAACAATGATTTCTATGTGTTCGTTTTGATATATCGATCTATGTTATATTCGGAAAATGGATGAAAGCAAAAGTAGAAATTCAAAAAGAGAATATTGCAGACTCGGGGTTTTATTGAGTCTGTTCATGAGTAGTAATTAAAGTGCAACACTAGTCACGCCTCCTAACACCGGCTTAATCAGTATTCAATTTTCAAAACTAATAACATCAAAACTAATGATCCAGAAGTTATAACAACACTGAGAATGACTTAACACCTGCTGTTGTGAAGTACATATATTCTGAAAATGAGTGATCCTTCGAAAGCAAAAGTAGAAATGTAAACAAAGAAAATTGCAGGCTCGGTTTTATTGAGTCTGTTCATGAGTAGAATTACAACATATATTAGAACCTCGCTAAAGCTACAACATAACGAACTAGAACTGTAAGCTAAAGGCTAACGAATTACACCCCCACCTGTCTGCTTGTCAGAACACCTATCATCAACCTGAACATATGTACATACAGAAACGTGAAGAGATTTAAAAACAATACATGCCCCAACCCAATTTATGCAATAAAAATGAAGAATAATTCAGTGAAATAAGACCCTTTAATGAGGTATTTGTCAAATCCAAAGTTCTAAAGCTAGGTACCTTTTCAGAAAAACATTAAGTTCAAGGACTATAACTCTGACAAAAATTATTCAACCAGACCGATATTTGAACTTAAGCTGTACCTCATCTAGATTTATTTTTATGTCAAATATGAAGTTAATATCTGCAACCACTTCCAAAGAAAGACCGGAAAACTGAAAATTTGACAAAACATTAAAGTTCAAGGACCATAACTCTGGCAAAAATTATTTAACCAGACTGAGATTGGGAATTAAGCTTTAAATCATCTAGCGTTAGCTTTATGCCAAATATAAAGTTAATATCTGCAACCATTTTCAAAAAATAATATGGAAAATCCCAAATTTGAAGAAAAAATTAAAGTTCAAGGGCAATAATTCAACCGGACTGAGATTGTAACATAAGCTGTAACTTATACAGATTTAGCTTTGTACTAAATATAGAGTTGATATCTCGAGTCACTTCCATAAACAATCTAGAAAACCGGAAATCATTGGTACATGTAGGGGACTAAAAAGGGGAGATAACTCCTGAAGTAGTGGTCCGATCATAACGGAAATATGCGGTGCACAGGTTTATATGGTCATATGGCTATATATGAACTTTCAAATAAATTGAAGCAAAACTGTAGAAGAAGAAGGCCGGACAAAATTGTGTCCACGGACGGACAGACGGACGGACGGACGGACGGACAGACGGACGGACGGACGGACAACCTGATTCCAGTATACCCCCCAAACTTCGTTGTGGGGGGTATAATAACCATGAGTCTCTTTAGAAGCAAGTGGAACATGTAGTTGCATGTAGAACGAAAGTTATTCACAACCCTATGCCTGCTAAGTGCGATGTAGCCGACATTTGCAAACAGCTTGGATCCAGATGAGACGCCGAGAAACTCGGCGTCTCATCAGGATCCAAGTTGTTTGACACTCTGTCAATAGTTTCTCAAAAGCTTGAACTAGTCAGAAGTACGTTGCAACGGCAACAGATCGGCGCTTAACCCTTTCCCTGTTCAGTATTCTCGTAAGAAATTATGACATAATGAATATTCATTAGCTGAAATTTTATACAGTCAGCTTTTCATGGATATTTTTGCTCTGAAAAAACAACAACAACAACTGTAGAATCATATCTATATCATGTCAAAAGCAAACAGAGGTGACCCTGATCAAACGGCTCCAATAGGAGCCGTTTGATCTGAACTTCTCTGTTTGCAAATGCGTGAGGGAATGGGTTAAGCAGACCTAACTTTCTTCGCGGGATAAGGGTAAATTAATACAGAAAGTTGTGTGATCAAAAGAAATAAATAGAAATAAAACGAGCATGATAGTGAGTAGACGATGCCATTCATGTACAATGGGTAGATACGGATATCAAGTGAATATCCTGCAACCCATGGAGTACAATATAGTCTTTTCTACCATTGAGCCAGGTCATTGACTAGTATAGTATAGCTGCTAAAGAAGATTCTAAATACAAAATATCGAAGCCTGTTTTACCCATTTTCGGACTATTCCATTTGGTTTTGTTTATTATGATTCTCAACATTTTATCCGTTGACTGAACCTGTTGACATTTTTCCAGATTAATCTTTTGGTTATACTTAATAGCAATAAAACTGGTTTTAGTATTCTGAGTAAATATCATATGTACTTTGATATCACGTGCCTATAAAACCAATACATGTACTTAGATATATTTTACGGTGGCACTGAGGTGACATATGCAAGATTTTTTTTTTCAAGTTTGTTTTCCCGAGATAATTTTTTTTATTATCTCAAGAAAACGAAACAAAGTTCGTTTTCCTGAGATAATATTTTTTATTATCTCAAGAAAACGAAGTAGTTCGTTTTGACGAGATAAATAAATTTATTATCTCGAGAAAACGAAACAAAGTTCGTTTTCCTGAGATAATATTTTTTATTATCTCAAGAAAACGAAGTAGTTCGTTTTGACGAGATAAATAAATTTATTATCTCGAGAAAACGAAAAAAAAATCGTTTTCATGAGATAATTTTTTTTATTATCTCAAGAAAACGAAGGAGTTCGTTTTTACGAGATATTTTTTTTTATTATCTCGAGAAAACGAAATAGTTCGTTTTTGCGAGATAATTTTTTTTATTATCTCGAGAAAACGAACCAAAGTTCGTTTTCCTGAGATAATTTTTTAAGTCGTGCGCACGACTTAATAAGCCAATCAGAACCCTCCATCAGAGTCAACAGTTTTCGCAAGTATTTGAGGCCTATGAGAACATGGCCGAGACAAGGGATGAACTTATATGACGTCATAATTGCGTTTATCTTACCTCCTACAAAATTCTTGTCATTCCATTGGTCAATAGAGGTCACGAGAAACCCCTATAGATGCCTTATGAGGGTACTAAAATCCTTATCATGGTTTTACAAGAGTTACTTCCCTTATTTGACAGCCATATGCTTTTCTATTAATTATAATAATATTTTATGTTTATCCACTACATTTTTAAAAAATGCATACATATAATTTATGCTTTAATTGGAGTTGAAATATAAAAAATTAATTAGTTTTACAGTGATAAAAAAGAAAAAACAAAATATATAAACGAGATTTGAGGCAATTACAAAATATTTTATTTAATTCTATTAAAGGGAGGTAATTCCCTTGCTTCCCTACGGCAAGCTATACACGTAGACCTATGATGCAAAACATGCGTGTAAATACTTGAAATTTTCGCCTCGTCCCATATAAATATTTGCTGGCAGTGTATAGTCCATATTAGGGACACTAAGCCTGCATAACTAATAATAACGTTACCGTGACGTATCAAACATCACTATGACGCGTAGTAGTAGTAACTATGACGTTGAGTAGTTCTAAATAAGGCTTGTAATTGGTTTACTATACAAAAGCAGTGAATCAGATTGGTTAGATATGAGACCAAAGTACATGTAGGCCTATACAATTTTCAATAGACGCAAATGTTAATCGCGTTGATACGCTAACCATTTCCTCCATAAATATTAAAGAGAGTTTCTACCCTTATGAATGCATGTAAATCTATATAACTAGATCTACCTAAAATTAAGTTTTAATAGAAACTATGAAGGAAAGGGTTAAATTGTTTATGGATAGTGTCCATCCGTTTCCCAGATGTCGAGTACATCTTCCCGGCTTTCAACAGGTTTATACACAACTGCGATTCTTCATATTAACCCATGCACTCCTACATGGCTACTCGTGAAAGGCTCCATCACTATGAATACATATACCGATATAATAAATATTTATTTAGGAGCAAACTGATAAGATTTTTGAGGAAGTAGATCTAGCCTAGCTATATTCTATATTTTAGTATATGTTCTAAGCAAACATAGAAGACCCTGGTTAGACAAATCCTTCAGGGGCTATCTGTTCAGGGCCTACTCTGGCGTAGAAAGTTAAAATCTTGATTTATGACATTTTCTAAGGAAACATAATAGACCCTGATCTGGTAGCTCCTATAGGAACTGTCTGATGCGGGTCTTCTTTGTTTGCAAAAGTGGTGATAAAATGCGTATATATCGAGGAAAGGGATAACTCTTATCACGCAGCAAAAATAATTCACTTCCACATAAATTCGTAACTTCTTCTGATTCGCTTACTTTGGGAAAATTATATTGCCCGAGTATCAAACAGCTTAGATCCTGATCAGACGCTTGTTACTTGTTGTCTGATCTAGGTCAAAAGTGTTTGCAAATCTATCGAGCCTCGCTAAGCGGGAAACGAGAAACCCCATAGATGAACAATTGACTCTGACGGAGGGTTCTGATTGGCTTATTAAGTCGTGCGCACGACTTAAAAAATTATCTCAGGAAAACGAACTTTGTTTCGTTTTCTCGAGATAATAATTTTTTTTATCTCGTTAAAACGAACTATTTCGTTTTCTCGAGATAATATTTTTTTTTATCTCGTTAAAACGAACTACTTCGTTTTCTAGAGATAATAAAAATAATTATCTCATGAAAACGAACTTTTTTCGTTTTCTCGAGATAATAAAAAAAATTATCTCGTCAAAACGAACTACTTCGTTTTCTTGAGATGATAAAAAAAATTATCTCAGGAAAACGAACTTTGTTTCGTTTTCTCGAGATAATAATTTTTTTTATCTCGTAAAAACGAACTACTTCGTTTTCTTGAGATAATAAAAAAAATTATCTCAGGAAAACGAACTTTGTTTCGTTTTCTCGAGATAATAAAAAAAATTATCTCGTAAAAACGAACTTTTTTTCGTATTCTCGAGATAATAAAAAAATTTATCTCGGGAAAACAAACTTGAAAAAAAATCTTGCATATGTCACCTCAGTGCCACCGTAATATTTGCACCCTCGTCTTGATGAGGTTTACTTTTGGTAAGACATGATAATGTTACGCGATTAACAATTTGATTGAAGAAACTTATATCACGTGACACTGCTTGCATCCAAGCTAGCACTTTTCTCCTTCAACTGTTCTAGTCTGCAAACTTTCGTCTGCTACAATTTTCTTATTTTTAATTTCTTCAGTTTTGTTTTAAAAACCAGTCACAGTAACAAACAGTTTGGATCCTAATGAGACGCATCGTCTTATCTGTTTGCATATTTTAGTTCATACTTCATTGTGATTTAAAACATTTACTCTTATTCCAGTGCATTATGCTACTACCCATACAGCGCTCTCGGTAGATTTTGTGCCCTGTAGAGGTTCCTGATTCGATCTCCTGTTGGGTCATCCTTTGAATCGGTAATAGTGGCTTAATCGGTTCGCAATCATCATATACACAATGTAACAATAATGCCGATAATGATTCATCAGGTGTCAGAATCATGTGACTGGATGTTGGTTAAAAACTTCCATCGTACATGTATATAAGTACCTTACAATGGTCAGAATAACCCTTTATCTGTTTACTATTCATGTAAGGAATAATGGCACAATGAATATTTATGGCACAAGTTTACCTCAGGCAGCAGCTGTGGAATCATATCTATGTTATATCATAAGCAAACGGAGCAAACACTGATCAGACGGCTCCTGTGGGAACCATTTAATCTGGGTTTACTCTGATTGTAAATGAGTGAAAAGGCGAGCAAAGCGACAAGTTTACTTTGTATGTTTTTTAATCAGGATTGTGGCGTATATAGATGGTGATATTGATTTTTGTTACAGTAAATTTTAACAGGGGGGGCCTCTTTGAAAAGTACCCCCCGCCTAAATATGCCGGCCTGATTTTTATGTTTTGAGGTTGAATTAAGGACAGGTTATTGCATTTAGAAGTGCCACAAGTTTGAGTACGCTGATTTTTATCCTCATAAGTATAAATGTCAGTCTCAAACTTTGGACATCAGAAAAAAATATATAGAAATGTCCTGTTCAGTTTCGATCATTATTGTACATTATTTTTCTCCATGAAGAATCATACAAAGTACACTGCAACTATCACTTTTTCAAACAATCGAATAGATTATCATGAAAACATTTCCTTTTCCAACATCCACAAAGAAGCAACAGCTGATTGACATCGAATCCCAATCTAAGAAGTCGGATAGTGAAACGTCGCCTAAAGTCAGTTCAACTAACCCAGCACAAGATTTCAAAGTTCAAGATTGCTGCTCGAGGTCCTTTGAATCAAGACAGATGGTTCTACTCATAGTCGCGCTTGGAATGGCGTTAATGATACTGTTTATGATATTGTACATTTGTTTGAGAATCTCATTATCCAAGCGAAACCAGTACTAAAATAATATAAACATTGGAATTGGAATAGTATATAAGCAATCCACACTCAAGATTCGTTGGTAAACTTATTTTTTTTATAAACATGGCCCCATCGTTTCAATGCAAAACTCAAAATTCGACTGGACTGTTACGGCCATTGTCTGAAACCGCAACAGAATGGGTTGAAATGCATTCCCGCAAAATCAAACAGCTCCTCGCACAAGGCCAATCTAGAAAAGCGTATGTCATGGACACTTTCGTGAATCGAAGTATTGAAGAAATGGGTATTGACGAAAGCTGTCGTTCAAAACTGATGCGTCACATGTTTGGATATTTACTACTGACGAACGAAGCCAACAATATTCCAACGTCAACCCGGTGGTTGATCGCAATTCATGATTTTCGATGGGAGTGTTACCAGCAAATAATTTCAAATGTTAATGAACAGCAATATCTTTGTTTCGTTGTATACGACAGATGTAAACCTGACGCTAAAAGAAGTGTAAAACAAAAAATGTTGTTCGGATATTTTCTTTCCAATGTGGAAATGACAAATCAAGAAGTCAGAAACTTATTTGGTAATGAAAATAAGTTAACCCTGAGATTACCTTTGAGTGGGTGTTTAGACAATTATGAAAAGACATTATGCGACCTTGGAACAATTCAGAGGATTGGAAATAACTCGGTCAAAATGTTTGCAGAAGGTTCTGATATTGATATGAATGCACTTTTGTAGAAAATAAATGAAATACCAAAATAGCGTCCTTTCTTATTCTTCTTATTCATTCATTTTACTACCGACCTTGAATGCAAAAAAAGTATTAAAATAAGTTTTGTCATAAATAGCCACAGTTGCAAAATCAGATATGTGTGAGTGTGAATCAGCTGAAACACAAAATGATAAGTTGATTAACGTTTTGAATAACCAACTTAATAATCAGAATCAGCTTAATAATCAGAATCAGCTAGAGCAATCAAAACCTCTCTATGAACCCACCAAGAAAAGAGTAAAGTTTGGTGATTTCAACAAACAAAATGTTTGCAAGCATGGGCCCAAAAAACCCAACAAAACAAAGCTGTATGTATTGGAAGTTCAAAAGTTTGTGGATGAAACTTGCAATACTGCTCGACACGTTGGATTCATGAACATTATTTTCAAAACCAAAAAGTCAGCTTGTTTGTTTTATGATCAATACAATCCACACATGAGATCTTTGAATGCGTTAAAAACTTGGCGAAGTGATTATGATCCAAATACCAGATTGCTGTATGTCGTTCGTGAGTATGACAACGAAGCATTGACAATACCAGCATTTTGTTGGAATAGCAAAGAAACGCAGCACGATGTACAAAATCAAGAAACTGAGATATCTGAAAAACCAAAAGCCAGATTCTGCTCAATACTATAGTTTTAATTTTTAGTTTTATTATAGTGTAACATATCTTAACATTCTGTATCAGGTATGTTGTCTCGAATAACAACAAAAGACAACAACTGAAATAAAAACTTACTTTGAATCATACAAATCTGAAGTCTTTTTTTGGTCTCCTACAGATGAAACAGTTTCTCATAGTCTTTATGCATACCACACAGCATGAGTGTTTACAAGGTAAAATTTGAACACCTTTTTCTCGTAGGAAACAATGCCTACATTTGTCCTTGTATTTCAATGGTTTGCGTTTAACTTTTTGCACAGAGTTAATTTTAGTTTTGACATCATGTTGTTCCTGCTTAGAATGTAGTTGTTCAGTCGGTTTCCTTTCTTGCATTTGTTGCACTTGTGTCACTGGTGTCACTGGTGTCACATATGGTGAATCACAAACTTTTTCCGTTGTCAAATTGATGCTTTCTCCATTCCAACAGTTAGTGTTAGGTTTCGCTGTAATGTAAGGCGTCAAGTCCACTATCGTAGAATGACTGCTTTGAAGTACTTCGTTTGTTCGATGCTTTCGAATGAACTGCAGTCCTTTTTCCAAAATGACATGGTAGCACATCGGCGAATGTCTGACATGAACTATCCACGGATCCGAGTCTTGTTGCCAACCTTGTACTTTCACTCCACAGGTGTTGCACTTCACTCTATCTTGAAAATGTGTAAATCTGTAGCCCGCTTGAACCAAGTCTTCAGAACTGATCGTTGACTCTTTTGGCCATGACCTAAAAGTCTGTCGTCGAATATCCACATCTTTATAAATATCATAGGTAGAAATCATATTTGCTTCTGAAATCTTGGATCAGATGATCAAGAGATTGAAAGTAATGCATGTTACCAGCTTATATACTAGATGAACAGCATGTTAAGTATGCTTCCGCCAGAGGAACTTTTTCATGTACTCATACGCACATCAACCAATCAACGAGCAGAGTTTGATTGTGGGCGTGATTTTCATGGAACTTTTTTTTTCATTTGATAGTCACGTGGTATTCTTGTATAAATACCATAAGATTTGCTCTTGATCTCACATTTGCAAGATGACTTCAAGGTGTGCAGTGTGTTCCAAAACATGTGTAATAGAATGTGGCAAGTGTTTTGCCATTCTATCGTACTTGGGAGAGAAACACAATTGCCCAGATGAAGAAGAAGGTTTCTTTGACGAGGACGAAGGGTCATGCCTGATGTGTCCTGAATGCCAGGAAAAAGATGAAGATCAAAATAATGAGACTGAGCCGTTACACTGAACGCTGCCAGTCATTTACAACGGTCCTTTTCAGGACCACACAATTGTTTTCGAAAGATGATATCAAGAGTTATGAAAGCATCAAAAGTAAACAAAACCAAAATTTGTTTTCAGTTGACATATTTCGTATAATAGATTAAAGGTATCCTTGTTGAGAATCTAAAGTGCATTATTTTCTCAACATATTTGATATATAAACTACTTCTTTTCAACCCTATCGTCAGTTAACAAACATGTCTTTGACAGCAAAACGATTAACGGTTCATTCCATGATACACGAATCAATGTGCAATATTCCAATCTCTAATACATACGAAGTACTTTCTCAACAGGACGAAGAAAGAATCAACCAGCTGTGTTACAAACTTTTCCATGCAACCAGAGCAAGTGTCAAAGAAAACAATGAACTCAATGTTTTGGATTTGTTCAACCGCGGATTAGACTTTATCGATGATACAAGGGTATTTCTATTATGTAATCTGTTATCTGAAAAATATTCTTGTATCAAAACGATGTTGGATGGAAGCGAAATCAACCTTTCTAGATTCCATGCAGGCAATGAAAGGTATCAGTCACAGATGGTCGAACAATTTTCGAAGGCATTATCAGATCTAGAAGGCATCGGCAGATTTTCGTTCCGATATAAGGAGTTTACTTTCACAGTTGACTCTGATTTCTTAGATGAAGTTCAACAGGCTATCTTGAGATGCAAAGACGATGGCACATATTTTGTCGTTTGTAGTGAAACTGCATTCGGTAGAAGGAAAACACAAGATTTGTGTGACAAAATATATGATAAACTGAACAAATATCACATTACTGGTATGACTAATGCGGGTCTAGATGACATCAAATTAGGAAATAAAGAACAAGAGATAGATGCCCAAAAACTGTATGCGCTCGAGTTATACGGACTAGGGTTGAAAAAGTTTTCCTTACGTCAAGACCTGAGACTGTTGTTGCTGATTGCGATGCTAGATTCAAAATTCAAATTACATGCACAGTATGACATAAATGTGAAAACCTATCTATCTACAAACTTTCCAGCTCTGGGTGAAACAACGACCTTCGATTGTTATCCCTACAAAGTTCTGATCAATGAACAGTACGAAACCGAATTCGTTGAGTATACAGATGCATCGGGTTGTTTGTCATTCGTTAACAATGATCCACCAAATCCATCAGAAGAACAAATTGTTCATTTATGTAAGCAGATCTTTGAAACTGCTAGATCAGACATAATTTCAGAAGATCCTAGCTTTGCTAACAAGTTGTTTCATGAAGCTCTAACAGACTATCCAAACGATGTAAGAGTGCTAATGCTTTGCGACATATTGGCAACGAAGTATTTACTAGATAAGTCTTTCTATGAACAAAGATATCTCGGTATTCGAACTCCAAAGGTAACAGACGAAACGACACTGTATTTGTATCCATTCAAGTTTTTAGTAACAAACTGCACAGAATACGAATATGGATTCTTCAGAGTCGAAAAGGCCATGATGTATACAGATGGTGGTAGGTGTATTATGATAAACAATATAATTGACACTTGGAATGATATAGAAGATGCATTGATTGACAGCGATGGGAATGCAATGTGAATCTTAACATGCTGATTTTGTTTAGAAGTTTATGAAATAAAATCAAATGAAAAAATGAACATTTTGTTATACATTTTTGTCTTTGCCAAAACAATTTATGAAGGTGATATCCTGTTGTTTCTGTGTAGTTTCTGCTTTTCAAACTGATGTTTTGATGCCCAATAGAAATAAAAAATCAAACACTATGAATGCAATATCTGAACATAATATGAACAAACTAGATATTTTCACTCTGAGCAAATGAAAAGGTTTTTGAACATGTCCATTTCAGAACAGCCTAGGCAATTTACCACATACTGAAGTCGATATCCAAACTTTGAGTTTGATGGTATAAGATGAGTTTTTTATGCTCTAACCAGGTTCATTAAAAAATCACACTATACACTGTATACTGTGCAACATGTTTGAGAACAAATGTTTTAGATATCAACTTACTACAGCATATCAATAGCAAAAGTCAGTTGACCAAATATTTAAGCTTACAATAGATGGTAATATATCAGACATTAAACGGAAAAGGTTTTTCTTTCATATACCTCAGTATTCATGTTTTACAAGCCTCAGTTCAAATATAGACCCAACTTTTAGCAACAGCTAAATTTCATAACTCATGAGACAAATTCTTTCTGAAATAAGTGGTTGGCCCTGAAAAGGGCCTTTGGTTCTTATACCAGTTTGTCAGTAAAATTCTGACAAATCTGGATATAAGTTCTTCCTCTTTACCACCCATGGCAAAGGCTGCCGGCTTGTCCATTCAAGACCTCTCCTCTTGTAGAAATCCATCATGATGGATTGCCGGTGCAATTGCCTTAGGAGGTCTTCACCCGTTCGACGCTGAGGCAATCTGTCTGTTTGAGTCTCCTCGTCTACGGTAGCTACTCTGGCCTTCTTGGATATCTTAGATTTCTTTGGCTTCAGAAGCCTGATGAGTTTTCTCAGCCAAGTCATGATGAGAAATAATGATATTATCGAGTGTGCGCTGCCTTTTATACTCTGAGTTCTAGTACTGTTACTAGAAGAACCAATCAGAATGCGAGTTAAATTTCAACCAATCAGAATCACCTGCTCAAAAGGCGACGATGACTATACATACATGTGGCTATAACAATTATGACAAAGTATAAACATGTGTCATACCACATACAAAACACAGTCGACCAAATGGTACCATCACAGAACATACATAAGTATTGATATGGAACCCGGAACAATATATCAGAACCCAGAGTTTTGTTACAGATGTGGATACATTGAACGAGAAGTCGATGGTACCATGACTTTTTATTTGTGGCGTATCTACAAAATTTTCTGTGTTGGTGTTGAAAAACCGTCCAAAGAAAATATAAGTGTGCGTCGTGCTGTATATCCTTTGTGTCTGAAGTGCCATGAATTGTATAAGGCAAAAGTTGGAAACAATGGATTTTCTGAAGCCAGTGATGATTTATACATACATTATGCAGCATTTGTCGCGATTCTTCATTATAAAGGAGAGAAACTATGTAACAAGATTTATCAAGATACTTTGTCGCCACAAGATCGGCTAAAATTTCGTAAACAGGATTTTTATGTCTGGGATGGACGTCGTTTCGCTTGTTCAAGATTATCATTTACTTCGAGCGAGTTTGGTTTCATCCTTGAACTTATGAAATCAGAACATATCGACTTTACACGAAGGACTGATGTTGAAATCTTTTACAGAGAATTCGATAAAAATGAATGTTTTTGCAAGAATTTTGAAAATAAATAGAGTTGATTGTTTGATATGTCATTATGGTTTAGCATGCAAATAAAATGTTTCCAAATCGATTTTTTGTTTCGATGATCTAACCAGGTTCGTTTAAAATTCGCACTTGCAGAAATCCATTATGATGAATTCCCTATACAGTTGCCTTAGTAGGTCTTCACCCGTTCTATGGTAGCTACTCTGACTTTCTCAAATCTGTTTTCTCAGCCAAGTTATGATAAGAAGTAATGAACTAACCGAATGTGAACTGCACTTTAAAGTCAACGATGACTATATAAACCATGTAGCTATAACAAATACAACACAGCATTAATCTTGATATGGAACCCAGAACAATATATCAGAACCCAGAGTTTTGTTACAGATGTGGATATATTGAAAAAGAAGTCGATGGTATCATGACTTTTTATTTGTGGCGTATCTACAAACTTTTCTGCATTGGTGTTGAAAATGGGATCGATGATCAAAGACGTATACGCTGTGCTTTCTATCCAATGTGTCTAAAATGCCACGAATTATATAAAGCAAAAGTTGGTAACAATGGATTTTCTGAAGCCAGTGATGATTTATACATACATTATGCTGTATTTGCCGCGATTCTTCACTACAGTGGAGATATACTATGTAACAAGATTCTTCAAGACATTCCGCCACCACAAGACGGGCAAAAATTCCATGCAGAGAATTTTGATGTTGGAGATGAAAGACGTTTCGCTAGTAAGCGATTAAGTCTTCCTGTAACCGAGCTTGAATTCTATATGGAACTTTTCAAATCGGAGCATATTGACTATACAAGAAGGACTGATGTTGAACTGTTTTTCAGGGAATTGGATAAAAGTGAATGTTTTTGCAAGAATTTTGAAAACAAATAGAGTTGATGGTTTGATATATTAGTATGGTTTAGAATGCAAATAAAATGTTTCCAAATCCGACTTCTTTGATATGTCTATATTTCTGTCCCCAAATATATCATCAACAAAAAACATTTCTTTAACCGAATACATTATTGGCGGAGTGGCAAACAACTCTAAGTCTTCAAACATCATTTGAGTTTTCATGTCCACGTTTGATAATCTATCTTCTACATATTCAATATCGGCAATGTGCAATGCACAGTGAACATATAGTCCATTGACAAATGAGTTTTTTACAAGACCTTGTTCATCCATGACCGTTTTGTATAGCCCATGACACTTGTCACAGAATGGATAGTTGCAGGCGATGAAATCTAACATATTGATATCATTTGCCTTGAGAATAGCGTACATTCGCCATACATGATATGTAGCTGAACTGTTTGAAGTAGGTGCTGTTAAGAATCCACATCGAAAGCATTTCTGTGGGTCTTTGCATATACTAAACCTCATTTTCCTAACCAACTGTTCAACATAAATTGTAGAGGTTTGTAACACACTAATATACATTTTCCATACTATTACATAATGAAAACAAAGAATACAAGGAAAGTTTGTAATTTCAGTAATATTTTAATAATTCTCAAGCAAAACAACATAACATGCTACACTAAAACATTTTCTAATTGCATTTCTAGAGTTTATACAAGGAAACATATTAGTCAGTTCATGATTCTGGTTCAGTTTTCACGGTCTCAGCGATAGGACATTGTAGTTGTGATGTGGACATATTTTCATAATCTCCCGTACTTTGCATGGTAGAACAATTTATATTGTTCACATCAGATTCTGTTCCAGTCAGAGTAGAAAGTTTTCTTTGCAACTCGTCAAACTGTTGCTGCAACTGCATATATGTACCCACAGTAACAAACTCATCAGTTGACTGATATGAGTTCCTTTGTATTTGTCTCAAAAAGGCTTTCTGTTGGTACACATATTGGACATGCTGGTACAATGTCATCAGTTCTCGGAAAAGTTCCTTTGGTGAACATTTCAGGTGGAACATGCCATTCTCAAACAAACATGAATGCAAAATTTGTATGCTTCTGATGAATTCGCATTCAAACTGTTCGAAGTTCACGATGACAGACTCGAGCTCCCAATACTTGGAAAGACTAGTCTGTGATAGCGCTGGTGGATGATGTGGCTTTTTGACTTCGTATGCCTCAGAAAATTTTTACGTTTCATAACTTTGTTGCATACGTCGCATGTCTTGATATCAGCACCGACAGTGTTTATTTGTTCTTGTGGCATAGACATGTTTGCGTCTAGATGTCAAAGCAGATAGTGTACATAAGAGTTGTGTTGCCTTATATAATATACGAAGCACACAAAATAATGCAATTCATACAAGATCAATTGGGCAAAAAAATATATTTAAG
This sequence comes from Azorinus chamasolen, assembly GCA_963576725.1. Taxonomy (NCBI): domain Eukaryota; kingdom Metazoa; phylum Mollusca; class Bivalvia; order Cardiida; family Solecurtidae; genus Azorinus; species Azorinus chamasolen. Next base: position 29,778,778 of record OY755238.1, on the reverse strand, counting down.
TGACATTTTTCAAACAGTGTTCACACATTATCTCATTTCACTATACAAACATGTCCAATGAAACCGACGGTCTAGTTTTTCAACCCACACCTGCATTGGATATGAGGTTTGCTGCCTCAAGGCTAAAGAGTTTTGACGTGTGGCCTGTTCAAATGCAACACCCAACCAAACAAGAAATCGTAGAGAGCGGGTTTTACTATTGTGGTTACTCAGATGTTTGCCAATGCCACTCATGTGGATTGAGGCTTCACGCGTGGTTACCAACGGACCAGCCTTGGAAGGACCATGAAAAGTATTCTCCTACTTGTATGTATCTGAATATGGTGAAATGTTTGAACCATAGTATGATCGACAGAAAAGATGGTATTCAACCCAACAAAGTGTACACTAGCAACATCAATACCAACAGCAACAGCAGCAACCAGACCAACACAGTAACTTTTGGAAACAATATTCATAGTACACAGAAGACATTCCCATTTTGCAGTAGTTCCTTGAAGAAAAATTCGCATGGAGGCTATATGTATTGAAATGGACAACCACAAACTTTTAATTTGCTCAGAATGGAAATACGAAATTTATTTTATATTATGTTCATTGATCATTGTTGAAAAAATAAACCATCTATTGCATTCATTTTGATTCTTTACTTATATTGAACATCCAAAAACATCTCAAACACAGTACACAGTATACAGTATACATTATAGAGTATAAATTTTAGCGAACTTGATTGGCATCAAAACATATCTGATACCATCAAAGTCAAATTGCAACTTACGACTTTGTTATACAGTACAGTATATAGATCTACAGTGTAGAGTGTATAATGCTAAATATTTGTTTTAATTAGTTATATCATAGGGTAGATTAGTTTGAAACATGTATCAAACAGTCAGGGCTTTAAAAAGTTTTCACCTCTTTCTTTTTTTAATTTTGAACTGAGCATATATCAGAACAAGACACATTCATGAGTGTTCAAAGACAAAGAGAATTGACATGTATTGAATAAGAAATTCAGCCGTCCTATAGTTTAACTTCACTCATGAACTTCTTAATATGAATTGTAGTTTGAAAAAAAATGTGATGAATGACCAGCACAAAGTAAATATACTTGTATGTACTTTTATTCCGTTGATGCATTCTGATAATTAATACAAAAACAATGACTTGTGTAGCAGCACAAACATGAATTTTGGGTTTCAAATATGAAGCACACCCCATGGTCTAGAAATCTAGAAAGCATTTCTTCATATAGTATTACTATAAGTTATACATTGATATCAGCGGCGCGTTACAGTATAGTGTATATTATAAAGTGTTTTAACTGTTCCGAGCCAAAGTTGCAAGTGAAATATTCTGTGTAAAAATAAAATCCCACTCACACATTTATTTTTCATTTGGCATTAATCGTGCTATATACTAGATCTATTTCACTACAAATTTGTGTCAGCTGCTTGAAGAGTTATAAAACACGTCTGGTCTCTTCAAGTTCAAATTCACAAACCATTATTTTTTTATATACAAGTTTGCATAATGTTTAAGTGTTATAGATCTAATACAGTATAATGTAAGAGTTACCTTATTTTTCAAGTTGTCAGAGCATCCAAAAACACGTCTGGTCTCTTCGGCCTCAACATTGCAAATGACAAATTTGATAAAAAAATCCCGACAGACGCATTAATTTCATACATTGAAAATTTCACTTTTCCTTATGAACCTTTAGCCTTAAACAAGTCAATGTGTTGATTGCTACAAAATCAGACTCACTGTCAAAAGTCAAAAACGCAGAAATTCATGATTCGTAAATATCCTATTTTTTGGTTAGACATTATACTGTACTGCTAAATTACAGACAAATATTTCAACATAGCTTAATTCGGCTAATATTTTGCTGTTTGATAAAAGTCAGTTTTATGCAGATATTAGCTCTATGTACAGTATGTTATTTCTCCTTGCAAAATATCTAAATTCTGTCCCTTTTAAACTATCAAGTTAGATCTACATTCAACAGGCCCGATTTTCTTCACATGTCCCAAATACAAAAGTAACATATCTAGTATTAATGTTTGTTGAGAACTTGTAAGTTGGCTTAACTTAGATCTAGATCTGCATAGTTCGTTAAGGAAATGAAATGTCAATATTCTTTGATTTACAATCTGACCATGCATGCTATACGCTAAAACGGCAAAATAACTGTATCTCTACATTTAGGCTTGAAATCAGTGCAGACAAACAACGTCGATTTATTGCTTTCGAAAACAGATCTACACGATTCGCTTCAGTTTGTTTTCAATTACCAAGCACACATCATTTAACCTGCACGAAACGTAACTCAGTAAGCAGCCGTGGATTTTCAACATTTCATTCTATTTCACGTTGAGTACAGCTTGATAATAGATGTTGCATTTTCAGTAGGCAACAATTTCTCATTTCATCAAGAAAGAATTAGACAAACAATTTAATTTTAACTTTAGACCCAAAAAAATCATGTACGAAATATTCTCTCTCGCTTACTAAAGCACAACACTACACATTCCAATCATTATGACGTTTCATGTATAAATGACGTAACGTTGCTCAGAGCGAATCGATGTTTACATCGCTGATACGCATAACGTTAACCGCTTCAAAATCTCAATGATAAAACATGGATATTATGGATATTTCGCAATTTATATGCTCAGGATTTTTTGAAAGGTAACATTTAACACAACTCAAACATTTTTTCTTCAATCTGGCCAATTCACTGATAAATCTAGATGGGTAATTTTCATTTTTCAAAGTCTTCAATTTGCAGGAGTTCAGTAGAATGATCTAGCTACTTCTAGCATTCGGGAACAGCTTCATGTCAAATCATGATATAAAAAAAATTCTCATGTGTCCTGCAATGCACACAAGTAATTCATATTGATAAAGCTCTTCAGAAATAGCTTAAGCTTTGAACAGATTCGGTGGATTTTTTCTGTCTACATCTAGATCTATAGTAAAATTGTTGAGTAGATTTTCAATCAGTGTAGATCTAGGTCTTGGAATATTTTTGAAATTATAGATTTATATATATAAAGCTTTATTTTATTTGCATTGATTTAACAAAATGAAGGAATATTCAAGACACTACGGAAAGCTTTTAATGTTTTACCTTAGGGGATTTGTGAATGAATACAGCCACATAACTACTGTACATAATTATACTCTAGACTAATTTTCAATTCCAATGACAGATGTGAATAAATATATATTAAAAGGAAAATGTTCATGAGTATGGCTCTTAATTTAAACTGCACTTTTTTTTTCATCATCGAGAAACATTAAACACACAGTGACTTGAACAGAGTTTTTCATTTTCTGATAAAATAATAAATGTAGAAATCAAGTAAAAATATATATTAAAGGAAAAATGTGCATGAGTACGGCTCTTGAGTTTAATTTCACAAAACTTTCAACAATGATAAGCATCAATCACACAGTGGCTTAAAGATTTTTTTCACATTTCAGATCAATCATACTAAATGTCGAAACCAAGAAAAAAATATATATTAAAGGCAAATGTGCATGAGTAGCTCTACGGCTCTTGAGTCAAATTTCACAAATTTTTCAACACTGTTTAGCAAAATCACACAGTGACTTGAATAGATTTTTACACTTTCTGGTGACAAATTATGAATGTAGAAATCTAGTAAAAATATATATTAAAGGAAAAATGTGCATGAGTACTGCTCTTGAGTAAAACTGCTCAAACTTTCCAACACTGAATCGTGATTAGCATTAATCACACAGTGACTTGAAGATATTCTTAAAATTGCATTTCAGATCAAGCTACTGTACATAATTATACTAGAGTAATTTTCAATTTCAATGTCAGATGTGAATAAATATATATTAAAAGGAAATTGTGCATGAGTATTGCTCTTGATTCAAATTGCACAATTTTTTTCATCATCGAGAAACACTAAACACACAGTGACTTGAATAGAGTTGTGCATGTTCTGATAAAAATGATAAATGTAGAAATCAAGTAAAAAATATATATTAAAGGCAAATGTGCATAATTAGGATCTTGAGTCAATTGCTTAATTCTAAAAACCTATCTTCGACTATGCTAGAGTTTTTAACATTGAGCTATGCAAATATGTAGATGTATTAAAGGTTAAATTGGCTTGAGTCAAATTGTACAATATCTAACTCTCTCATTTTCAACATCGAGACACATTAACAGATATATTAAATATAATCTTATAGTTTCGGATCAAACGTAATGGATTTAGAAATCAAGTAAAAATATCAGTCAGTAAGTGGCTTAATATTGAATGCGCTGTGCTAGCTAATTTTAATTTTATAATAAGTTACTGAAAAATTATTGAGTAAAATAAATTTGCATTTCGGGTTGCATTTATAAGAGTCTAATTCTTTTTTGACTATGATAGAATTTTAACATATCGAGCAATGCGAACGTGTATAGATAGGTATATTTAAGGCAAAATGTGCATGAGTACCAGAGTACGGATCAACGCAACGAATTTTAAAATCAAGCAAAACATAAATCAAAATCAGTGTCTGGCATAAAGTTGAAAGTTTTAATTTCAATGTCGGGTTGAGCGATGCGAATGTGTATAAAATTATATTAAAGACTAAAATTTTGATGTGCATGAGTATCATAGTACGGATCACGGGTTTTAAAAAAGCAAGCAAAATATATCAAAATAAGTTTGTGGCTTAAAGTTGAATACATTATAGGTATCTACTATAGATCTAAAGTTTTAATTTCGATGTCGGGTTGAGCGATGCAAATGTGCATAAATATATATTAAAGGATAAATGTGCATGAGTAGGGACCAAACGTAAAGCAAGTAAAAAATATATCAAAGTCAGTCTGTGGCTTAGAGTTGAATGCATTATAAGTATCTACTATAGATCTAAAGTTTTAATTTCGATGTTGGGTTGAGTGATGCGAATGTGTATAAATATTAAAGGACAAATGTGCATGAGTACTGACCAAACGTAACGAATTTAAAAATCAAGTATGTGACAAAGTTGAATGCGTTATAGAGATGTATACTATGCACAAATCTAAAGTTTTAACTTCGATGTCAGATTGAGCGATGCGAATGTGTATAAAATTATATTAAAGACTAAATGTGCATGAGTACCATAGGACGGATCACACGTAACGAATTTAAAAATCAAGCAAAATTGAATACATTAAAGGTATCTACTATAGATCTATTTTTTTTGATTTCGATGTCGGATTGAGCAATGCGAATGTGTATAAAATTATATTAAAGACTAAAATTTTAATGTGCATGAGTACCATAGTACGGATCACGCGTAGCGAATTTAAAAAAAAAAACAAGCAAAAATATATCAAAATAAGTGTGTGGCTTAAAGTTGAATACATTATAGGTATCTACTATAGATCTAAAATTTTAATTTCGATGTCGGGTTGAGCGATGCGAATGTGCATAAATATATATTAAAGGATAAATGTGCATGATTACGGACCAAATGTAAACCAAGTAAAAATATATCAGTCAGTGCGTGGCTTAAAGTTGAATGCATTATAGATATCTATTATAGATCTAAAGTTTTAATTTCGATGTCGGGTTGAGTTTTGCGAATGTGTATAAATATATATTAAAGGACAAATGTGCATGAGTACGGACCAAGCGTAACGAATTTAAAAATCAAGTATGTGACAAAGTTGAATGCGTTATAGAGATATATTATGCACAGATCTAAAGTTTTAACTTCGATTTCGGATTGAGCAATGCGATGTGTATAAATTTATATTAAAGACTAAATGTGCATGAGTACCATAGTACGGATCACAAGTATCGAATTTAAAAAAGCAAGCAAAAATATATCAAAATAAGTCTGTGGCTTAAAGTTGAATACATTAAAGGTATCTACTATAGAACTAATTTTTTTGATTTCGATGTCGAGTCGACCGATGCGATTGATTGTGTATAATTATATATTAAAAGATAAATGTGCATGAGTAGATTCTACCAGAGTACAGATCAAATGTAATGAATTTAAAAATAAGTATTTGGCTTAAAGTTGAATACATTAAAGGTATCTACTATAGAACTAATTTTTTTGATTTCGATGTCGAGTCGACCGATGCGATTGATTGTGTATAATTATATATTAAAGGATAAATGTGCATGAGTAGATTCTACCAGAGTACAGATCAAATGTAATGAATTTAAAAATAAGTCTTTGGCTTAAAGTTGAATACATTAAAGGTATCTACTATAGATCTTATTTTTTGATTTCGATGTCGAGTCGACCGATGCGATTGTGTATAATTATATATTAAAGGATAAATGTGCATGAGTAGATTCTACCAGAGTACAGATCAAATGTAATGAATTTAAAAATAAGTCTGTGGCTTAAAGTTGAATACATTAAAGGTATCTACTATAGAACTAATTTTTTTTATTTCGATGTCGGATTGAGCAATGCGAATGTGTATAAAATTATATTAAAGACTAAATGTGCATGAGTACCATAGGACGGATCACACGTAAAAAATTTAAAAATCAAGCAAAAATATATCAAAATAAGTCTGTGGCTTAAAGTTGAATACATTACAAGTATCTACTATAGAACTAACTTTTTGATTTCGATGTCGGATTGAGCAATGCGAATGTGTATAAAATTATATTAAAGACTAAGTGTGCATTAGTACCATAGTACGGATCACAAGTAACGAATTTAAAAATCAAGCAAAATATATCAAAATAAGTTTGTGGCTTAAAGTTGAATACATTAAAGGTATCTACTATAGAACTAATTTTTTTGATTTCGATGTCGGATTGAGCAATGCGAATGTGAATAAAATTATATTAAAGACTAAATGTGCATTAGTACCATAGTACGGATCACAAGTAACGAATTTAAAAATCAAGCAAAATATATCAAAATAAGTTTGTGGCTTAAAGTTGAATACATTAAAGGTATCTACTATGGATCTAATTTTTTGATTTCGATGTCGAGTCGACCGATGCGAATGTGAATAAAATTATATTAAAGACTAAATGTGCATTAGTACCATAGGACGGATCACAAGTAACGAATTTAAAAATCAAGCAAAATATATCAAAATAAGTTTGTGGCTTAAAGTTGAATACATTAAAGGTATCTACTATAGATCTAATTTTTTGATTTCGATGTCGAGTCGACCGATGCGATTGTGTATAATTATATATTAAAGACTAAATGTGCATTAGTACCATAGGACGGATCACAAGTAACGAATTTAAAAATCAAGCAAAATATATCAAAATAAGTATGTGGCTTAAAGTTGAATACATTAAAGGTATCTACTATAGAACTAATTTTTTTGATTTCGATGTCGGATTGAGCAATGCGAATGTGAATAAAATTATATTAAAGACTAAATGTGCATTAGTACCATAGTACGGATCACAAGTAACGAATTTAAAAATCAAGCAAAATATATCAAAATAAGTTTGTGGCTTAAAGTTGAATACATTAAAGGTATCTACTATGGATCTAATTTTTTGATTTCGATGTCGAGTCGACCGATGCGAATGTGAATAAAATTATATTAAAGACTAAATGTGCATTAGTACCATAGGACGGATCACAAGTAACGAATTTAAAAATCAAGCAAAATATATCAAAATAAGTTTGTGGCTTAAAGTTGAATACATTAAAGGTATCTACTATAGATCTAATTTTTTGATTTCGATGTCGAGTCGACCGATGCGATTGTGTATAATTATATATTAAAGACTAAATGTGCATTAGTACCATAGGACGGATCACAAGTAACGAATTTAAAAATCAAGCAAAATATATCAAAATAAGTATGTGGCTTAAAGTTGAATACATTAAAGGTATCTACTATAGAACTAATTTTTTTGATTTCGATGTCGGATTGAGCAATGCGAATGTGAATAAAATTATATTAAAGACTAAATGTGCATTAGTACCATAGGACGGATCACAAGTAACGAATTTAAAAATCAAGCAAAATATATCAAAATAAGTTTGTGGCTTAAAGTTGAATACATTAAAGGTATCTACTATAGATCTAATTTTTTTGATTTCGATGTCGAGTCGACCGATGCGATTGTGTATAATTATATATTAAAGGATAAATGTGCATGAGTACCAGAGTACAGATCAAATGTAATGAATTTAAAAATCAGGTAAAATATATCAAAATAAGTCTGTGGCTTAAAGTTGAATACATTAAAGGTATCTACTACAGATCTAAAGTTTTAATTTCGATGTCGGGTTGAGCGATGCGAATAGAATGTGTACAATTATAAATATATAACGTTAGGAATCTAGTAACTTTAAACAAAATATTCACGAGTACGGCTGGTGAATGTTTGCACAAAGTCTAACTGTCTCATTTTCAACACAAGAAACATTATACAGACAATGACTTGAATGTATTTTTCTATATGTTCGGATCAAATGTAACGAATTTAAAAACCAAGTGTAAAACATCTACATCTATAATCAAAACCAGCATGTAGACTAACATTGAATGTCAAAGTTACAGAAAATGATTTTTAAAATGTTTGCATTTCGGGTTGCATACGAGTCTATCTTCGACTATGATATAATTCTAACATTTTGTGTTTCGCATTTTATCGCAAACCCATCTCAGCATGAAAAGAATTGTTGATTATCAGACGCAAATAAGTTGAACAAAATCCATCTCTGCATCAAGCGAGAAAACACAATGCTACTCATATCGCGTCGAGTTTGATTTTTACTTGGCAGAGAAAAACTAGATCTACTTCTGTAGATTTAGATTTGCAAGTTAGATATCTATTCTTTTTCTTGTTCATGAAGTAAATATTTCTTTCAATGTTTCATATTGGAGCCGTGGCACAGAAACTTCTGTCAGATCAAGAAACAAATTTTGTTTTTAGAATCGGCATTGTAGACCCGTGTTATAAAGTATTAATCTGTAGCGATTTTAAGTTGGAAAGAATTGTAGAACTAAATAAAAAGTTAAAACGCGTTTGCATTTTATAGTCCGCTTTGCATGTAGATCTAGACGTAACCGTAATATTAGATTTCATATTGCATTTTCGTACCGATCGACAATTTGATTCTGTTGTTTAATTGTATTCATATATAAAGTTACTAGATCCAAGTTGAAATTTTCCTGAAATTCAGGAAAAAAATAAATATCGACAGTTTCTTACATCGCATTCAAAACCGCAATCAAGTCGATTCTTAAATTTCAGCACGAATGTTACGTATCAGCTTTGCAGAATTTCACTAACAACGTCGGCCTATCACATGTAGAAAAATAACATTCGCTTACATTTATTACTCATTAAACTTTGAAAGTTACATACGTTTATTTTTCTGATCTACGGGATTGCGGGATTGAGTATGAATGATAAATATTTTCTTTTCAAAGGTTCTGACAAGTAGATTCTAACCAAAATCGATTCTCAAATAAAAAATCCGCTTCATGCAATATGTCCTAAAAAGATCTAGATCTGGATTCTAAATACATTTGTTGATCAAGTTGAGAAAATACCCTAATTTAATATCATTTTTTTATCCGACAGCATAAATAGGATCTAGCTAGCTAGTTTACAGACACGGCATTTTAAATGTGCAAGCCATTTCTCATTTCATCAAGAACGGAATGAAGCAAGCAGCTATGTTTTCATTTTATATCAAAACATCACAACTCTGCATGTATAATTTTCTCTCTCGCTAACCAACCTCAAACATTGCACAGATCTTCAACTTTAGAAAGATTTTACATCAAATATTACGTTGAATGTGTAGAATGACGTCAAGTTTAAAGCGAATCGATAATTTACATCGCTGAGACAATTTTATAACGTTCTCCGCTTCAAATTCAGTGACAAAATATTTACTTCTCAACAGTGCACAAATAATGCCGAGCATTTGTCCAAAGCGAACCTCTATCACAAATCCAATGATAATTTTCTTACACTTATCCCAGTAATTCATTGATATAGATTTATCTCAATTTCTAATATTTAAAGAAAAGACATTTTTCAGCTAGAGCAGCAGGGTTGAATGAAATTAAACTTCACTCTGTTTAAAGTAAGCTAAAATCTGCACACAAAAAATGTAATCAACTGCCGATGAAAACATCAATATGTAGCTTTTATTAATTTACTATGCAATCTGACTGGCATTGACATTTAAAATCTATACTTCACAAAGGCAGAAATTTTAAACGTTCAGTTTGGGTCTGCGATAGTATATTTGTGTTGATATTATGCTTGCCCTGCTCGATTTCTTTTTGCTTAAATTTTCTCAAATTTACCTACAGTCGATTTGGTCTTTGTAGAGGTATTCAAAAAATAATTTTCACTGAATAGATCCAAAATCATGTCCCGCAACTAGCATTTGTTTAATTCCTTTCAAAGTCATACATAAATTTCAATCAGAAATACTCAATGACGGAACGTTCTCAGACACCGCTGTGTGCTAGCTACTAGCTGAAAGATAAACTTCAATCTTTGATAACGTCAAATTCATGCATTAATTCCAATCAGAAATAGAAATCTACTGAATGACGGAACCGTTCTCGGATACTGCACAGTGTGCAAGCAAGCTAAGCGATAAATTTCAAGTATTGACGACGTCGGATTGAGAGATGCGACGAAATGTGCGATTATACCTACTTGGCAAGCTGAGCGCGAATAGGACAGACTTTCATTCGCAACGTCGTTTTAAATTTTTTTAGCTAAACTTGTGACTTTGCATTTAGAGATAAGCTTTAAACGGCAACATTAGGCTTTGAATCGAATGCGCGGTTATGACTGACATTGAATGCTATACGGTAATGCAAAATTGTTTCAGTATCAGAAAAATGTTAACAAGCTGTAGCAGCCGCTGTTAGTAAAAAAAATGTGCCTTTCTGATTACATAATAAGAAACACGGCTTGGGTCTAGAAGTGACAATTTTTTAAAATTTTGATTTCGGCTGTAAAACCATAGCATTGCATAACATTTACATTCAGCATCAAAATGAAACGTTACTTTTTTTACTCGAAATCTGCTCAGAACGTCGATTTCTACAAAGCGCAAAGAAAAATTCAATACTAAATGAAGGAACCGTTCTCGGATACTGCACATTGTGCAAGCAAGCTAAGCCATAAATTTCACGTCGGATTGAGAGATGCGACGAACTTTGCGATTATACCTACTTGGCAGCTGAGCACGAATAGGACAGACCTTCATTCGCAACGTCGTTTTCAAAAAACTAGTTAAACTTGTGACTTTTCGTTTAGAGATAGGTTTTAAACATTAGGCATTGAATCGAATGCGCGGTTATGGCTGGCATTGACTGCTATACGATAATGCAAAATTATTTCAGTATCAGAAAAAGTTAACATTCTGTAGCAGTCGCTGTTAGTAAAAAAAATGTGCTTTTCTGATTACATAATAAGAAACACGGCTTGGGTCTAGAAGTGACAATTTTTTAAAATTTTGAGTTCGGCTGTCAAACCATAGCATTGCATAACATTTGCATTCAGCATCAAAATGAAACGTTACTTTTCACTCGAAATCGGCTCAGAACGTCGATTTCTACAAAGCGCAAAGAAAAATTCAAGCATTATCCGAACCTTACAGCGAGATTTGCAAATTTACATACACGACGTCGTATAGCGGCTGCTCAACGCTGGAGATTTGTCTTTGCTTTGCAGTGGCAAATCGCTCAGCTTTGCATGGTCTAGTAAAGATCCAGCGTTTTTAAATTTCATTTTTTCATAACTGAGACGCAGACAGAACATATTTGAAGCAATAAATCTGTTTAAATAGTAAAAACATTTTGAACATTTTACGAAATGACAATAAACTTGATGAAGATGAGAAAACTATACACTGTGCACAGTGATAAAACTATACACTCTAGCATTGAGCGATGCGAACGTGTATAGATTTACTAAGCAAACAGTAGATTTAAACTTTTAGATTCTTACTTTGAGTATGTGCAATGTGCAATATGCATTCACTCCTCAAAGAAAGAATTGTTTAGTATTTTTACAGACGTGCATCACAAACGTTAACAGTGCGATTATAACAAAGCTACATGTACATTTATGCCGATTTCGAAGAGTTTCTCTCGCAGCGTCATTTTAAAGAATATCAGTAAATTACGTTACTTTGCATTCGATGCGCGATAGGTTTACGTCTTATCATTTTCACTGCATTAAACAGACACCAATACGGTTCGGATCTATGATCATCAACTCATAATATCAAATGTTATATTTGTAACTCTTGACAGAAAACGAAGCAGTCAGCCTTTTAATAACATTTACAGACCCCTCGCTGAAACGAAATTTAAATCAGATTGGAAACCGCAGCGACTCGAATTAATGAAGATCTAATGTTATAAAGCTATCACATTTTGCTGAATAATAAAGAAAATGTTACTTGTACACAGTTCGCAGATTTATTTTCATGTTTATATTCCAACACTATGATAAAAATTCCATCTCGCTAAGGTACCACAACACTCGCTTAAATCTTTAACTTTTAGTAAGAATGATGACGTTGTGTACCAAAATGACGCAAACTTTTAAACAGTAGATTATCTTTACATCGCTTAGAACCAATACGTTCTCTGCTTCCAAGTCAACGTGACTAAAATCACAAAATATCAACGTCCCTGCAATGCATACGCTTAACATGTTCTCACAATTAAAATGTATAACAACTCAAACAAAAAATTTCTTTACCAATCTCAGCAATGCACATGCACTGCCGATCACGCTATGTGAAACTTTGCATTTTAGTTAAACCATAGGAGCTTATGGAAATATCTCACTCATGAATAAGCATGTAGTATACAGGTCGCAGAGTGATAGATTATCATTCTCGCATCGAGCAATGCAAACTGGTCAAAGTAAAATTCATTTTACAGACAAGTGTCAAAAAGTTTAACAGTTTAAAATTTCCTTCGCATCGCATCATAAATCTACATAGGGTCTACTCTTCCAAAGTTTGATAAAGAATCTAGGTCTACTAAACGTAGACAGAGATAAAAATTTCAATGATAAATGAAAAAAATAGAAATCTATTAAAAACATTGAGACACATATTTATCATCAAACCCGCTCTGCCTAAAGTTTATATCATGCACACTGCGTTGGTTGTTTTGAAAAATACATGTATCAACGAAAACGTTCTTGACGTCATCTATCGATTTATTTCGAACTAACAGCGACAGCGCATATCTGTAAACTGCTAGAAAAGTCGCAATATATGAATTGAGCAAATACACTGTTTTCAAGTAATTTTTCATTTCCTGACCATGCCATCAATGTCGGGTATGCATTTCAAGCTTAGAACACCGTCTGGGACACAAATATCATGCGAAATCAGAATCACCAAAACCAACGCAGAGCTCAAGTAATCGCGGCTTGCTGCTACTGATGCTAAATCATAACTGATTCCATTTTGCCAAAAAATAATTCCGCGGCGCACGACGTCAACAACGTTTTGATTGGTTGTTGACTGTTGATGCAACTTTTCTATTGGTCAATTGAATACAGGCAGCTCTGGGGCCTATATAAGCAGCGTACAACTGTCAAACTTTGCCTGTTAGGGCGTGAAAAACGCCAATGAAAGAGCGTCGTCTCAGACACTCTTATCATTTGCCTTTTTCACAAGCTTTGTTACTTCGTTAACGAAGCTTTAAAGTGAGAGCGATTGAGTTTCAAAGAAAACTCAAATCTTTCTCAACTTTTTCCTGAACATCGTTATTCTGTAACGACGTTTTAAGTGAAAGCGATTGAGCTTCAATGCGAACTCAAATCGTTCTCACTATATTAACTATATAGCATGAAAACACTCGGGAAACCTAGCGGTGTTAACAAGAATGTATTCATGCATCACATCTAGCACGAATACACTCGGGAAACCTAGCGGTGTTAACAAGAATGTATTCCTGCCTAATATCCATACATCAGTATACTCAAAATTTAAAGTAAACGTCTGAATTTAGACAGCAAAAGTACCAACTTGCAATCAAAATTTTTCTCACGCTGATACACTGCGTGTACTATAACAGGGTCCCCGAAGAAGAAACTAGGCTGTATTTATTACCGACTGAATACAAGGAGGGGATGGTGGTTACTTGTATTCGGAAAGTCTTCTTCGCCACTATTTGAAAGCACCATATCAGTAAGCAGGCAAGGCCATCTTATATAATTTAGGGTGTGTCTCAGAGTATGCCCGCGTTAGTTATGTTCGATGACTGTGGATAGGCATTAAGCAGTTTGTTCGAACCTGTTTACTGGTATGGTGTGAACTCTGTTTTTGGATAAAAGTCAGACCAATAAGTTGGTGCAAACGCGAACTTTGATTTGGAATAACTTCTTTAGATCTTGTCTGTCGAGCAATAGGATACATACCCTATAACAAACACCATATAACATAACGTATCGACATTTCGCCAGCTCGGGGCAAATGTTGGTAAGTATGGGGTGTTTGCGCATTTCACACACAGCATAGCACATACTTATAATTAGTTTATCTCGTCTGTCTTTCTGACAACACCTATTGCTCTTCAGACAAACAAAATTTGTAGTAACTCTACTTTGCTCATCGCATAAACTGAAGATGAAAGTACAATATGTACTTTTCATATTCAACTTATGCCATGTTTCCCTGCACATTTGCCGGGGCCTCATCGTGGCTGCAGGGTGAAACATGCTTATCGAATAAAAGCTATATTTGGCTTTGTATTAAGTATTCGATAAGCATGGCTAACTGCCGGCAAAATATTTTACTTGACTTTTCATGCTATGTTTTATTACAGATGTATATGTATGTACTTTGTATAACATGATGTATTTTGTTTTACATGCTATGATCAGAATGAAAATAAAGCATTATATACCGCAAACTTGTATTTGTCATGCTGACTCGTCCAACTTTGCCCCTTGATTTTTCTTATAGTAGTAATGCTGATGTTGAAAGACACACATTTTACAACTGTGAATGGAATGAATACAAACATGTTCTATTCAGTAAAAGTATATTTTACTTTCAATCTATAAGCGCAGAAGATCCGTCTTAAACAATACGCCTAAAACTGCAATTAGCTTATACAATTCACATGCCCGTGGTACAAAGCCTCGCTTAAAACCAACACATTGACTGATCTCAGTATTTCATATAGACCACAAGGCTTCATTTGAGTTGATTCTTCAAAAAGAAATCATGAAAATACACCCCGAAACTTCTTATCAAAGTTCGTGAAAAACTCTTCTTATTTCAATGAACCTTTATCCTGTTCAGACAACGGCAATCGGCAGAATTAAAGGTTTGCTTCAATTTGAGCAAACGTATATAGAATTAGTTTAGTCTTTCCTAGAGATATTTAATGACTATATAAGTTAGCCGTGAATTTCACTATCGATGTTCATCCAAATTGCTTATATGTTCAATGAACCTTTAACTTGCTCATCAAACTCTAAACTGTAACCTGCTCAAAGTCATGTTGGCTTCAAGTTTAGCAAAGTTTATACAATTGGCTTAGAATTTCTAGGGATATTTTATCAATTGAAGAAAATAGCCATGAAATTCACAGTCAATGTTCACCCAGATCGCTTATATTTTCAATGAACCTTTAACTTGCTATTTAGCTTATTGCTTGTATCAAGTTTCTCAAACATTTTTGTAATCTTTTTGATTTTTCTATACAACTTTAGACATTCGTTGTGAGTATGCCAATCTGAAATTTCATGTGCCAATATAAAAATTCATCAAACTGTCTTGTTATTCCAATAAACCTTTATTCTGTTCATAAAACTGCAACCCACTAAAATTGTCATTTGCTTCATCTTTGTGAAATCTAATATAGAATTAATTTTGTCTTGATAGAGATATTTCAAATTTAAACAAAAGTAGACATGCAAGTCTCTATCATTGTTCAACAAAATCGCTTTTAATTTTAATGAACCTTTAACTTGCTATCAGCTTTCAATGATTTCGATTGAGTTTTCCCGGCAAAGCTACAAAATAATGCGCGGTCGGATAAATTTTCAACTGAAAAACAGTCATTTGCTTTTTAGACTTCGAAGAGAATAGCTGTGTTTTCAAAGTTCTCAACTCACTGATCATATTTCAAACACATTTGCACAATAAGTTTGCATGATATCTAACATGTGAATGTCTAGAAAATAATGCGCGGTCGGATAAATTCTCAACTCAAAAACAGGCATTTACAATTTTGACGTTGAAGAGAACAGTCGTGTTTTTTAAAGCTTTGAACACACTGATCATATTTCAAACACCTTTGCACTATAAGTTTGCATGATATCTAACATGTGAATGTATAGAAATAATGCGCGGTCGGATAAATTTTCAACTGAAAAACAGTCATTTGCGTTTTAGACTTCGAAGGGAACGGCCGTGTTTTTAAAAGCTCTGAATACACTGATCATTTTTGCACTATAAGTTTGCATAATATCTAACATGTGAATGTCTAGAAAATAATGCGCGGTCGGATAAATTTTCGATTCAAAAGTACTCATTTGCAATTTCAACGTTGAAAAGAATAGCCGTATTTTTTAAAGCTCTAAACCCATGTTCACATTTCAATTTTGCAGTATAAGTTTGAATGATATCTATAACATGCATGTGAATGTATATAAAAATAATGCGCGGTCGGATAAAGTTTCAACTCAAAAACAGTCATTTGCTATTTAAACTTCGAAGAGAACAGACGTGTTTTTTAAAGCTGTGACCCACATGTTAGATATCATGCACTCTTTGTACTGTAAGTTTGCATGATATCTAACATGTGAATGTCTAGAAAATAATGCCCGGTCGGATAAATTTTCGACTCTAAAACAGTCATTTGCAATTTTGAAGTTGAAGAGAACGGACGCGTTTTTAAAGCTCTGACCCACTGATTACATTCAAACAAGTTTACACTATAAAGGTGCATAATATCTAACATGTGAATGTCTAGAAAATAATGCCCGGTCGGATAAATTTTCGACTCTAAAACAGTCATTTGCAATTTTGAAGTTGAAGAGAACGGACGCGTTTTTAAAGCTCTGACCCACTGATCGCATTTCAAAGAACTTTGCACTATAAGTTTGCATGATATCTAACATGTGAATGTATGGAAAATAATGCGCGGTCGGATAAATTTTCAACTCAAAAACAGTCATTTACTATTTAGACTTCGAGGAGAACAGACGCGTTTTTTTAAAGCTCTGAACCCATGATCACATTTCAGACAAATTTGCACTATAAGTTTGAATGATATCTAACATGCATGTGAGTGTACAGAAAATAATTCGCGGTCGGAAAAAAATTCTACTCAGAAACAATCATTTGCTATTTAGTATTCGAACAGAACAGACGTGTTTTCTAAGCTCTGAACCTATGATCACATTTCAAGCAACTTTGCTCTACACGTTTGCATGATATCTAGCATGTGAATATCTAAAAAATAATGCGCGGTCGGATAAATTTTCGACTCAAAAAGAGTCATTCGTTATTTAGACATTGAACAGAACAGACGTGTTTTTTTAAAGCTCAGACCCACTGATCGCATTTCAAACAGCTTTCTACTATAAGTTTGCATGATATCTAACATGTGAATGTATAGAAAATAATGCGCGGTCGGGTAAATTTCCGAATCAAAAACATTCATTTGCTATTTCGGCTTTGAAGAGAACAGACGTGTTTTTTAAAGCTCAGACCCTCTGATCGCATTTCAAATAACTTTGCACTATAAGTTTGCATGATATCTAACATGTGAATGTATAGAAATAATGCGCGGTCGGATAAATTTTCGACTCAAAAACAGTCATTTGCTAATTAGACCTTGAACAGAACAGATGTGTTTTTTAAAGCTCTCATAAACTGAAAGAATTCGATGCACTATACATCTAACTATTGTATAGCTTAGTAAATCTCAATGTATGAAAATAATGCGTTGGTCGGGAAAAAAATCAGCTAAAAAATTGCCAGTCATAAATTTGAGTTTGAACAAATCAGACGTGTATTTTGACTCTCTGACTCCATGATAACATTTCAAACGAGTTAAGTTTGTACTAGATTTTTGCATAGTATCTCACTTCTGAATGAATGCAAATAATGTATTGGTCGGAAAAAAATTTCAACTTCAAAAATTGTCATTCGCAACTTTAAGTTTGATGGGACCAGACGTGTTAACATGAAGCTCTGGTTTCTTGATAAAAATTCATACAAGTTTACATCATAGGTTTTCATAAGTTTTCATAAGTTCTCACATGTGATATGTCATGCACACTTATAGTGCAAAGTTTTTTTTTGAAATATGATCTAGGGCTAAGAGCTTCAAAAAACACGTCTGATCCCTTCAAAGTCAAAATTGTAAATGACAGATTTTTAGTTAAAAAATTTCCCGCCAGGCGCATTATTTTTTTTAGTCATTCATCTGCTCGCTGATTGGTTGATTTTTCTGATGAGTATATTTCGCACATGAGTACTTGAAAAAAAGTTCCTCTGGCGGAAGCATTATTTTGCAAACAGGCCTCGTCTATATAAGGCGACGTTCACTGAGTATTGTCAGTCGAGTTCCAGAGGCGGAACAGTGCAGACGTGTTTTCACGTCGCTCTCGACTTTGAATTTTTTTTTTCTGAGTAGCCAACTTGAGAAGTTATGAGAACATGAACGTATGACGTTGGCTGTTTGACTTCAGCTATACATTCATATCATGTCAGCAGAGGTGACGTTCTAACTTCGAGAAAAGTAAGTACCGTTTCTTAGCTCATGAAAAGTTATCCGCACATTGAGTAGCTCAACGGCAATTCGATGCATGGACAACTTTTCGTGAACACCTCCTCTTTGTCGAAACCTTGACGTTGGTGAGGAGGCAACGATGATCTTACTTGATATTACTGTTTGCACAGTTATCATTTGAAGACCATCGGCTAATTCGACAAAACTTTATATTTTCGTCAATCTAAAAGCGAGCCTGTAGACCGAAACTGAATGAGATTAGCATCTGGCGTTTAACCCCTCGAACTCGGTGAGACAAGGGCCTGATCTTGATGTCCGCAGAGCTCACTCGAGTGGTCGAATTGCATATCAGCTCTGCAATACAATAGGGGTGCTGATTTCATTTGGCGATAGTTTCGTAAGCTATCTCGCTACAAAACTTGATAAAAAAAAGTGAGACTGCCAAGGGAAAGGATGTGTCGTTAGACCGACTCACTTGTGTGAAGTGGTGGTGCTGTTCGCTTGTGAGGTCGGCCCTTGGTCACCATTATAAGTTTGCGAAAATGGGATAAGATTGGCGTTGCCCCGTTTATGTCTACGCAGGACCTGGCCTTTTGATGTCCGCAGTAGCTTAAATTGAGGAAAACATAGTACACACCAGCTCTGTCAGTTTTCCTATGGGTGTTGATCTTATTTGCCGGATCTGTTTTCGTAAGCGATCTCACTTTTCAAAATTATATAAACTCTACTGAGTTTGCTTTCATGACTCAAGCTTTTCAAGTAAAATTATGACTGAACGGGCAAAAACTGTCCCGTGTCTGGTTAGAACATTTGTTTCAGACTTTGCTCACTGCTTAGTTTGGGACAAATTTTCTTTCTTGAGAAAAAATTGAAAGTTCAATCGAAACAGCGTTAGCAACTGACACTGTTGTCCTTTGAAATTTTCAATGCATGAGATAGAAATGGAAAATTGCAAACGAAACAGCGTCTGCTAGGGACACTGTTATCCTTTTCAATTTTCAGCGAGTGTAAGAAAGAAAGAAAATTCAAACGAAACAGCGTCTGCTAGCGACACTGTTATCCTTTGCAATTTTCATGAGCCAGATAACTTTTGATGGAAGAAAGTTGTCTTTGAAAAGTTGAAGAAACGGGCAAGCGTTAGAAGCTGTGCTTCAATTAGAACACTTGCTTCCTTTCTTTCAACTTTTCTATTATTTGCTTAGTTCCACCGGCTTTGCGTATGATAAGTGTGTTATGTATAGTATATAGTATAGTAGATCTAGTACAGGCCTAGATCTATATAGATGTAGATACGCAAAACTGGTTGAATTAAGGCTCATCAAATATTTTCCTGGTTAGAAATAGCACAATGCTATATCTTGCCTAGATTATAATTCATGAGTTCCTCTCCCACATGCCGATACTTTATCGTAGTGGAGAGGTAACGCTTTTCTAACTTGAGATTTTGCTAATCGCGAGTCTCTCTTTAGAAGGGTGGCTAAAGTCGGCATAATTATCTATTATAGATCTAGAATGATATTTTTCTTTCATTAGAATAGATTCTCTACACTTGGAAGAGAAACAAATGAATATCAAAACCATTTCCAATTTTGTTACATAGATCTATATTTGTTATACATTATATCTTCACCATTTAGTGTACAGCTTTACTATATCAAGCAAAAATAAAACATTGAACTTTGAAGTTTGTCTCTGTCATGTTTTCTCATCAATCTTGACTCATAGATCTAGTTTTTTAAAAAAAATCATAACCTACCAAAGAACGCCCGGTCTCATAGACACTGATATTATATTCACAAAAACCTCCATCTAATTCACCAATCCATCCAGATACTAATCATTCATTCTCATTTATTTTAGTAATTAAAGTAAATTTCAAGTAAATCTCAACTGAAAAACCATCACCTGCGTAAAATTAAATATTCCCGTAAATCGCTCAAAATCAATGCAGTGACTCGTGCCATTATGTACTATAAACCCAACTTCAAAACATAGATTGGTTTTACAAAAGAAAATTTAAAAAATAGCTGAGAAATTCACAATCAAAGGTCGTTGAAATCTCCTCTTATTCTATTGAACTTTTAACTTGCTAAACGTTTACAGGCAAATCTGTCAATCGAACAGTTTTCGCTCAGCAGCCACTGCATGAAATACAGAAAAATCTACATACACTGATCATCAAATTCGATATATTACAGAGCGAATTTTGTGCGTCGCGATTTTTCCGATGCGAGATCCACATTCAAACTTCATAAATGTTTAGTTCTATGTCTACACAGTACCACGCGACTTTTCGCATAACTGTCAAATCAGTATGACGTTGTATTACCGAATGACGTCATTCATAAAACAACGTCATCTTAGCGACAGCATTACACTTCGCGCAGTTTTTCCTTTGCCTAACGGGGACCGAAGACAATTACGGTCGATTTCGCGTTGGATCTAGATCTTATTTAAATGTCTATGCGAACGAAATTATGTTTTACAGTGTGACCATTTATTCTTGCATTTCAGTGCGAAAGCTTACTTTATATAGCTCTGCCGTTTCCATACATGAAACTGTGCATGATAAGTCAAGCCGTAGACATAATTGCTTATCAATTTAAATATAAAAATGAAAATCTACATCAATAACAGAAGTCGGGTCTCAACATTTTCTGTCTGTCTGTGGATCTTGAATAAAATTCGCTGCAGATAAGTTTGTCATTTTTAATCATGTAATCACATAACGCAAGTGGTCTTTTCATGGTTTTAATTTTATTTATTAGTATAGAGTAATAGACCGACTATATAGTATTAGACCGCTGTAAGTTACAGACACATGTTTTCAGTGTTTTCAGTATTCAAACCTTTCCGTTCATAATAATATCAAGATCCAGAATCTGCTACGCTGAATATATTGCATGTTCTTAACTATAATCTATAGATCTACTACATATCGAATGAAATTCAGTGACAGTGAATTTTCGATATACCGATACAATAGTCATTCGCCAGTTCATAATATCAAGATCCAGAATCTACTGTGATGAAATATTTTTCCGATGCCTAGATGTAGAATTGTAGATGTACATACATAACAAAATTCGAGTTTTAGCTTTATAGATCTTGTTTTATTCCCGCTTATCAAACAAAATCTCACTGCAATTTAGATTCAATTTGCTAAAAAGACTTGATCTAACTATAGTGTGTAATTTACATAGGGTCTACTGTTATACTCTGCATGGATTGTAACAAACACAATACTTTCAATATAACTCGCACAAAGTTGAACATTTCACTAACAAACACATGACTGATTTCAGTCTTATTCAGAACCTTTGCATTTTTATAGCTAGAATAGCGTTAGATCTCGATATTGAATGAGTTTAACAACTTTCACGCAAGCCGAAAATATCTCAACTAGTTCTAGCATATGCTTTAAAGATTCACTATATAAACACTTTTAGATTCAACACCTCTGTATTTGAACATATATATCTATCCATGTTACATATCGAATAGAATTCAATTAAAGTCAAAATGATGTTAGATTTCTATTGATAGATACCTATACCTATGCTGGTAAATGATCATTCTCTGAAATGCGGTTTGCTTCATTTTACAGACATATCTCTACCATATAATCGATTTGGTATTTCAACAAATATTCAAAAAGTAAATCTCAGTATTTAGATCCTGATAAAAAATGTTCATATATCTATTAGCGAGCATGAAAATTCGGCGACTGAAACGAAGCAATTTAAAGGTTGTATGAAACTCTATATCATACACATTCGAATTACAAGACATGTGCGATTTACTGTTACTGTATGAAAGTTTTAATGTTAGAGCAGCTACAAATTCCAAATTAAATAACAAACCACATTCGCACATTCAAAAACGGGACTAAATCTGACCCAGCCCGATATTCCTTAGTCAGGGTATCTTTTTTTATAAGATTATCATTATCATTAAACCATATTTATATAATCTGGCTTCACATGTTAGAATTCGGACTAAACTATACCCAGCTAAAGGAACGTTTTGATTTTAATACGCAAATTTTGTCAAGCTTCAACCGCTGTGGATATCGCTTAGTGGAAGTGGTTTATATATCAAATATATTGAGAAAATGATGCATTGTCTTTCTAATGCCAACTCTTTGAAAATATAATCTTTCGAAAGATATGGATGGTCCTGAAAAGGACCGTTTTGGATTTGTGAAATTTCACCAATGTCCACCACACCTCCCCATGCAAGTGGCACACCACTTCGACCACCGACGTCGCTGAGCTTCCGTGGGTATTCTACCCGTATCTAGGTAGAATGGAGGTTCGTTAGCCTCCGCCTCCCAATCTTCTAGCATTGGAGCAACCCATTGTTTTGGCCGTGTCTGTGTCGGAGGATGTGTCTGAGTGGGGTTTCTACCTTTTCTGCCTGTATCTAGGTAGAATGGTGTGTGATTCGCCTCCGGTTCCCAATCTTCTAACTTTGGAGGAACCCATGGTTTAGGCTTTGTCTGCATTGATGTGTTTCCTACATCCATATTTTCAGTACGAAGCGGCTGAACTTCAGTAATGACCGCAAATGCACCTTCGCAGCTCTTTTTATAGGCAATTAATGACGTCATTACCCGGAAATCTATTTTTGATAATGCGAACATATACGAAAATTATCGGAACTTTCCGTAACAATACCCATTGGTTAGTGACACTCGTTGATTTAAAAAAGGTCTGCTAAAAAAATATCTGCTTTAAAAAGGTCTGCGTCAAAAAGAAGAAAATCCCTAAAAAAAAGCAAATCTTATCAGAGTTCTGCTTCAATAAAAGTCTTGCTCCAAGATGTTTGCTTCAAGTATAAGGAGTTGCTTCAAATCTTGTGTCTCAATAAGCAGACCCCCAAAATTAGGGTTTGCTTAACTGTCATTTTACCCATGACAATAACACATTTTCAATTACGTTACCAAAAGTAACTAGATTTGTGCACACGTACATCAAAAAATCACATGACAAACTCAAAGGTATAACTAGAGCTGCGAAAACATCACTTGTTCAGTACGTTCTGAAAAGTCTTTCTGAAGAGTCTTAATAGTAGACGAAACTAGTCAGCATTTCTTACCCCGTTCTTGCTTGTATCGAGATTTTTGGATGGAAAGTTAGGAGTGGAACCGCTTTGAAGATTTAAAGGTATGTCATACATATAACTGTTTTGTCCAAGTAGCGCGACACATGTTAAGTAATGTTAGGTATTTGAAAAGTATGACGTTGGGCCAAAAAAGTATGTTAGTATAGCTGGACTTTTATCTGCATGTCTGTGAAGTTTGTGTGATGTTGGTGATTTTCTGTAAAATAAAGTTACCCCATATCTTTTGTCTTACACCTTAAGTTTTTATTTTCAAGAATCTAGAAAATAAGAATTTGGCCAAATGTAAGATTTTACTTTATTTTAACTTCTTCCTCGCAGCACACATGTACTGACTATCATGGAAATAAGAGCATGCTCTTTATTGCGTTGTCCTTTGTATAGAAAGCATGCCATGGTTTTTCACTATGCATCATTTTACGAATTTATTTATTATGATGTGATACATGTTTGTGAACCATATTATGTTTTCTGTTTGCCGAAATAAATGTATCATATTCGATATTACAGAGTGAATTCTGTACGTCGCAAAGTTTTCGATGTTAGATCTACAGATCTATATTCACTTTATAACTTTATTCACTTTATAACTGTTTAGAACTAACTCTATATTGACAAACGTGAAAATTCAATTACTGAAACGAACCAATTCACATAATATATACGTTACACATTATAACGTTTCGATTTTAATTCACACAGTTTGCCAAGCTTGAACCGCTGTCGACTCATACTATATCAGCCTTTAAAATTGGGACTCAATCTGATCGAGCTCGATATCGCTTAGTGGAATGATGTGGCTAAGTGAAGTGATAGTGAAGTGATATGGTTTTATGATATGGTTTTGTGATGTTTTGTGATGTGGTTTTTGTGATGTGGTTTTGTGATGTGGTTTTGTGATGTGGTTTTGTGATGTGTTTTGTGATATGGTTTAGTGATATGGCTAAGTGAAATGATAGTGAAGTGATAGTGAAGTGATAGTGATGGCGAAAACTTACTAGTAAAAGAAAGTATCACTGGTTGATAAATTGACTTGTTGGCCACTGGTTTGTAAAAGGAAAAAAATACTTTTATCATCACAGACTATTAAAAGGAGGACATTGTGACTTATTAAGAATGGCATAATCATCACTGGCTAGTTAAGAGCCGAGATTGTCACTGATTAAAATTGGCATAATTACTACTGGTTAGTAAAATTGGTATTCTTACAACTGGTTAGTAAAATTGGTATTCTTACAATTGGTTAGCAAAATTGGCATCATTACTACTGGTTAGTAAAATAGCATTATCGTCGCTGATTATTAAAATCAACATGACCGGTACTGGTTAAGAAGGGAAGATTTGTGACTTACATGGTGGTTTCATGTAGAACAAGATTAAAGATGGAAAGGGTTTATAACATTGTGAATCAGAAACATATTGTTTATATTCCCTATAGTGTTTGACAAAACTGAAGATACAAAGACTTTCAAACATTGCGAATCATTTATTTCAATATTCCATATAGTGGTTGACAAGATAAGAGCGGGACACTAGCTGTTCGGAGGTCTATTTCATATTGTAAATAAGTTATGTACAATTGTTAAAAATTGCTCTGATAAAACCACGCGTTTTACGTCTGCAAATAGGACAAGCACTTTTTGAAAATGCAAAGGCACAAAATACACAGGAAACCATATGTCCACAAGGTAAAAATATAATGTTAGCATCGCAGTCTAAACATATCTTACAAGTAGTAATGTTTTTCAATCTACAGTTTTCTTCTTGTAGTTCCTCAAGGGATTCAGTATCATTTTTGTCCTCTTCTTCGCTTTCATCACTTATAGTTTGTGTTTCATCTTCAATGATTTCACACAGATCTCGCCCTGTAAACCCTGTATATCCTTTTACTTTCTGAAAAAATCGTTGTATTGCTTTCCACACCATTTCTTCTTCGTATCCAATATCAATACATGCCTGCGCACCAGCAGAGTTTAGCGCGTCTGCTTTGGTCGGATAAGTTTGGAATACTTTACATGGGGTGATGGTTACAGTGCCACGCTTTACATCATCAATATAGTTTTGTCCTTTGCAAAACAACAAGTAAAAACACTTAGTATGCGATTTTGTGTGTTCCACTCATGGATCTTCCTTGACTTTCTCATCAATTTTTATAACACACCCACAATAGAAACATCGCAAACAATATCGCGGACTACCAGTATATGCAAATCCTGCTCTAACATGAAGTTCTTGATCAAATGAACGATGTTTCCATCTCCACTTCTTGAAAGATTCCAACCTTTGAGATAGCGTGCTATATTGTTGAAATTTCGGTTGCTCGGCTATCAAACCCATCGATGTGTACTCTGCAAACGTTTTATCATCCATATGTTTTACTTTGAGATTGTGGTAACAGTTGACAAATAGCGGCTGATATCTAACTCAGACGAACAAGAAATGCTGTTACTGATATGTTTTTTTCTGCTCAAATAGCAATGTTGAATTATTATATGGACATCTGTCAAGGTTTAAAAGAATCTGAGTGTTGCATTCGAGACTGGTCGAAATTTGTAAATAGACACAAAGGTTATACCATTTCTGTTGATTTCATTGGTCAAAATTTATGTGACACGTGACTTTTAGTGACACGTGACTTTTAGTTCTATATAAACGGGACGGTCGCATTTTCTGCGTTAATCTATATTTGCGTATCAGCGAAAATACCTGTCGAAAAATTAACGCAATATTATGAGTATATCAGTGCACATGAATGAAGAACCAAATTTAACCCATGTCTCGAATGGGTCTAGGAAGGCACCAAGGAAAAGGTTTGCGCCAACACTCTCAGAAGTCACCAAAGAACTTGAACAACGGCTTATTGAAGTGGATGAAATTGGCAAGAAGGATAGCTCTAGTAATACTGAAAACATCAAGTGCCGGTACTCATGCAAAAAGAAGGATCAAGCCATTCGTGATCTACGCAATCAATTATATCATACAGTGAGAGAGAAGAGCAAAGAAATCAAGAAACTAAAATTTAATGTTTCAAAACTTCTGGATGAAAACAGACAGTTACGTGAAAGCTTGCCGAACAATGAAAACGACACATGTAAGATATGCTATGTAAATCAATTTGATACAATATTTGTGCAATGTGGACATGTTGTGTGCTCTCATTGTGCCAGAAGGCTAGTGGATATGTCAGTACAGAGTGCAGAGGCAGGCAATCGAGAAGCCATTGACAGCAATGGATGCATTCTTATCAAGTGTCCACACTGTAATAAATACTCAGAACGTTGTCAAAGAATATACCATTGATATACCGAATTGTTTTATATGTGTACCTTAACCGTATAAAATTATTTGTTCATAGTTGGAAGAAATAAACGTATGTAATAACTTTCTTTGGCCTTTCGCACTTGTGTGTCTGATTCCCTTTCTAATAAAAATATTTCAAATCGGCTTTTTACGTTTGACAAATGTGTTCCACATGTAACTAAATGATCTTGAGCGCGACAATATCGTTTACCAAGTCGTGTATCTGAGCAATGTTTGTTTATTCTGTTTCTAAGATTTTTCGTTTCTCCAATGTATTCGGCGTGACACGTTGTACATCGTAAAACATAAATCACATCGTTTGAACTACAATTCAGCACTTCTTCTTCTACCAGAAATACAAATCCACAGTTGAACCTGTACCGATCGCCTTTCAACATCTGTGAACATATTAAGCATCTACTTTGGTGGCATGGACTAACAATGCCCATTTAATGTATTGAGTAAAGGTTGGTGTATACATGATACAAAAACAAAATTATACAGTAAATATTTTATTTTGTTGGTTTGTTTCTTAAAACGAACAATAAACCCACTGCGAAACATATAGCAAGTATTCCAGCGGTTATTCCTGCTATGTAGACTTTAAGCCTACTTTGATCATCTGTTGGTTTCAATGTTGAAGTCGAGTTTGTAAGTACTATTGTAACATTCTCTACTGGACGATTGAAGATGGATCTCTGGTCGTTTGTTGATGTATTGTCATCAATTTCATCTTTTGTTGAAACAGGTGTTGATATGCCTCCTGTTAGGTTTTGTCTTGTTTGATTGTGTTTGGTTCCATGGCCTTTCGTGTGTGACCCTTCCTGTTTGACTGTGTTTTCCATTTTTCCTGAGATTCCATTTGGTTTTGTAATAGTATTTTGTATACTTTGAATGACACAGACATTTTTAGTTTGTAGACGGCACGATGCTTCAAACATGACTTTTCCTTGAATATCGACATAAGTGCACATCTTTGTTTTATCTCCAAAATTTTGCGGATCAAGTTTATAAGTCTGCGCTAGTAGACCAAGTGTATTTGCACCTGACTGTGAAATATAGATTAAATAGTCTCTCAACATTGTCGTTTTCAAGTATGATGTTAAAGACAGTCGTTCATTTGATATTTTCACGCAAGGATCACTCATTACTTTAAAGCAAAACCTGTCATCAATTTCAACAGCCATTTCATCGTAAGAACATTTTTGATAACCTTTTACAGTGTATGGATTATATTTTACAATGTAAGGATCATTCGCCACTAGCAGTGCGTTGTAATGAACATTGCAGTGTTTTACAATTGTGTTTTCATAAACGTCAAAAATGTGACATTTGGTTGGAGGAAATTTCAGTGTAGGGTACACAACTTTGGTTAACTTAATTTTGTCGTCTGTATAAAATCCTATTTGATGTTCCGATAGTTGCTCTGACATTTCACTACTTAATTGTTGCAAAATTCGCACATGAGAAATATCTGATACGATCGCCGGTTTATATCTTTTATCAATGAGTTTTTCTTTATTTCCCGTTCTGAGCTTGATCTTAAACTTATCTTCTATAGATGTAAAGTAACAAGTATTGTTAAACAATTTCCCAACAGTGGCAATAGGATCACACGTTTTACAAATACAGTTCTGAAGTCCACTGGTAGATGTTCCAACGACTGCTGTACTGTCAGATGTACCAACAGCTACTGTACTGTCAGACGGACCAACGGCTACTGTGCTGTTAGATGTATCAACAGCTACTGTACTTGTGGGGTTCTTTATTAAACACAAATTTCTTGATGCAAAGTTACAGCGACTACTGTAGACAAATTGTTTTGCAGCCACGTTTATATAAACACATTCTGCATTGTTTATATGGTCAATATCGTAAAGTTTAATATTGTAATCCTGTTGGTATTCTAGCTTTACGCTTTTAACCTTGAAAATTGCATTTGTATAATTGTGGTTTAAGAGTTGATACATTTTTGAAGTACTGGCCAGTAGATAATTGTGGACATTTTTATAGTTACGTTTATGTATCGCAGGAAGTGTGCAAGGTTCATCTTGTATCTTAAAACATCTGTTCGGCCTTTCCGTCGCCACGGCATTTTCATCGAAACTGCAAGTTTTGTAAGGTGGAATCTTGTATTTAGACAATGTCATAAAACTGTCCGCATCTCCCTTTGCTTCCAGGTATATTGCCTGAGGCATTGAATAGGTACATGTTCTTTTGAATGTGAATGATTCAATGTCATATACCACGCACCTTAGCTTGTCAGATTTTCCAAAAGTTCTTGAAAGTTTTGGATCTAACTTTTCATCTAAAAAGAATCCAATTTCTTGCTCGAAAAATTTCATATTGAATTCGTTGCTTACCTGTTGAAACACAGTTATACTTTTCATATCTCTTAATATAGCTGGATAATATCTGCCGTTAATGTTATTGCTCCCGTTTAAATTTTTAATTTCCGATTGTACGTTTGGTTCAGTTGTTAGAAAGTAACACCTTCCGTTGTAAATCTTTCCGACAGTTTTTCGTGGATCACATGTTATACAATAGCAGTTTTGAAATCCATACGTAGATGTTGCATTGGTGTGAATTACTTGTGGCTCGACTTTAGGTTTAAAGTCGGGATTTTGTATGATACAGATCGACTTGTCGGACTTATTGCAATCATCGTATAGTATTCTTTTCCCAGAGTAATCAATGAAGAGACACTTAGAGTTATGACTGTCATTGTAATTGTCCATCATTACAAAATAGTTTAAATTTACTTTAAGTGCTGGATTGAAATATGATATCCTATAGTAATCATTTGGCCAATCTACACAACCATCCGAATTACATTGCGCCTTTTCAACTAAATATTTATGAATATTTTTGAAAACGTATTCGTTTCGAATTTGTAATGCATTACACGAGCTGTTGTTTAAAATTTCAATACAAAAATTGTCGCTGTAAGCGACGGCACCTTTTTTGAATGGACATTGAATATACGGTGTGGGCTTATACGGGGAAAGCAATTTACTTTTTTCCGGATACCTGGCTTTTAAGAAAATGAGGTTTCCACGAAAGCAGTTAAACCCTATATTAGCCGGACCATTACCAATAGCAAGTATCGGGCATAATTTTGAACTATTAAATGTCTCCCCCGGTAGTAATGTTGACAACAGTTCTGTGTGTTCCACGAAAAAAGTAACATACGTTCTTTCAGAGGTCATTTGCTGTACTAATCCTGCAGTAGGTGAATACTGGCGTTTTCGTAACATTTCTCTTATAAAAAATTCGCTAGCTACCTGCATTAAAACTTTGATTTCATTCATGTTTTGTAGTCTTCCAGACTCATATTTTTTGACTTGGTTTTTGGCATATTCAGCCTTAGAGTTTGCGTCCCAAGGCACAGGCCCGACCATATATCGAAATGATTTATCAGACGTCAGAAAGTAGCACACGCCGTTAAACATTTTACCAACAGTAAGTCGTGAATCACAGGTGTTACAAATACAGCTCGGAAGTCCAAAAGTTGACGTTGTAAACTTATCACGTTCTGAGTCTTGAAACGATTGTGAGTTCCTCAAAACATCAAGCGTATAACCTCCCCGTGAATATGGATTGCCATATCTATCGTCATGTCCGAAAGCTGGGATAACATTTGAAGATACATAGTGATTGGTATCTTGTATTGAAAAGCCATTTAAGGTGTGTATTGAAAATGGGTTTAAGGCTTGTATTGTAACGAACTTCAGAAACACATTAATTAATATCACCAACCACATTTTGTCAGTGCATCACCAATACCAGTTCAATATATATTACTATGTAAATAATAAAAAACGTAGAAAATTCTTACATTAAAATAATGATCATTTAATGCAAACTGAATAAAAGAGTACACACTCAAGATTGTTTTCTTGTTTGCTTGTCAGTGTCAATGTCGTCAAGAATAATAGTACTGGATTTTTTGTCAAGATATCTATATCAGAACGAATCAGTTATATACGACATTTTTCAGCTGCGCAAAGAGTTTCCTCGTTTGGAAAATTGCGTGTATGAAACAATTATACACAATAGACATCCATACGTTCGTCTATACAATGCATTCATGTTACTGATTTGTTCAACCTCGGTCGAGGGTAAACTATACGATAGAGTGTTTCAATGTTTGATGTCAGAATACAACATTGTTAGTTGGAATCACATCATACTATTGACATTTTACTACTTTAAGTTGTTTTTTCCGGCCGCACTGTTGTTTTTCAAATCACCCGTGTACGATCACCATGCTAAGGAAGCAAGATTATTCATACTTGATATATATAGGCAAACATTAAGTCATGAAAGATTGATTGCCGATCAATATGATCTCTGCAGAATGTGGGATTTGAAAATCAGATTTTTGAGAGGCCAAATAAAGAATAAGTATTTCTTACCGTACAACATTATAAATAATCTAAAATTATGCAGACAAACATCTGCGAAACATCTCGTAAATGAACGGGTTGCGCTTGTAACATTTGATAACATATTCAACCTCGTAACTGTAATATACAAGAACTATTCGCATGTAATTGACAATGTACCTTTTATCATTTGTAAAGAAAAGTCCGCGACTTCAAAATATTACAATACATTTAAGCTGAAATTCGTCGCACCAGAAGATGCACCCACATATCTGGGACATGTCAAGATTGAAAAACACAAAGTCTTATACTTTCTGTTCGAAAAGGAAAACAATATTTCGTCTCTTATACTTATACATAACCATATGATCTCTACCAATGTGTTTAAATCATTATCAGAAATCCCCGTTCCAAGGTTAAAACATCCTCCAGCAAAAACGTTTAAGTCAGTAGATGATTACTTCAAACGTTTGACATGCGTATGTTATACACTAGACAAGAATCGTCCAGAAATTCAAAGTGATCAAATTGATCTTCGAAATATGAGAAATATGTTAGAGGAAAATGGTTTTGTTTCTATTTACAATGTAGAGGATTGTAATTTACTTGCGTTTGTAAAGAATCGAGTTGTACATATGAGGGCTTCTTTCAAATACCCACCATACAGAAAACCATTCCACGACAAAAAACATAAGCCACTGGTGAAAATAGAAAAGAATATACGAACTATGACAATAACTCGCTATAAATCAGAAACGTGCATCGACGAGGGAGTCTCGTTCAACATCAATTATCAGGGTTCACTAAATGCCTTACAATTAGTGTTGTCAAGATTTCTGAATGAAAATAAACATTTGGGCTGTAAAATAATGTCAAACATACGAGTAAGCAATGTGTGTACGACGTCGGATACTGTTCATACAGGCATTCTGAATATTCACAATTACAGGAAGAAATGCTTAAAAAATAAAGACCACTTGTCTTATCCTATGATCAACTTTCCTGCGATGATCACACTGTTCAACGACTCAGAAAAGAAGAAGGCTTATTCCATAATCAACAACCGAACCTCACTGAACACATGTCGTATATTTGGACAAAGTTTAAAGACTTCTATAAGAAAATGTGTTCGTCTTATAAATCAAACGAGTGAAATTGATAAGGGTTTAGTAAAACTGTTTTATAGAATAGAACATCATACAGGTGAATTACTGTCA
Source organism: Azorinus chamasolen (assembly GCA_963576725.1). Taxonomy (NCBI): domain Eukaryota; kingdom Metazoa; phylum Mollusca; class Bivalvia; order Cardiida; family Solecurtidae; genus Azorinus; species Azorinus chamasolen. The sequence continues at coordinate 29,746,001 of OY755238.1, read as the reverse complement.
AAAAATGTAATACTACTGATACATCTCTTGTACTTGCACAAAGATTTGAAGGGATACACAGATGATGATATCGTTAAATTCTTCAAACAGAAAATGCTTTTTTCTCGAATGTTTACAACCAGTACCAGATCATTTTCTACATTCAACTTGTATATGAAAAAGTTCAAGTCGGACGCAATTAACAATGTTAGCATCAAATCAACTAAATACTTTAAAATTCTGCCACCCCAAGTTCTTAGGCGAGATAAACTACACAAATTATACAGAAAGAAATTTAGAGATGTAGGTGCATTGAATAGATCAATGGTTCAGTATGGGGGTGGTAGAAATTTGAATCCGATAGGTTTAATACCAAACGCAAAAGATTCATTTTTTCATTCTGAACAGTGTCGGAAACTAATAACATTGCTCAAAAGTAGATATTCTGATTTTCCAAATACACAGCTTGCACTTGCATTATTTTCCCGTTTCTGTGGGTATAAATAAGGTTATTCACTATCAGTTATCAATCATTGTATTAGAATCTACAACAACATGAGTACAGACGCAGACATGATTAACGAAACAAGTTGTGTGTGTGAACAAGAACTTGAATGCTTACCAGATGATATTAAAAAACAAGTACAGTCAGGATGTCGGATAATCAAAAACTTTCCAGACTTCTACATGAATGAGCTTGAAGGCATTATCGATGAAACTATAGAAAACTACTGCGCTGTATATAACTTGTCGGTGGTGAATAAATGTTTGACCAACCAATACACGAGAAACTATGGGTTCATACTGAAGAATCTTGAACTGATCAAAGAACTAAATGAATGTTACAACGTGTGGATGACATGTGGCATAACGGTTTCAACGAAATCGGCCTGGAGCATCAAACAAGATCTACAAGTACTTTATAGGTGTTTGATGCATGGAATTTTCCCTGTTCATTTTCACGTGTCGAAGGCAAAATTGAACATTGTGCAATCAAACATGAAGTTGGCTTCGTATGTAAAAGATATGAAAAGACGTTTACATGCCTGAATAATTGAATAAAATGTAAAACATATCAGTTGTTTGTCATCTATTTTACTATGTGTGTGTATTATTTTTAATTTGGGTTTTATAATATATGTTCTGTGTGTTTTTTGCATATTGATACAGTGCATTAACATGCAAAACCCAAACAGTTTACAAGTATTCTCTATATCAACATTGATGAAATATGGAAAAGACATGTATGATAATCGGGCAACTTATCTAAGGGATATATTTGTACAGCTACCATCCTCGCATTTGGAAAGTGTGAGGAATGAATTATGTAAGCTAATTGACGATATACAAGTGCTTGATATGTTGCAAGTGGATTGGGTCATATCAGAAATTTTGTGTCAAAGAAGTTGGAGAAGAAATACCAGTACGTTACAGGACTGTTGTTTTTACTCAATTATACGAGAATGTGGTTATTTCAAGAAAGCAGATATCAAAATGTATCTCTATCTGTTGCCATATTCACAATTATATACATTGAGAAATTTGTTCCGCAGACAAATTTGGACCGAAATAGTTTCAGAAATAATAGTCAGCCAAAGACATACATTATGCTATTAGAGTTGATATGTGTAACATGTATAAGTATTGTGTTTCGATGAAATCAGCACATTGTGTTTGAAAGCATTCAATTGCTTATATGATACTGTATAATATATATATATTAAACTAAATGAAAATGCATGCTTTCTTCTACTAATCGTATCATTTCTCTCGCTGACAATGTACATGACCGATTATCATAACAGAATTATAAATTTTCCTCATTACGAGTGGAATGAGGACAATAGCAGCGGGGACTTGTTTGACACATCTTACTATACAATACTTTGGGGGAAACTACCTTTTCATTCGAATATTGTTGGCGATTTGATTTTTCGCGAAGAAGCACACTTATGGGAACGTTTATTCATGAAACGGACTAGCGACTTTCTGAAACCCATTAACTATTTCAAGAACTTGAATCAAACCGAATTTGATTTCGGTCTCGTACGTGAATCATCAAATGGATGTTCTATAACAAAAATATTCTCAGATGTTCTGAAACACAAACCAAACTATTTGGATTTTGTACATATGTATCATACATTGGCTGCTGATGAAAATATTCGATTCGAAATGTTTCAGAAGTCTTTCTTTTATGAAATATTTTTTCATTTGCTCAAAAAGGAAACACTTATAACTAAACCTATATTTTTAGCCACATGTAGAAAATATATGGGATTCGATATCTGTGAACAGTTTCTTGATGAAGTCTTAAGGTTTTATTCGAACAAGTATGCTTGTATGATTGTGCCTCGACGACATGGCAAGACATTCATGACAGGGTCAAGCTTTGTTGCTTTATTACTGACAGCATTGCCTCAAAGCTTAAGAATGGCTTACTACTCTCACACAAAAGACCTATCACAGACGGTGAAAAATTACGTTATCGGCAAATGCAACGAAATGAGTGTAAAACTGTCACAATCAAGGTACAATATCATGACTCCTACAGATTCAGTATTAGTCAAGATTATTAATGACCAGAACTCTACGGTGTTCAGTCAAATGAAAGTGAATAAGGATGATGACTTTAATTCTCTAGCAAAATTCAAGAGTGCTCGAAATGACAATGCACTTCGCGGAGACGATCTAAATTTGTTGGTAGTAGATGAAACCTTTTCTATTAACAAAAATCGATTCGGGACAATACTAGCCCATGGACAGAAAACAGATAATAAGATTATATTTCTTACTTCTCCAGTAAACCATAAGGTAGACATGATGTATGAACTTACAAGAGGACTCAGATGCAGAGACGATATTAACTTTTATCATATATATTATTTCTGCAACAACACAGAACATTTAAAATATGTTTCGAAACAGTCGGCCTGTCCTAAACTTATTTTTTACAAACCTGATCACATTAACATTAACGAGACTAACAGATACCTTACAAACTTGTTAGCACAGTCAAATACGAGTTACGATGATGAACTTGGAATAATGTGCTCGTCTTCAACGTTTGAACAACAAAATGCAGCAAAACTATGTCCGTTTTCAAACAGACTTTTCAATTATTTGAAATATAACGTTAACACCATTGATGATTCCACAACTGTCAAAAATGTATTTGTGTACTTGGATCCCAATTATTGCGATTCATTATCGAGTGGTATTGGACTAGTAGCTAGCAGTGTAACGCAAGACGAGACACCATGCATTCTGTATCTAGATCATAAATTCATTCAGTCTGAAGATCTTGGGAAAGTAAACGAAATTATAGTGAAAATGCTTTTGCAATGCATTCGCCATGTTTCCCTTACTGTGTCAAAAAAGCGAGACAGTAACGGGTTTAACAAAGTCATGCAAAGAAAGATATTTATTACAGTTGAAAATAACTCACAGAGAAATAGTGTAACGATTATTTATGAACAACTGAAACATGTCTTTAAAAATAGCGACACAAATGTCTTCCTGTATTATACACCAACGGAAAATTGTGCTACCAAACAATTGAGCAAAAGGGCTGGTTATACTCTTTTAAACAAATTCACCATATTTTCTCAAACAATACAGTACGTTAACGAAAAACTCATTTGGTTTTCAAATCTTTTGTATTCATTCCATCTACACCAAGCAAAAAGAAATGAAATTGAGTACCTAACACTTAACATGGAAGAATTTAAATTTAGTCCTCAAGAGAAAAAGTTTTCAGGCAAAAGTTCGACTTCAACAGATGATCTTGTGGTTGCACTGATCATGAGCATATACCTAGCGCGAACGTATTCACATGCTGCAGAAAAGTCGGATTGGATAGCATTATCTAGTTGGGTACGCATATCAAATTGAAATGGTGATACTGAATGTAAATATTTCGTTATTTGTAAAATGTTTAAATACATGTCAAAATATATCTATCTTGTATCGTTTTATTCTCGACACCATGCCAGTAACTAGAAAAAGAAAGATAAAGCCAAAAGGATCAATTGAAATTCAACCTAGTGAGAAAGTCATAAGAAAAGATGACAATACTATTCGAGAAACAAAGGATTTGTTTTGGCAATTAGATCCTCCAGTTTTTCTAGGCAGAGGAACCTTTGCAAATGTCGAGATTTGGTACCATCACACAAAAGGATATCTTTGTGCGGCTAAAATGTTTAAAAATAACACTGGACAATCTTTTCAGACCGAACTTCAGAATGTACAGAAACTTGACCACGAAAATGTCATTAAATTCATTGATTCTGACAGTGATCTTAAAATTATACAATACAGTTTATGCACGTCCACACTTGAAGATATCATCATCAATGATATAAAACATACTTTTGGTCTACCCGAAAGACTTGTTAAAATTCTTATCAAGGACATGACGAATGCTTGCGAATACATCACCAACAATTTACACCTAGCTCATCGCGATATAAAACCTTCAAATATACTGTTTGACGATCACAGATGTTCTTTCATCCTTTCTGATTTTGGACTTGCCATACAATTCGATCCCGATACCCGTGTATATACAGATTTTATTTGTGGAACACGAGACTTTTTGCATCCAGACACTATCGAACTCTACGATTCATTTAAAGGAAAAGACCAGATACAACACGCAATAAGTATTGATAGGGAAGTGTGGCCTCTAGCATTAACATTTTTCTTTGCTTCCACAGGACAACACCCATTTCGTACTAAGACAAGGAATAAATGGCATGAACGTGCAAAGGCTAAACCCAACAACGCTTTCTGGATAGATGACAATGAAAATTATATGGATACCATCCCAAGTTTCAATAGTTTATCCGAACACTTCAAAACAGATATTCTATCACCGTTACTTGTTTACATGATGTTAAAAGAAGCAACATTTGATGAGTTGTTTAGTAAAGTCAAATACTTTAAACTGAACTATACTCCTGTGTCTATGTTTAATCTCAACACGTTCAGGTTGGAAGAAATGTACTTTGACAGATTTTCTGACTCTGTCAAATCTTTTGTAGACGAAAATTATGATATAATTTACAAAGACGAACTTATATCAACGCTTAAGCAATTCACTCCAAACGTGAATGATATGCAAATCATATTCGTTGTAAAAGAAGTAGATGATTTAAACACTACTGAGTTCAAACAGAACGTTGTATCAAGATACTTCAATTCGTTTCAACAATTCTTTAAATGCGATAGAAAAAGGTACAAAGAAAAAGAAGTGCGATGTATCTTTACAAATGCACTTAATACATGTTCCACATTAAGGAATCATGCTAAGTTTTATTTTGATATATCAAGGATTTATAGTGATAAGATAAACGTCTGTCAAAGGGAACTTATTGTAAAAGCAGAAAGCTTCGAACACCAAATTCAGGAAATTTTCAAGATTCGACAGCCGGAAAAAGCATTTTCTGATTTTATTACAAATTTAAGAAACAGCATTTCAAAAGCAGTGGAATCCTATCCTCCTCGATTCAAAGATGAAGTATCTTTAAAATTCCGTGATGCTCAACCTTATATTGATTTTAAACAACACGTAGAGTTTCTTAAACATAACAACTTTTCTGCCGTTAGTAAAATGCATGTTTCTAGAATCAAGTCATCTATGGATTTAGCAATCGAATCTGCAGTAGGTATAATTTCTGACACACGGACAAATTTCTTTCAATGGTTAAACAATACAAACTCACATCTATCCCAGTTAGATACTTTATTACAAAGAACAAACTTCATGCATTCTGAACTCAATAAAAAGTTGGTAGAGGATATTACAAATGTTGGAAAGTTGAAATCTCATTGAACTTTTCTTCGAATCAGTCTTTCAAGTGCTACACTGTCTGTGAGAAATGAGAATTTAATCACGACATAAATAAATGTAATAACAAATGTCAATGTTGACACTGGTTCTGGATTTAATGTATACACCTCCTTATAGAATTCAAGCATCCATCCCCCAATTAAGGTTAGTAACGATAAATGTGGCAAAATTAATGATTTTGTAAAGTGTCTATATCTGTAATCAAAATATCCAGCCACAACCAATAGCCCTAATAACCCAATGTTTAATATAAACATTTGACTTACTGCATATAGTTTTCCTGCAATCGCTATCAAACGAACAAAATAAGACAAAGCTAATGTATACAAGATGAACATCTGGGAGAACAAATAATTTCCAAGTATTTGATAATTTACGTATCTGAACGTCCCTTTGTTCATACCTTCGTCCGAACCGTCGTCCCTAATATGGATATCTTCATCTTCAACCAACTCGTTCATGCTTAAGGTATCGTAATCGTAATAATCTCTGTTCTTTTTCCAAAAGTAACAACAAGGGACTAGTTTTTCAAAACTTTTAAAGTACCTTTGTGTGATGATTGAATAGACGTATCTCAGATAATACCAATATGTCAGAAATGTAGCTGCAACCAAGAAGAATACCATAATCAGAAACAAACACAGTTCCGTGAATACCGTTGCATTGGCAATTTTATGATCAATAATAAGTCCATGTGTGCTATTTAACAATATAGCGTAATAGTGTAAAGACAATGTGATGTAAAACTTTGTCTTGTAAAACTGAACAAATTTCTTGGTGTTCCACAATCCATATAGTAAAAATATAAGTGAGCCTAAGGAAACGGTAATATTGTTCATAAACAATGTTCTTCCCTTAAGATACAACAAGGACATTATTCCATGTAATGGCAAACACTGCACATAGTATATGCTTGTAAAAATCAAGTTAATAGTTTTATATTTTGCTTTGAGTAACATAAGAAGCAAGTACATCAGTGGGAAATAAAATGTGCACATCACTTCGGGATTTAGGCACACGGATGACGTTTATCATCTTATCATTAGTACATTTAGCGCTACCAAAAACATAACAATATACACTACTATCTTCTGTAGAAACCCCAAACAATTTATCGCAACCTACATGTGTATACGTTGGCAATACACATTTGAAATTCTCTATCATATACACTATAGCATCCTGTCCGATAAATTCCAGTGTGTATTTGTCTTGATTTACGTGTATCCATTCAGAAATTTGAATTCCATCAGGCGTATCCTGAACTTTACATATCATACGATCTGCTTCATCAGACAACAGTAAGACAATATCTGGATGATTAGTAGCTACCAGTCGTGGTTTCGACACACCTGATGGTAAAGGCACATACGAAATTTGTGCATTGAACTCATTGACAAGTTTTATTTTTCCAAGTAAGCGATCGTTTTTGATGAAATAAAGTGTTTCTTTTAATACACAACACCTGTCGTGTTTCAGATAAGGTATTACATCCTTAACTGCCTCTGGAAAATATATACTAAACCACTTTTCACCATTGAAGTATTTTCCAAAACACAGTGAGTCTGGTTCAAGAGATAAGACAACGTGGGGTACGTTGTAGTATCGAGATATTGGCTGTGAATTTTCTTTACATGCAATTAAACTTGTCAAATAATCATTCAGATCATCATGTTCCGTAGAGCGTGATAAAAAACGGGTACACTTAAGTTGTCTTACATCTGTTTCATACAATCTCTTTTTGATATACACGTACAGATTTGTGTTTTTCAGGAGCGTTATACGACTCGCAAAGTTAACTAACTCCTGAAAACTAGCCTGTTGAAGCTCATCTTCTATTTTATCTATCAAAGACTTTATCAACCAAAATTTTGAAAAAGAATACAGTTCTGGATCAATATAGTTATCTATTCTTTCGTGTTTTCCCATCAGATAGTGTTCTAAATTTTTTAGCGATGCAAAGGACATATCTGTTTCGACAATCTCACCACAGAATTCCGACAGATAAGTCGAAAAGCCTGCAGTAATAGAATATGGTATTGAAACGAATCTACAATAATCATTGGCTAACAATGTCACTAAATATTGTCTTGGAATGTTTATACTATTAGAATTGCCATCAGTATTTGATAGCGAACTTAATGAATCACTCGTTGAAAGGCAAATGGTTCTCTCTGAACATGATGAATCACTATCATCTTCATTTGCACATTCAGGTATTTTAATTTCTACATATTTGTAAGATTTAACTGGCGTAAATTCGAAGGTGTTACTATCACCTGTTGGTTCAACGTATAATACAATAGCGTCTTTCTGATATTCTTGTGATTCAACAATTGGTTTAAACTTCATTGGAACCAGAGAATTCTCCTCGGCATTTCCGATAAACATCAAAATAAGTGTCTGTAATAAATCACTCGCAACTATAACTTCTATTACAGATGCTTGTTTACCTTCCTGCATTGAAGTTGTTAAGAACTCATAAACATTTGCAGCGGAACAATCTATGGGTTTCTTAGAATGATACATCGATTCGAAGTATGAGATATTGCGTTTAGCATGAAGACATACTGCTCTCTTAAATAAACCCGCCTTATGTTCTTCCCCGAAAATGTGAAAAGACAGACATTTATAAAAGCTGTCTTCTGTGTTTGCTAAGCTGAATGTATCAAATTGTTTAAAATAATCTATATCAATGTATTCAGTAAGTCCTGGAAATTCCTCTTCAGTATTCATGTACCAAATAGTTTTGGCTAAACTATATCTTGCTAGGAAACCTAAAGGTAATGGTAGATGATCGGACAAGTCCATAATGACAAAACCAGATAACGTTTATATTTTATTGAAATACAACGAACATATATATACATATACTTTTTTCTTCTGTATCGACGACCATAACAAACACAACAAGAAACAGAAAAACAATGTCCATATGTACAATAGAAATGTCCTATGACTGTTTTGCCCGTTTACTTAAAAAATTATATTCAGAATCTTCTTCTTCGTCATCTGGATTAAAGTTATCAATCGTCTGATCATGGTTATTCTCTTGTTCAGAAGAATAATCGCACCGTGGTCTCTTCCTATTCATAACTTTGAAATGAATTTCTTTAATTCTTTTCGACATAATTTCAACTTTGCTTTGATCAGGATTGAAATATTCTTCTAAAACTAATTTGATAAACCGATGTATCTTGTCACTTGCAAAAACGCTAGATGGAAATCTTTCATCGAATTCTTCTATCATTTCTGCTAAAATTTCTTTAGTGTACCTGTTATCGATTTCACAACAACTATCAGAAAATGTGTCTTCGAACACATCATCGTACAATTGTTTCTTATGTTTCAAAATATAGGCAACATAGCCGGCGTCTTTTTCAAGCTTATACTGTTCTTCGTTAATGAATTTGGCCATGGTGTTTATTTTAGAATTATCCTTGAAGCGATTGTTCTTTTCAGCAAAAGGCATGTAAAATATAGGCGCACCGGGATGCATGCTTCTAGAGCAGAAATTGTTTAAAAGTTCATTGTTGTTGTCCATTGGCCTACTTGAACATTTTCTGAATACAGACTTCATGCCTGAAACATCAGCGTTAAATTCGACCACATTGCATATCTGCGCATATAAAGTTTGGTACTTGTTGAAATCATCACACAGTAAATTTTGTACAAACCGATATTTGTTGGTTTTCATATCTTTTCCTAGACTGTTAAAAGTAAGAAAAGATATTTTGTCAAATGATGGTCTGAATTTAAAATATTCAAGTATTTTGTTTACACTCAAAAGCTGTAGCACTGACGACCAGTCTTTAATTGTGTATTTCGTAGTGTATTTGAAGATATCATCGAATCTAGCTAACTTTTCATCTCGAATATCGTTCAAAACGTCTCGACAATAGTCATCATCTTGTATCTTTAATGCCTCGCAAACTTTCTTGCCACAATAGTTTTTGAAGTACAGAAAACTATTGTTCGAAGATGCAATAGAAACGAAACCACCCGTTTTCCTGTAACTCATGTTCTGCACCTGTACATTTGCTTTTCTATTATCCATTCTTTTCTCGTTATGACGACCAAAAAGAAATGATTTACATTTCAATGATGCTTGTGTGACTAAATCATCAATTTCATACTGTTGAGTAATTTGACTCTTGACATCTACGGGTAAATCGTCAGATATATAACTTTTAACTGCAATTTTTGATAAAGTCACGTTTTTCAAACTTTCCATTTGTACTGAAAAAAAACCTGATTTATTATCCAGCAACTGTGGTCTAACCTTTAGAAATAGTTCATTTACTGAATTCTTTTCATAATTGGACTCTATGAGCAAAATTAAACAGTTCAATACATACATGAGACTTGCATCTAAAAGCAAGTTTGGAAAACCAACGGTGTACATGTTACCTAACCTGAATGTATTTTTGATAATTGATTCCGCAACAGTGGTGCGTGAAATACTATCATAGTCGTCATCAATATCCTTACAATACTTCTCACATGCAATTATACAATTGTCCAACTGGGTGCAGATGAAATCCAGCAGTCGTTCTGCACGTTGATCAATATTTTGTTCTGAAGTTGGCGTTTCTTCAACATATGATGGTAAATCCATCTGAAAACTATCAATTAACGATTGTAACAAATCATGGTGTTTTTTATCCAACTTGCCTGTGTCTTTATTGAAAGTATCTATCACAGATTTCGAGTCATACTTGCTTCCTAGATTCCCCAATGGTCCAACTTTGTTGAAACTGTTTGAGGTGTAAAAACAAAGTAACGCTCCAGGTCGATTTTTTTGTTGCGTTACATTTCTCTTTGGAGAAAAGGTAAACATCAGCGAAGGCATATTAATTGCACATATTTTCTGTTTACAAGATTGACAACAGTGTCTGTTTTTGACTTCTGGAAAAAATGCAGAAGTCGTTAGGATATGTGTTATCAAACTAACGTTCTCATACATTGCCCCACAGAGTTCTACAAATGGATTTGTGTAAGCATCCATACTTGAAATGAACGGTTTGCTGTCAGATTGTTCGATTTTACACAAATTTCGCATATTGAAACAAGATCCTTGGTCAAAAAACATCAAAAGCTGGAACAGTATTTTCTTCTTTATGGTTTCTTTAAAATCTGTATCATTTAGTATTGTGTTTTTGATGTTCATATCTTCTTGTTCAAACTTTCTGGAAAGAAATAATTTTAACGTTGCTAAAGCGTAGGTTTCGATATTTTCGGAATTTTGACATTTTATTGAAGCCAACTGGTTATTGAAAAGGTTTTTCATATTATCTAAATAATGTCTAATGTTGTCTGTGGGCTTCTTTTCAAAACCTAGGAACAACTGAGTAAGCGTCAAAAGTTCTCTTTTAATAGCACTGGTTAGTCTTCGAGACAATTTTATACTTGCTGAATCAGACGTGGTAAAACCATCAAATCTTGCCACAACGTCATTTGAAATTGGAACATATAGATCCGAATCACTATTTCCAAAGCAAAACCGTGTTTGTTCACTGTCTTGTAATCTAATCGATGACGCCTGAGTAAAGAAAATTACATTGAATACATTTTCATTTTGTTTTAGATATTGCACAGTCTCGATATCCTCATCATTTGAAAGTAGATTCTGTTCATCTTGAAAATGAATTCTTTTCTTGAAGTTAGTTAGATGGTGCAAAACCGATGTTTTCATGTCTGGGTACACATTACTGTAGGAAGCTCCGTTGTCTGAATCGAATATTGTATCATACATATTGACGATATCATCCTTATGCGCTTCATCGATCAACAGAAATGCAAATGGCAAAAACGTGTCGATCATCGGAACCTTGGTATTTTTAATCCTGTGTTCCATAAAAATGTTTTTACCAGTAAACATTTTTGGCAAAAATATAGCCGTTGGTATCAGGTACACATTAGAAGAGTAAGCCGAAGGAAATGCATCACCATACATACACTGCTTTATAACATCTGGAAGATTAATTTCGTTTTTCTCAATTCGCATGAGGAAGCATCCTTCATTTATAACGACTGCCTTATTTATTAAGGCATTTTCGAGTTGTTTTTTATCCTGCTCGTTATTCATATTGTATCAGCCACTTCTGACGTGTAATTTCAAAATCACTGCATTTATACTACATTTCTAGTCATGCTTCACATGCATTATTTTTCATGATTTAAATTGCTTCAGGTTCCACTCGAACAGATTTTCGTTTTTGCATCTCACTGGTGTAAGACATTTTATCGAGTAATACATCTATATTTGGAGTATCTGTTTGTTGTGCTAAAGAACCAGGCGGCTTCCGAACATTGGATGCAGAAGTATAACTAACCGATTGTGGCTGTACTAAAACAACAGGCTTTACAACTTCTCCACACTCCCTTTGTCCTGCTATATTACAAGCAACTTGCTTTTGCAGTATAACAGCGTCAGTGTATTGACAATTTTGCAACGAACCAAGTTTTATTTTTTCACTTAGCTTGACATTTGTCAATATATTGTTTAATACATTCAGGTTTGTCTGATTGATCAACCGTTCTGTTGGTGTTAGAGAGGAATCTTTCATATCCTCTTGAATTAATTGAATCTTGTCAAAACACATCATTTTTAGACCAGCTTCGTCGATTTCTTCAGTCAAAAACTGTGATTCAAGATCTTCAAAATCTTGCATATGCGAAGAACATTGACCCTGAGTTTGAATTAGCTGTCTACACTCAGAAACGCTAGTCGGAAATTCATCATCGAAATCATCATCATTATACATATTTATATCAATAACTGGAATTGATTGTTTCTTAAGCTTGGACTTAAAGCAAGAAAGTACAAATACTTGACAGCATTGTTTGCAAGATTTCAACATGGCGATATTTAAGTTTAAAGCATTAACTGTTCCAATTAATAACTCTGAAAACCCAAACAAAACACAGGCTGTCACGGATGCTAAAAGTGATATACAGTTACTATTCTTGTACCAAACAGAAGAGACACCAAGTACCACAGACGGTGTTTCTTTAGAACTTCACGTGTTATCTACAGGATTGAGTGACAAGTTTTCAACACCTTTTAGAATACTGGATTTAACACTCGACGAGTTCAAAACTCAAGTACTTGATAACAATTGTATTCTTCCCAAACGTTTGTTTTGGTCAAAGTGTACAAAGGATCTTGTGCCAGGAAATCTACAAGTGCGTATAGGCAAAAAGGCCAAATTTTCAAACCTGTATGTGAAATCTTACATTGACTTTAATAATTTTTTTGGTGCTTTATATCGCAATATGAACTACCGGCCTCATAAAATGTTTATGATAGCGTATTATTTCTTTGTTCATGGTCTCGAAGTGCCACTGCATGTTGTTAGTGAGATATACGACCATTTTTACGGGAGCATAGTAGAAATCGTAAATCCAAAAGAATCTTTCTATTTGTTGAATTACATGATAAGACGGTATGCAAATAAACCTATAAGGGAATTTGATGTTGCAATAAGGACATTCATTTATCAAGTTCAGCTGTTTTACAAACAATCACTGAACACATACACGAATCTCAACGATATTTCGAAGATATATACTCAAGAAGACACCGGAGGGGTTGTTTGCAGTTATGCACTAACCAGGTGTTTTCAATGTATAAATCCTGAAGATTTTCTTGACGAGACATTAGACAAATATCAGAAAATAGGTGAAACATTCAAAGGTCTGATCGAGTATCATCAAAATGCCAAATATGACGAGTTCAATTCTGAGATTCAGCAAGGTATTCAAGTAAGCGAATGGAACAACACTGAGTTAACGCGATACATATTGAAACGATCAGCAGATCCCCTGTTTGGTTTAGATATCAAAACAAGTGAGTTGAAACATAAAATGAGCAAAGAGATTCTCAAGTATTATGGCACATTTCCACCGCCACATATTGAACTGAGATCAATAAGTATATTGAGTGAAATGATGGCTGGTGCCTTCAACGACAAAGGTCAGTTCGCAGCTGTAAGCATTTTAAACTTAAAACCATTCAAACCCATTTTAGCGAAATGGAAAGATAGAGAACACAGATTGTTAACATTGAATGGACTGAACATTGACAAGCCTATTCCATGCCGTGTCATTGACCTTGTCAGAAAACATATTAATCGTCCTTCGATCGAATCTTACATGAACTATTGTTACGTTTTGGTTGATCATATAAACAGGTGTGAATATTTCTTTCATGAGACCATCAACCCATTTTTGCCAATATATACCATAAGCATCGATGTTGACATATATGATCATCAGTATATAAAAAGTTATTATGAAAGTGATAACCAGTGGCAAATCAAAGAAATGCTTTTTGATAGTTTAAAACGGTTGATATTATATGTTATAAATAACGTTATAAAACAACCAGTATCACATGAAGGTACCACATTCTATATGTACGAATCTATAAGGGATGACTTAGATAAAATTGACACAAAGAAGTTTAAGCTAGGTATAAGACTTATTGTAAAGTTTACCGAAATATGTTTCATGAACAGAACCGTGGTAAACGCATTTTTGAATGTTTTAAATATGTACAGATGGAAATTTGAACATCTCAAATATATAAGCGATGATAATATTTTTGACACAGCAGTATATGGGCAATCCAATCATGCATTAAGATTGCCTTTGAATCTTAAACCAGACGGTTCAAAAGCTCTCGTTCCTGTTTTCTTTCAATGCCACAGCGAATCCTATCTGCAGGCGTTGCACATGAGTTGTGCATTTGTCCATTACAGTAACCTAAACGCAGGAAATTCTAACATTCGGTTCATTACACGCATAACAATTCCCACTGATGAAACTATAGAAAAGCTTGGAACGAATTCAATATATAGAAAAATGTACATGATAAAGAGTCAGCCAAGTACAGCAAACGAAACGGGGGATACTTTGAACTCGTTTACATTTTCTCAGACAGAGAAAACTATTTTGATCGACGCGATAAATAGGTTTTCCATGGGTCGATTGAAGCAACCTTCAAACCGAAAGTTTTTGCATATTTTTGAAGATCGGCCTTTAGTTTATCAAGGCCGAAACAAGTTTGGGTGGTGTTCGGGTCTGAAGTTTTGTGCAATTACACAACATGCGAATGCAATGCGAAATCCATGTGACTACTATGTTGTGCTTAATTCAAAGTGTCACAAACGCTACAAAAAAAGGGAATGTTACATTTATTGTCGATGTTTTAGTACAGCTTGTAAATCAAAAGTCAGAAACAACTGTATTTGGAAATGTTTATTATGAATAAAAAAAACTATTAAAGGAAATAAAATTTGTTATGTACTTATTTGTATCCACATTATGCAAACAACGTATCATTCAGGAATTGAAATTGATTTAATTCCATTAGCAGAAAGGTATCTGCATGTGTTACACTTAATTAAACCAATAACTAATGCAGAAAGACACCAGTATGCAGATGTACTTGCTAGTACCTATATGGACGACAATGAAGAAATGAGGTTACAAATACATAGCGATATAAATATGATTGGTCAAAACTTTATCAATGATGAAGGTACTAAGTATATGACACACGTGATATCTGAAGAAAGAAAGGGATCAAATCTATTTAAATGTATTTCGTTTTTACTTACGGGAGATGAAATATATTGGCCAACAGTTAGCCAAGCAGTATTGCACTATGGTAACAGACACAAAGATACCTTTGATAAATTGTGTTTGGAAAACGGTTGGCCAAGTTTCACAGACTATTTCAAAAACTGTCACAGTCTTTATAAAAAACATAGTCCAGACGAAAACATTGACCTTAGAGTTCTTGCGGGTTTGTTCCATGTGGAAATTTATATGTTTACCGAAGAGGGAATTTTAAATGGCAAACCTCCTGTTTCATTCACTCCACCGTCATCCCAAAAGCTGAAACCCACGCACGCTTTTTACATACATAAAACTGAAACAAAAGGTTACTTCCAGACAGTTATGTCGTTAAATCGCACATATGCATTAGCATCGTCAAAACTTCAATTCCGGCTCCAACAGCTTTCAACAAAACCAAAAGGACTGGATGCCAACATTAATGTTAGTACAGATGTTAAAACTTTTAAATCCAAATTGTCAGATTATGATTCAGAAATCCCGGATCCCTTAAATGATAATGATAGAATTCTGATCAAAAGTGCTCTAGAGGAATATTGTACTGAAGAAAACGAATTTTATGATGAGATAAAGAAAAGACTACAGACATATAACATTTCCAAAATGTCAAGTAGAAGTAAAGTTTTTGTAGCGTTTCCAGTAACGCATGATGGAAATGGATTTTATAGAAGTTTATCGTATCTAATTTACGGAACAGATAAACACCACTTTTTCATTCGTAAATGTTTGTTCAAATGGATGTCGTCCTTTAAAGCAAAAAGGAATCTTGACAAGATATGTTTAAAATTAAACAAAGTAAATATATCTTCACATATGGCTGCCAACTCCTGTAAAAACCTTGGTGTAGTTCCTAGCGAATTAGAAATAGTAGCCGCAGCTATGATGTTAAAAGTTCCCATTGTTGTTTTTGACGTCGATATTAATACAAAACCTAAAATATTTTTGCCAACCAACGACGATAATAATTTGAGAGGATTAGTTCTACAAGGTGTACAAACGCACTTCAATCCCGTCACCAAATATAGTAAGTTTTTAAAACACAAGACAATAGATGTATGTCCCTCAAAAACAGTAACAAAACGAGAAGGAGCTATAAAACCTGATACACCTACTGATAGATGTACTATTACCTACAGCGAATCTTCCCAAGAAAACTTTATTGAAAATGCCTTAAAAGAGTTTCAAATCTCAAATATGTTGTCACCTATACATTCGCCTGGTATGACGAATTCATCAACTGAAGCTGAAAGTGGATATTACTCAAACACGTCGGTGATGGAAGATGATAGTTCGATACAATATGATAAACTCAAGCATGTGAATTATGTGTTTAATCCCGAGCAAACTGATAATGATGCATCTGTACAAATATTTATGCGAACAGATGACACTAAATCCAAGGCAGAAAATAGGGTATTAGCTATACAAACCATATTCAGAAAGGAACAAAATAGGATACCTTCTAAGAAAAAACACTCCTCTCCAGTCAAGCTCGAAATATTATCAGACAAAGTAATAGATGAAGCTCGTAATGAACACCAGTATAAACCGTTAGCAACCCTTATCAACAATCACCCTACCCTGTTAGATGATGAAACTATTAACACACATTTTAAAAACGTTTTACAAATGGCTACAATGGATGACTTGTTGAATACAAAGGTGGACTGCACAAAGGCAATGCATCACAAAGCTGCTTCTATTGCCATGAGAAGACATTTAACACTATTCCCATCTAACATTACTGTTAAAAAGGATGAACACAAACCTTTTTCACAACAGACATTACATTATGCGTGTTTAGCTATTCCAGAACATGAGTGCACCTTAGATAAATCTGTTGCTTATTATCAAGACCATGCGTCAAATCAAAGTTGGATTCAGATCCCTATAAATCCCCATATAAAGCCAATGATTAAATTCATCGAACCCGGCAATGTCTTGGTGAACAAAACAACAATATACATTTTAATCCTTGATACAATAATGTCGATGGATCTTTTCGATACAGACAGTCCTACGTATTTCACACTACCCGAAACAAAGAACATCAGCTCTGTCAGGCTTGTAAAGTCGAATAGAGGACAGGTGTACGCTATAGATATACGTAAAAAGAGATATTGTACTACATCTGGACAAATGAAAGCATGGAAGAAATTGGACTTGTCAAAGAATAAGATTGGGAACGGGTCACACATTACCATGATATTTGAAAAGTGTAGTGAAGTCACAGCTCTACCTTCTAAATCGAATGATAAGCATATAATACTATCCAGTATAAGTACAGATGATTCAAAAGGCGGTTGTAGAATACCTCATATAGACGAATACCTAGTATTACTTCAATATACGTCTAATGGATTTAAATGTAAAATCACTTCTTCAGATTTATCATTAACTCAGGTGAAGTTATCAGCGTATGATCGTCGACCAGAAACAAAATACATTTTAGTAAATATCGAAAGCCTGAATGCAAAGATATCGGAATGGAAAAGCAAGACCTAAAAACTTTTGAAACACAAACGTTAAATGATTATGGAAATACTAGCAATATGTCTATTTTCCGAAATATTGGAATAAATATGAGAACAATAATAAAGCTCATGTATCATATTTTATTTCTTCCTATACATACATTCATACATCATTTCTAACACGGTTGTCTTCAAATCATCTGGCATGCCTATATAAAGCATGTTAACTGATTTGATATACTGTCCAATACATTTGCTCTTCACTGTACATTTATCATTTTCCGTTGATTTTCGAAAACTTAACTTGAATTTCGAATTATTGCAAACGACTGTTATTAAAGATATAGTCTGCGGTTGTATGATGAAGCAAGTTTTGTACGGAACGTCATACTTGGGTACATCTTTGTGAAACTGATATTTCGCCCAGTCCCTGTGTAGATATCTAGTGTGCTCAGTGGAATTACTCGTCACAAGCACTACTCTATCATCATCATCGAATTTACCACCAACTACATTGTGTAGCGTTAGAGGTGATAAATGTCGATCTTGATGCTTTAACGGTTGCACAATTGGACGATCGTGTTCAATATGTTTCATCAAAACGCACTTATGCGGCACGTCAATCGTATCGTTCCCGTACGTGCATGTAACAGAAATTTTTTGAATGTCCAGATCTTCTGCTGATAAAATTGCTTTCAATGCTTCGTACATATCGGTACTGTTTGCGTTTTCAATAGGATCGATGAACGACTTCTCTAGTTTTGTCACCAAGCCTGTGTTGTTGAGTAAAGTCTGTGAACAAAATCCTTCAGCGACATCCGTAACGTTGAACCATGTAGGGAATTTCAAAAAATGTCTTTTAATTTCCATGTTCACTCTCTCCGACGAAAACCTATTTTGACGAGCCCGTATTTTAGTCTCTTGTTCTTTCTTAAATGTTCGATACAATCTCCAATCGCCATTACATTCTTTGTAAATGAAATTAGTTTCTTCGGCTTTCCGTGATAAAAATATCTGCATACACGACATGTTGAGGAGTTTGTATAATGTGACCATAAGTTGCACAGCCTCGTATATTTAAATGCTTTCAACGGCTATAGAATAATGTAACTAAATGTGATGGAAAAATTTACTGTCTGTAGGCTTTGAAGGTGGATGCGTTCGAAACGCAAACGTTAACAACTGAATATACACATACTATTCATGTTTTCTCTCTGAAATACTGGAATAAATATTAAAATAAAAATAAAACTCGTGTATCATATTTTATTACATCGTATATACAATTCTTACATTTATATATCTTGCTATCAATGATGAGTTTCAAATCTCGCAACACGTCTTACAAATAATCAAATATAATCGACAGTCTTAAAAATAACCAAATGCGTTGTCCATTCCTTCAATAAACTGGTCAATACTTCCTTTCTTCACTGTACATTTGTCGTGGTCCGTTGACTTTCGAAAAATGCATTTTATATTACCGCAATCGACAGTAATCAAAGATATAGTTTGTGGTCGTATGAGAAAACAGACTTTGTACGAAACATCAAACTTTGGTACATCTTTGTGGAACTGATATTTCTCCCAGTCTTTGTGAAGATACCTAGTATGCGCAATGGAATCCCTAGTCACAAGCACCGGTCTTTCAACGTCATCAAATTTACCACCAACTACATTGTGTATTGTTACAGGTGACAAATGTCGAGTTTGATGTTTTAAAGCTTCAACAAATAAACGATCACCTTCAATATGTTTCATCAAAACGCACTTATGTGGCACATCTATCGTATCGTTCCCGTATGTGAATGTTACAGAAATGTTTTGAATGTCCAAATCTGCTGTTAAAATGGTTTTCAATGCTTCGTACATATCGGTACTGCTTGAGCTTTCAACAGGACAGATGAACGACATCTCTGGACCAGTCGCCAAAACTGCGTTGAGTAAAGTCTGCGAACAAAATTCTTCAGCGACATCCGTAACGTTGAACCATGTAGGGAATTTCAGATGGTGTCTTTTCATTTGCTTGGTCAGTTTTTTAAACGAAAGCCTGTTTTGACGAGACCGCTTTTCATCTTCTTGTTTATTCTTGTATATATCATACAGCCTCCGATCGCCATTAAAGCGCTTGTAAATTTTTTCAGTTTCTTCGGCACGACGTGTTAACAATCTCTGCATATATGACATGTTGATGCGTTTGTATAGTGTGACTACAAGTGGCACAACCTCATATATTTATATGCTTTCAACAGCTATGGAATAATGCAACTAAATGCGATTTACATATACCCTCATATGTATGTACCTTTAGAAAGACTACTGTTTGTAGACTATGAAGGAGGATGAGATAAAGGCTATTTTGAAGTCAAATCTATTTGCAGCCTTGTATACATTTTCAGGACATTCGCTGGCCATGAAAAAAGTCAATATGTGCAATTTGATCAAGTTAAAAGAAAGCATCACAACATTCCACTGTTACAGATTTACACATATTCTGATAGAAAAACTGTTTTCGAAATTTTGTTGTACTGAAAGACTCTTAACAATTATATATGATGCTCATTTAGATCAACGGATTCATGTTTTCTATTTAGTCGTCTTATTGTGCATCATTTATTTCAAGAATACTAACATCAACATAAGCGAAAGGATTGTAAAATTATTGCATAAAATGTGTCGGATTAGTGAAACTAAACAACCTTTCCATGAATTGTATGTTCAATTTGTCAAAAGTAAGAAATGCATGGTTTATATAAATGACCATACAAAGTTTCCTATTAATCAATTCTCATTTGTTTTTCAACAAAACCTTTCGCCTGAATTCATAACTCTAAAGAAGATAATGTTACAAGTACAAAAGTCGGAATGGCTGCCTAACAAAAAGAGTTTCCATCCATTGAAAAGTATGTGTAATATTGCGTATAAGTATCATACAAGTAATCGACTTCTCGAAGAGTCTAGAGTCAAAATACTGAACTCGGAATTGGCTTATCCTAAACATTGGTTAGATTTCGCATATTATTTCAGACAGCGGACTATCATGTTACCCAATTTCAGAAGATATTGTTTTGAGTTATTGAAAAGAGTTATTTCTTCACCAATACGGATGCACAACCTATCATTTTCTCAATACATGGTTAATTTGTTGACCTTTTTCATGAATTTTATCAATAACAAAGTGATTTCCTTGAATACACAATCTTGCTTTTGCCATACCAAGTGCACAAGGGAAGAAACTAGTTTGGAGAGACTGTACAATGCTGGATTGTTTATTCTTTGTAAAACATGTAACGTCCCTATAAACTATCAACATAGAATTTACAACAAAGTGTTTGTCATTAACGATTTTCACCATCCGCAAAAATATTTTTCCTGTGCAGATGGTTGTTCACAATTTGACACGATTGATTTATATAAATGTTTTATTGACGAACATGGTGTTTTACACCATAACTATAAAGCTTTACTGTGTGTTAAAAGAAATGATAGATATTTGACATCTATTTGCATGAAAAGTCGAACTTGCACCAATATTGTTACAGTGACACTATCTGACAAAACAAAATTACACTGTAATTCTAAACATGTTCAAACTGATACTTGCTATGAAAGAACAAGAGAACTATTCATGAACGATATAGTGATTGATAAAGAGCTTATCATTAGTAGCATGTGTGTCGGGTGTATAGCTTATTGCTTTGATTTTTGTACTCGCAAGGACAAGTTTAAGTCTACACTTCGAAACATTTTACAAAATGATGCCTGAAATTCAACGACGCGCTTGGAGAGAAAATATATATTTGTGGGAAAGATTGAAAGTTTGAAATCACTAGAACAACAAAGATGTCAATTGTAATGCCAGAATCGTTGTACGTGGTTGGTGTTGTTGGAACAGATAGACTGTTAATTCTGCCTGGAAAGAACAACAAATTGGAAGAAATCACTTTTGACAGGTCTGTTTCCGATTTGCCGAATACATTCTGGGAACGTATTTGCAGCGACTTGGTGTCAGAAAGTACATCAAATAGAAACCAAACATTAACCAGACAATAATTTGGTGGACAAATACAATGTATTAATATTGCAGTTGGAGCAAAAAATAACCAAGAATATGTTTGATGTTAAAATATTTAATAAAATATGATAATAAGCACTGCAAAAATTGTTTTTTCTCATCCTATCCTATTCACGAGTTTATCACTCCACTTACGAATAAACTGTCTCAACTCCCACAGATATCCATCAATTCGAACATCTTGAAAAATATCCTCATGATCGTTAAAATCATCAAGTGGATTATTCATACTTTCTATCAAATGTCGTACATATTCAACTGAATCGTCGCGCGTTACAACGTTTATCAAACCGTTGAAGAATTCTATACAAGGAATTTGTAGATACTGTCTTACATCAGTAAGAAAGTCGTCTTTTAGCTGTTCATATCGATTGTCATGCTGTAGTTCGGGTTCCATTAAATGTAACACGTTAATATGTAAATTTCTGTCCCTAGGCTCAGTATCGTGATCGCTTGAACTATTGTAGTCATCTGATTCGTAAGTATAAGGTACATCAACGACTGGAGCTACATTCACTGTATCTTCATCGTCGGGTATGCCTTGAAACAATTGTCCATTATCACTATCACTGTCACTCTCCAATGGTACTTGTCTTACAGTTGGTTTGACTACGCATTGTTGTCTTCTTTGACATGACCGTTGAGCCAAAGGTCGGTGACTCACTTCTAGTTGGCTGCGAAGGTAGTTTTGAAACTTTTCATTTCTATCGTAATCATCACTGTCGTATTCTTCACTTTGGTTACCTTCTCGCCTTCTTTTGACATTCGTGTGTTGGATGTTTGAATGTCGTTTGCGTGGTATTTTCCTATTTGGCGATACACGTTTTGACTGACATTGATGTCTTTCTCCGTTATATGGATTTCTTTCTGTTTCTGAATCCGTATCTGATACAACAACAACTGATTCACTTTTTATATCTGTGTTTGGTACAGTATAAGATGCAGTATTAGAAGTGGAAGGATATGTAGAATTATCTGAAACCCTATCAGACCTATTCACAGTATCATCATTTTTGTCAACTGCAATTCCCAAGTAACGCCTATTTCTATTCCACATACTAATTTTGATTTGAAAAGATAGACGAAACAATATGTGTTAATATATATTTTTATTGAATTTTGGCGTCACAGGGACTATCTATTTCACAATGCCCACTCTTATATTTGTAACATAGCTTCATCCTTGGTCTGTACCATAACAAATGTGCATTAACGCAATCTAACAACTGAAACAGTTTTCCAGACTTAATATCTACAAAGTGACAACTGGAAGGATTGCTAAATTTGTTATAAAAAGAGACGTGCATGAAATAATCACTAGTCGTTAAAGTTACGGCACTTTGGTTAAATTGTATCAGAAAACCTTCAATATTAGACTTTTTATACATAACATACTGCTCAAGATATTTATAATTGCTTCTAGTTTTTACATTCACCATCTCACAATTTCTAGTGGTGTTATTTAATTTATAACAGGGGATATCTCTTCTACATGATTTCATATCATAGTTTTCATCTTGGACCTTTGTATACATGGACGAAATCGAAAATCTAGGCCTAGTTACACAAGAATTGTATTCATCATAAAAGATATTAGTCGAAATGTCATAAACTGGACATTTGATTTTGTCCAAAGAAAATGATGGTAGTCTAAAATGTTGATTAATATAACGTCTTGAGCTGAGATTAAACGTGATAAGATTTTTCAGGAACTTCTTGTAAAATCTTTTTGTTACATTGTGGAATATCTGAAGTGTCTGTTTATTCGAAACTGGATCGACAGAAGCTGTGTCACTGGTTTTAGAAGCTGTAGTACTGTCTTGTATATAATAACAATTGTTGTTATACACTTCACCAACTGTTTTTGATAATTTACATCCTTTACATATACATGGTTGAGTTAATGATAACTGAAACATCAATATTAGCAGTAACAAAACCAAAGGTATAATATGACATATGTTCATTGTATTCACCATAGTGTCTACAATTGCTAGAACTGAAGTTTTGCTTGTTTCAGTCGCTTCCCGTTATAAAACTGGTCTTGATCAACGTCACACTTTCTTTTAGCTTGCTTCTTAGAGAGCTGTGTGTTGTTAATAGAAAAATAATTGAATAACGTATTATGTGATTCTTTATCATTTTCTTTTAATATATTTTTCTCTCTTTCCTCTGGTGTGGTAAATTGTTCGAATTCACGAGGACATGCTGTGTTTGAAACTTTCAGCTCTAATAGATCCTGAAAGTATTTGTGTGTTTTCGAGTCATATATTACTTCAGATACAGATACTAACTGTCCAAATATTAGTTTTGCTATCGCTTTGTTGTCTAGGTCCAAAGATTTACTTTCTTGCTGTAGTTTGGTAAGGTATTCCAACGATTCGATTTTAACCCGTTTTGGATTTTCCCGATTTATCACTTTAATAACCTTTACTGAAATTTTGTCCAGTCCACCAGTATCTTTAAGCTCCCCACGCTGTTTCATTCTTTCGAGTAACTGTATACCTGCATCTGTACCATTATTAGAACGTCTACTAGACGTGACACTTATCGTTTTTCTTGACGATATTGCTTTCAAATCAAAAGTCCCTTCAACAAGTTCCGCGATAATATCACATGCTAGTTTATATGTACTCCATGCTGAAGACTTTTCTTGAAGCAAATCGGCAAACATAACTTTTTGTACGCGTTCTGTAGTTGATAATGTTGTTCGTTTGCAGCAATCCATACCACGTATGATAAAACTTTTATCTTCCTTTGTATCCATGATATTTGCGAAATACTGTTTCCTACCTAAGATGACAAATCTATCCATAACTTTTTCGTGTTCCAATTTACTAGGGGGGAAGTAAATTGCTTTTTCTGGATGCTCGATGTATTCACGATTAAGTTTATTTGCAATTCCTCTCGATATGACGGCTGCAATAATACATCCTTGTTTGTGAGGGTTTTGTGAAAACTTGTCAATTTCACTATAGTCTTTCAATGATATCCAATCTTTTTTCAACAAATCACCGTTTTTATACAATGTACACAGCTGATCACTCGTTAAATTCAAATGAAAGAATACTGAATCTGTATCTCCGTATACAATATTTGAATTGTAGCAAGAAACAATTTCGCTAGCAACACTTTTAATGTTCTGCCGTCCTTTCGATGTGATTGCAGCACTGATTTTCCACTGTCCTATATACGGAAGAAAACCATAAACTGAATTGGCACTAATCTTTAATGTATCACTCATTTCTTTAACTCGTTTATTTTCAGATGGATCTGAATAGGTGCCAATCTGTCTTTTGAAAAACAATCTGTTATCAAGTATGCGCTTCCACACTTCGGCGTAAATTGACTTAGCGTATTTGCGTTTCATAAAACACACAACATTGTTCTCAGCTTCATTTTCACTCATTAAATTGATATCTATGCTTTCTTGATCGTCTCTGTTGTAGATATTAATTTGATCAAAGTCAATACCGACTTTTAAATTGAATTTTTTTATTGTTTTCTGTGATACTATCGTCTCTGGTCCCATATTGTGAGATATGCCAATGGAAGGATACATTGATGAAAAGTCCAAGCAGCATACAGGATATCGATTTTCAATTCCTGGTTTGGGTAAATGTACATACGCTCCATCATATTTACAAGGTGTATCGAATTTCATTAGGAGATTGTCAATTACTAAACTTGTTACTTCACTGCAAAATGTGTCTGGTGTATAGCGATCTACAAAACGCCGACAACCTTTTGTTTCATTGAAGTTAGTAAGAAAATCTAAGAATGTCTGCTTGACTTTCCCATCATCATTGGAATTTAGAAAAGATGAAAAGTGTCTTATATTTTTCTTAATAATTGCAGTACTCTTTATCATTTCGTTTTCTATATATGCAGTCGCCAGCTGGTCAATTGTATGTGTAGACGATATAAACCGTCGTGATAGATACCTTACTAAGGATATCAGTTCCTCAGTCACAAGCATTTCATCTGCAACTGTTGTAATATTTGTCTTACATCTCTTGCTAGCTTTTTGACTAAATTGAAAGAGATTATTAACCTCATAATAGTTTGATATAAGACCTTTGATCTCATATGAATAAATCGGCTCTTCTGTAAGAAATCTCACAAACAACATCAAGTGTGTCAACGTGTAAAACTGCACACCATGTTTTGTATTCTTTTCTTTGGCCGTTTTAAATTGTCGTTTTAAGATTTCCATTGCTGTAGAAAAATCAACTGATTTTAAGTGCCCATATTCCATATCTAAGTCTAAATGCTTTACCACTGTTTTAGTTTTGATTTCTCCAGAATTGAATTTCTCGATCAACTCTAGGGTCAACCGATGATTAACAGTCGTATCGTTATAAAGCAGGTACCGAATTAATTGTTCTATACACAATCTGTTACACTCCCTGATTGGCTTGATCTTCAATTCTTGCAATACATTCCTTTTTTTGAATGCGTAATAAAACATTGGTAAGAGCAGCGTGGTTTTTTGTTGGTTGAAAAATTCGGAATGAGGAACTTTTGAAGTATAAGAACTAGTTACGAAAAACTTGTACGAACAATAGTTGTCGGACGTGTTGATCAATGCTGCACACAAAAGGGAATCCACAATATTATAGTTTAGTAACCTGTTCATGTCAGCCACATTGTTCGAGAAGAAAAGAACTGGTATTTCGTTGTAATTTACATCTTCTTTACCAATGCCCAATTCTGCCTTAGCCAGATCGTCTAATTTTTCCCCTTTATGACATCGATATAGGTCGTTTATTAATACACCTGGAAACAACTGGCAATTGATTTCAAAACGATTACTATCTTCCAGAAGAGAAAAATTGTTGGTATCTTCATTTTGATTTGTCGTACATGCATTTAATCTGCATTTATCTACGCGCACAAGATAATCAGATTTGCGCTTTTTAAATGCTTTAAGTGCACGACTAATGTAGTACTTATTTGAATCATAACTCAACATATGTGAAAAGCTATCAACTAAATCAATGTCATATCTAGCGGCCGATTTTATAAGAATTTGTAAATCAAAACCCGCTATATTGTAACCAGCCAAATAATCCGGTTTCACATCAAAAACTATTTCCTTGAATTTCTCAATTAACTGGTGTTCATTCTCGAGACAGTAGATTTCAGTATCAGGAAGGTAGTCGTTAGTGAAAAACTTACTCATGTAATCGAAGTTATATAAATTAGGATCGGTGTCAGCATGTCCAACAGTTAAACCTATGCAACGATGCATGTGACTTCCTTCCTGGTATACTAAACTGATTTGAATGATCTTATCCTCTATGCGTTTTCCTTCTTCATCTACCAACAATGTCTCAATGTCAAAATTTAAAGTCTTATGTTGATATGTATAAACATTTATATCAGAGTCGTCGACCACTTCAATGTCACTTGCATTTCCAAACACGACTGTTTCCTTCTTCACAAATTCTGATCTCATCAACAGCGGGAAACTAAATCCTTTTGGTTTTTTAATGAGTCTTCCTTTGAAATTGATTTTATCTAAGTGATGTTCATACAGGTTATAGCAGAATTCGTTAATAAACTTGTGTGCATTACCACATACCATATGTCCCCGTCGGAAAAGATCTAGTAC
The DNA here is from genome assembly GCA_963576725.1 of Azorinus chamasolen. Taxonomy (NCBI): domain Eukaryota; kingdom Metazoa; phylum Mollusca; class Bivalvia; order Cardiida; family Solecurtidae; genus Azorinus; species Azorinus chamasolen. The sequence continues at coordinate 29,718,357 of OY755238.1, read as the reverse complement.
ACGTTTATTACTGTCTTGTTCTGAAAAACTTATTTCCTTTCTATACGTACGTTTCTTGTATTGTTTCGTTTCAAAATCAAATTCGTCTGCACCACACTTGAACATTTCGATTGTGCCATTCTCGTCTTCAACATAATGCGTGTACTTTTCGCCAATTACTGTAACCAAAACTTTATCATTCTGATTTACGTTTCCAAACTTGTCACACTCATAGCATTGAATAACAACAACTTCTGTTTTCTTTTCTCCTCCAGAACAAATGTGGTATCTAATATCAAACGGAATCTCATTTAGGTCGATACCCTGTTTTGATAAGTAGCTAGACAGCAACTTATTTGCTACAACAGTACTTGAAATATCATGAATATAGTATAACTGGGGTATTTGACTGTCTTCGACTGCCATGGGTGCAAAACAAAAACAAGCAATAGAATTAGGCTTCTTGATTTTATTAGAAACCCAGCATGCTAAAATAATGTAACCTATTGGAAAATTTGCATACGTGTTTGTTTGGTTTTTCTATTTACTATTGGAGGAATTATACATTGGTTATCAATAACATATATGGGTATAGAACGTTTCGGCTTGACTTGTGTTGCAATTGTGCTTGCTTCAGTATCGTCATGTAGTGATGAATTTTGCGATAAAGTGTGTTTGTTAAACAACTGGTTTAGAATTGTTGGACATCGGCAGATGTGATTCTTGTCCTTGTATAAAATATTCTGATCATCATGAACATTTATATCGTACGAAAAGTTAGATGGAAAAATTAGCATAGTTTTCATAAACTCCAAAGCATCAATAATAAAATCCCCGTCTTCAGTCATCTGATATCTTGGTAAAGTATACATCGAGATACTCTCTTTCTCGACGTTTTCAACAATTACACGTTGCTTATGTTCCAGTGGATATTTTGTAAATGCAAAATTAGGTGCTGTTTTAAATAGATACATTCCAGTCTTTTCAAAATGCTGACAGTACATTAACCGCCGCTCGATGAACCAGTCGTTTAGATCGTCTGTCAGATAAGTTGTCAAAGCTACATAATTTTCAACGGTTTTCTTCGCAATATTAATCAGTTCTTTCCTATACTTCATAATTCTTTTAATATCAATATCGATTTCATATTGTACATTCCATAGTTGTTCAAAAGTACGAATAACTGAAAATGGCGCTACATCAGCCGACTTTTCTAACTGGTATTCAAACACACTGATTATACATTGTGGAATAGGTTTGAATTGATACTTATTGCACGTTGCGTTGGGTTTTGAGTTTTGCAACTTTAGATTAAATTCTGCCATTTTAATATCGTTTTTTAGCTTTTCTAAATGCAGTTTGTTTTGTTCATTTTTATCTTGCGTGTCAATCTGTCTGTTTTTAATACTAGCCATGAGATCTGCCTTGTATATTTCAATATTTTCTTTCCGATTTGCCAATAAATCAGATGAAGACATTCGACGTTCTTCTAAATCGTTTTCAAATTCCTGTTTTTTCTTTAGTAAGTCAACAGAGAACTGTTGCTTAATTCTTTCCATATCTATTTTACAACTATTTCGATCTTGATCCAACATTCTTTCAAACGTTTGTTTATTAGATGAAATATAAAGTTCATTTTCGAGTTTGAGCCTTTGCATATCTTTGTAAAATTGTCGTTCCCTTTCTTTCATTTGAATGTCATGTTCTTGTTTTTGTGTATTTTGAAAATGTCGAAATTCCTTTTCTAATTGATCGAGTCTTAACGCCTGGCCGTCTTTACTTTCTTGTAATTCCTTTTGAAATGTTCTGTCACGTTCCTTTTCATGAGATGCGTACCATTCTGTTTGCCTTTGCTTGTGACTTTCCAAATCGGATTGTATTTTCAAAATATTGTACTGATGTTGATGAGTCTGAGAAAGAGATTCTTTATTCAAAACGTTTTGAAGCTGTAATTTCCATTCTTCTAGTTTCAATTTACCGATACCTAATTCGTATTGAGAATTAACATTATAAGCTTGACTTTTAGCCTTGATTTCGGCAATCGCTATTGCTGACTGTATCTGGTTTAATCGAAGATCATGATCCATTTGTGTCGACTGAATTTGTGCTTGAATTTTAGCTGATTCTAAATCATAAGCTTGTTGTTTTTGCTGATCATGTTTTAACTGATCGACTCTGTGTGTCATTTGAGAAAGTTTTTTCAGCTCGCTGATAGCTGTTTGTAAGGATTCCTGCTGTTCTGCTAAGTACGAAGCTTGTTGTTGCGCATCATTTATTGCGTTTTTATTGGACAATATATGTTGGGCTGTGTCCTTTATCGTATCATTTATATTTTCGATCTTACCAAGTTCTTTATCGTATCGGTGTATTACTTGATCGGATGATAAAACAGATTTAATAAGATGCTGCAATTGTTCTTCATTTATCGGTTGACAAGCATGTTCTGTTAATGTTTTAGAGGTTTTGACTTGAGATCGATTGTCATTATCAATGATATTACTAGATATAATTTCACAATCATCATTTGCAGTTTTTGATTCACTTTGAAAATCAGACACCTGCATATGGGTTTGCTTATCTTTAGACATCCGTGTACTTATTTTTATCGACTGTTTTGCCTTTTTTATACAAGCAGATTTAGAGTTTATACGTTTTTCAGCCGAGGAAGTCGTATCCCATTTTCTCCCTTTCTTCGTTTGTATTTTCTTTGCCTTATTTAATTGAATCTTCGAGCGTGTGTTTCCAATTGTGCATTCTCCCAAATCGATGTACTTTTTATTTGAATCAATTATAATATGAGACGGAGTTTCGTTTCTATCAGTCTCAGCGTGTTGGTTTGTATTTAGTGTCAGTGGTAGTAAATTTAAATTTGCATTTGTGACGTTTTCGATGCAAATATTAGTATCAATTTTATGATCAGTGTTAATATTAATCATTTCCTTATTCAGTGATGGTCCGTCTAATACCATAGACTTTTCTACAATATCGACAGTGCTACAAGCAGATTTATCAATGTTATCTATGCCGGGAATTGCTGGATGAAGTGATAATTCTGAATCAATATCTACATCTCCAGGAGTATGTAAATTAGGGGATTTTCTAGAACCAATGTCATTAGAACATTGTTGTTGTGTTACATGGTCAAGCTTTAATATTTTATGTCTTGGTTTGTTTTTTTGTGATGATGATACCTTTGATTTGATTTTTTTCTTTAATTGCTTAGGCGGCTCTTGTAGAATTTGAATGTGAGTTCTTTTAGATGTTGTTGCTTCTTTCGGTTGTAAGAAAGACGAACTATCTTTGTTTTGCAAATCTGTAGGTGGTGTATGGTTTTTTATTTCATTATCACTAGGTATAAGAACGGGAGTCAAACATTCCGATGGACTGGTTTCGATGCTACCACCATTACTATCATTTCTGTCTGAATTAGATGCGATATTTAGATTTCCTTCTTTATAAATCCGTGTCTCAGTTTTGAAAGTTTCAATTATATTTTCGGCAGATGGATGGTTACCTAAGTTTGTGTGATCTAAATCTACATTTTTACTTTTCATTACAATCAGATCTGACCCTACTGTCGAATTGTTTGTATCAGTCATAGAAGACTGTTCGAAATTATTGAAACTTTTTTCATAAATATCATCTTCTGTATTTTTATTTAAAGGTAGTTTTTTATTTTTACCCAAGGATGTATCTATATCACTGATATCCTGGTTCCTGTTTTTCTCATACTGAGACATAATTAATTGCTTTGAATAGTTACCAAGCAATTTTGTGTACGCTGATTTAAAATCTGATTCTGATGAAGGATCAACTGTATTTTGTATCTGTACAGAACAGTTCCTTACAGGCAAATTATCGTTCCAAACTTTGGATAATTTGTTTGTTTTTGAGTTTAAAGATTTTGTTTCAAACGATCTTGAGTTAACATCAACTAATGATTCGATCTTTGGTATATTCTCCAATTCTTTATACAAATTATCTGCCGTGAAGTCTATACTATCAGAATCATGTTGATCGAGTTGGCTCATGATTTCGATAAATTCAACCAGATCAAGTTCGTTTGAACACATACGAAATTTATTTCAGATGCATGTAAATGTAAATGCACATATACTCAATTTTCAAACAAAACACCCTTATCATCTTCTTGCAGCTTTTCTGTTTTTCGTATCACTGTAGTTTTCGACTGTTCGTAATTGTGTCCACATAATCGTTTCACAGTTAGTTCAACTATGATCTGTATACCATACATACGAATGTAATGTGATATGTCTTTACAAATAAGAAAATATTGTTTGTTAAAAATAATCTTGAAAAAGTCACAAATAAATGTTCGAAATACTTGTTCCTCATCAATGTTATATATACGAACTCCATTTTTGGTAACACTTTCTTGAATAGATACGGTATTATTTAACACATTTTTCCAATATTGTTTTAAAGCCTGCATGAACATGAGCATTGTGTTGTCGTCTATTTTTCTGTCCAAATTATCTTTTCTGACTGTTCCTTCTGTTTTGATATAATCTATATCAAATGAGGATGGTCTATCTAAATGATTTGACATTGAATCATACTGCTTTGAAAAGGTTTCTTCTAAGCACTGCATTTTTTGCATGTACTTGTCTTGTTTTTCCTTTTCCTTATTTACCCACGACCCGGTATTTGTCAGAAGTGTATCTCTAAGGTTTAAAAATTGTTGCTTTGTTTTTGCCATAGTTTGATCTTGGAATTCCATGTACTTATCTAATTCACGTTTAACCTCTTTGAATTTATCTTTATAAACTTCAACGTGCTTATTAGACAATTCTCTGTGCTTCAATGCTAAACGAACAACTTCTTTCTTTTGTTCTGCGAGAGTGTTCAGTTGCAATTCCTTTACACTGTCCTCAACCGTCAATTTTGAAATCACCTTCTGTGCATCCTTTACGTAGTTCATAAATTTTATTGCCAACTCCAAATAATGCGCAACTTTATCTTGCATTTGCTTCAAATCAAATTCGGTCTTATCAATATCTTGTAAGCACGATATATTTGGAACTTTCTGTCCCTTTGTGTCATTTATTGACGTCGATGTTAATTCTTCCATAAATTCGTCTAATTCCATATTGTTCTCGACATTTATTTCAGCAATTCTTTCTTGAAAGTCATACATATTCCTTGGCAGCGTATTAAATTGTTTTACAGCTTGAATTCGAAACTTGTTTAAAGAATCACGAATGTTTCTCTCCCATTCGTCAATTTTAGGTTTAACTTTCTTGAGATAGTTTTCCATTCCCGTTCGAACCATGTCATCAACAAATGTATTTGGATTGTCTGGTGATATTTTGTCTAGAAAAATTGTGAGTCTAGATTCTAGTTCATCCATTTCATCGCGCACCCTCGAAGTGTAGTCTTGGATATACTTATTTTTCTCTTGCATACGAGAATAACACGACAATGGATTATTATCGTCTAATAACATTGTCTGAGCTTTGGTCAATGTAGCAAATAAAGGACTTTCTTCAGAAGATTCTTTTTTACCTGTAGTTGGATTATTATTCGTTTTATTTTCTTGTTTATTTGTTTCAGTTAGAATATATCGGCTGAAAGACTGGTCAGCAAAATGTTTCTCTGAAAGGTGCATAACCTTAAGTTCTGCATAATAAAGACTTTCACCTTTTGTTCCAAAACACACTTCTTTATTTTCGATTCGAAATCTACAGTTATCTATAAAATCTAATTTTGTCTGAGTTGGTAAATGCCAACATTCGATATTTGTGCCATTTAGTATCACGGCGACTTCAGATATTGGTGGAATATGATTACAAATAGTCAACAGTTCTTTCACAACATCAATAGAAAAACATGTGTTTTCCTTTTTTATTTTCTTTAACATCGATACATCTGTTTCCAATTTATGAAAGTATGGAACAATTCCTAATATCATATTCCATTCTATGAATAACTTAAAGGCTTTATTTAAATCGGCCATTGAGATGAAAGAGTTCACTCCTGTGGATATTGTGACATCTATATCATGAACGAATCTCGATTTTACATGCTCAACTACTTCTGAAATTAAAGAATCATCTTTATATGTGAAGCAGCCTAGATTAGAAAGAATTTCCTTAACGTACTTTTCAAATTTAAACTTACATAGTTTAGCACCTCCAAAATTGGCCCCATTTAAAACTTGTTCATACCACAAGTATTGGAGATATTTTCTGATGTCAATATAGTCAATCCTTTGTAAGTATTCAACATTAAAACTTGACCACTGTTTAGGCAAACCCGTCTCTTGTATATACACAATGTTATGTAACATTTTGTGAATACTCATACTTTTAAATGTGGGACTTATTACAAAAATGTCATTTACAGCTAGTGGATCTTTTTTGTCTTTCAGAATGTTCATCATAATATCATCAAACTCAGCTTCATAGTTTGAGGTTGCGTTGAAAGCCACAAACTTGTCTCTCCTCTTTATCAAGTTTAGTTTCACAGATGGTTCACATAATTTGTCATAGAGACGTGTATCGTTTTTTATTTTCTGATTGACTGCTTGTTCTTTGTTTGGTATGAATAATACATCTTTTTGATTCACTGACAAAACACTTTTAGGATTTAATGCCATATCAAAATCAGTATTACATGAAAACAAAAGATCTTAGTGAAAATAGCTATATAAATATTTGAATATCGAGTATCGCTACAGAAACACTGGTCTATTACCAATATCTTTTACATCTAAACTTACAACTCTATTTTGCCTACTACTTGGATTTCTTATCAGTAGTAGGCTTATCAACTTTATGGTATCTGTCGAATACGAAGCATGGTTTGTATTACAGATTTTGAATTTCTTCATTGTATCCGAGGTTTGTTCAATGTATGTATTTCGAACCATAAGTGTTTTCACTGACGTTTTATATTCTAAAAGAATAATTGCCATGTTAGGTATGTATATAATAAAATCTGGTCTTCTGTTTAATATGGAAACTTCAGCTTTGATATATATTCTGTGTTGGTCTGCAATACCAGGAAGAAGCAGTTCAATACATTCAGCTAGTTCTGAAACAAACGTTCGCTTGATATCCAACAACGTTTTAGCCGCACATAAAGTTTTACGCAGCCTAGCATGTCTAGCTTGTCCTCGCTTAGTATGGGACATTGCTTTGGGTTTTTTAACACACAAAGTTTTACTGTTAATTGGTGGCATGTAATGTCAGTGTATCATCGATTTTAAATTCAAAGCAATTCGTTGTAATATTATAAAATATGCACATACATTGTTAACATATATAATTACAATGAAGCCAACCACATTTTTTTGCTCAGAAGTGAGAATCTTAGTAAATGCGTCCGGCAACTTTTGTATTATTTAGTGACAATATATAAGACACACAACACGGCTCATCAGACATCGCAAAATACAAACATGAATAGCTGGCTGACATTCAAATGTTTTAGTTGTAAAGACGAAGATACTATTTTACAACAGTGGCCACATGTACATTGTAAGATAGAACGATATACGAAAAAAGTGTGGTTCAAACTTATTCCACATATAGTTACTGTATCATCTGAACTATTACCAAACGTGATAATAGAATCATCTAATTTCAAGGAACTTGAAGTCACTAACATACCACAATGGCTTTTTCATATTCTTTCCAAGACACTGAGGCATAGTCAATACGTTAAATTTCTTAAATGTAGACGAGAGAACATAATATTTGGTAAAACTAAAAAAGCTGTAATACTGCTAAGCACAAAAGGCAGGTCATTGTTTCCAGCATATGCCTTAATCTGTGATGCAACAACCAATTTCTATGCTAGTTTTGTAATGAATGGCATCTTGAGAAAAATACACAAAGCCAAACGTGATGACCCGAACGTTACACTGCATTCTCTGTACGAAATGACAAAAGAATTGTTGTCCATCGAAGAAACATTTGAACAACAATATATTAACGCTACAGCTATACGGAACATCCCAACGACAGGTCTACGGGAAAGTAATGTATATCAACTTTCAACAGAAGATGCTTTGGCTCAAATTGAACAACAAGAAAGAATATTGGAATATGAGAAATTTATTTCATCCGAGGCAAGCAAAGATATTACATCAGTCGAAAAGGGTTCTGTCAGTCACATAAAAAAAATGTTTTTGGATAACAAGACCTTTATAAAGCAACATGAGTTGTTCACAAAACAATTAAATGCAATTTTGTCGCTTGAAAACCAGTATCCTAAAACACTGAGTGATGAATTGAGATCGTCTTTGAAAAAACAACTTCTGTGTATGAGTGAACATTCGGAAGATAACAAATGTAAACTGTGTTTCTCAAATTGGATAAATTGTATGTTTCCAACATGTATGCATTTTAATGTTTGTCACTCCTGCATTGTTAAATGTGTGAAACAATATAATCTCTATAAGTGTCCATTTTGTAAAAGCATAAATACATTTATCATAGTCGATATTGATATATCAACTCAGTACGGTACTACTGAAGGTAGCCTTGATGTACGATTTGACTGATTTTGACGATGAAGACGTACCCCTGCAAATATACCACCAATTATAAGAACATTAAGAAAACCAAAAATAGCAATTAATGGATAAAAATAAAGTTTATTGGAATACGTTGTTTCTTTTTCTTCTGATCTATTGACGTTTTGTAAACCTTTAGAACAAATAACTGGTTGTGTGTCTCTACAAGTGTCGTCTTTAGTTTTAAACAATTGTTTCGTTGATGGAACAAAAAAGTAGCAAGTATTGTTTTTGTTGATGCTTATGTCATCAGAACTTTGCACTAAAACATACTTACGGTCCAATAATTTATTGATATCCGCCACATCCATGCTAATACTTATTTTGATTTTGGGTACATCGTTTAATTTCCAATCAACATATCGCTCGACATTCCTGTAAATTTCAAGAGTGCTTATGTTTATAATAGTATCGTCATACCTACAGATTCCATCGCTCTGAAAATATACACACTGTTTCTGTTCAGTTGAAAGGCGAAAAGAATCGTTTAATGGACAAGGTTCAAGTTCTGGTTTTGAAAAATGCAATATATCACTATTATCATCCACAAATACTGTTTCATGCACTGAACACCGGTCAATCATTTTGCCTTCAAGTACATCATATGTCTGACAACGGTAGTCGTTACTGTATGTGGGTAAGGATGGCCAAACCCGTATATATCGAGTTTTGTGTTTTATGTATGCTTGTCCCATTACCTGAATCATCATATTTTCTACATTGCCAATGTTTAGACCCTCACTAACATTAAGCATCAAAGGATATGTTTCATGAAATGTTGTAGATGAATCTGTATCATTCACTTTAACATTTATAGGAATAAAATAGCAAATATTATCAAACAATAGCCCAACCGACGGAATATCGTGACACGTGTCACAACTGCAACTTGACGAATCGGCACTCACAAAGGAAAGACACCCGAAGATTGTACAAATTAAACAAAAAATCATTTCCAAATGTATGTCCAAACGGAACAGTATTATCGCTTGTAATAGTTATTTCTATCTTTTCCTGGCACGAAGAAAGCGTAAGTCCATCGATTAGGATAATTGTAACAGGTCTGTTTACTCGAATGTTTGTAGTAAGAGTTAGTTTTCTTTCGCCAAATTCCTAAACATTTGCCATGCCAAATTTCCAAAGTATCATCCTCCTTCACTACGTTGTCACCACATTTTCCATCATCAGAGCATAAAATACATGCTATTGTAACGTGGGGTTTAAATCTTTCACATTTACCCTCCTCTGCTTTTTCAAACTGATAAAAAGCAGCACTATAATAAAAATGTTCTCTTCTAAACTCACCAACGACAGGAATCCTTGTCATATGATAATAGTGACACATCAGATCGCCACATTTTCGTGTTTCATGTAAGTCTGATTTCTTACAAGGTTTGTTGGATTTAGAATTCCCAGTTTGTATTATCCCCCTTTTCCTTGTTCTGTATCCTACATCACACATTTTAGCCGTGGAGCATCGACTCCAAGGTTCCCATTGTGAGTATATACATGGTTCTGGTGAACCAGCTAAGCAAAATTCTCTATAGTCTTTACAACAGTCGCTGTACAATAAACATTTGGAATCACAGTAACAATAGTGGATACCCGTCTTCATACAAAGATCGTGTTCAAACATTCCAGAACAACAGCTCTTTTTTTCAGCACATAGTTGTGCTAAATACGAGGGAATAAGGAACAGAAAACAGAATATATATTCTTTGTTCATGTTTACTTTATTTTACCCATTTTGAAAATGAACAATAAAATCTATTTAATACTATTTTTATTGGTCTTTATTCATTTTTTCTATTGTCTCAGTAAAACGGTTATATGCAATAGTGCATTTTTCTGTCTTATTCCTTAATCTTGCTGCTTCGTGTGCTGAAATTCCGTGTACCACTCCGGTTTTATCGCATTTTGTCAGAAAGTCTTGAAGAGCAATGAATCCATCTAGGCCAGTTTGTAACTGTGTAGATATGTAATTTGTAATCACTTCACCACAAGTATATATTTCAACGCGTCTGTCAGTCATTGTTGGAATTACGTGCTGGGTTATGGGAAACAGTTTGTTGAATTTGTCAGGTTTATTTCCTTTGTCTGATACAGTTTCCTCAAATTCACTAGAACTGTCGTCACTAGTAGAACTGTATCCAGTTGAATGCGTGTCTTGGTCTGCCATTGTGACTGTTATGAACGCGGGGCATTACATTGTCTGAATTTATCAAACACAAAATAATGCACAACATGAAATTGTTCAACAGGCACGTATATACTACAAAATATGGTCCATGAAACATTTATCATGTATTCACGCACAAGGTCCTTCGAATATCTCGATGAGACATTTACATACCACGCAAATTACGATTTTGATTGTCAAGAAATAACACATAATTCCAAACAAGAAGTTGATATTTTGCGTGTTAACTTTCAAGACGGAAAAAAGGTTAGAATTTATACAGACTTGACAGTTTCTGTGGACGGCGAACCGGAATTCGAAAACCCAACGGTCATAATTTTTCCAAAGGTACAACTTGAAAATAAAAAAATAAACGTAGTGCAGCATCTACTCAGAAAGCACAATTTACCAGTTGTACCATCTGTGTTTTTTCAATAGACAACGATGAATATTTTGGGAAAAGGATCATATGGAACTGTTCATGTTGATGAAGCAAATCCCAATTATGCAATAAAGAACATCAAATTTGAAACAGCATCGACGTTGGAACAATCTGGCGAACTGATCATTTTTTCATCTAAAAACCATTTTCTAGCAAAAGTATATGATGTGCAGATTAGTGAACAGAGCATAATCATAAAAATGAAAAGGTATGTTGGAGATGTAGATCAATATATGTCTAAAACAAAACTTAAGTTAACTTTGGAAGCAACACTTAGACTGGACAAGCACATGGGGGCTGCAATTCAGTTTCTTCACAGGCAAAATATTTTGCACGGCGATATAAAACCAGAAAACATTCTGCATGATGAACAACTGAACTTTTATTTGTCTGACTTTAGTTTAGCAATGGACATGGAAAAGGAAGACCTGTCGCATTCTGAACAACTTTATTCACCATGTTTTCGTCCACCAATTTTGAACTACAATAGTCAGATGCCCGGTGGACATCGTTTGAAAAAGGAATACGATTACTATGCGCTATTTATGACTTTGTGTTGTGTTCGTTACGGGTTTTACATTTGTAAGAATGACAGTACAGTATACGAACTAGTAGAAAACAGTTACTATTTCATACGGGAACAATTCCCTCGTTTAATGAATAAGGAATTCAAACATTTGCACCACAGTACTTTTTATTATGAATCTTTTCCTCTGTGTATTTGAATTAGTGAAATATATCAAATATATCAAAATTCCTCAAACTCATGTTTTGTTTTTCTTTGAACCGTCATATTGTCTTTAGGATATGGATCGTTCATAAGATGCTGATAGTAAGGTTGAAACTCGGGCATTGACTGCTGTGTTCCTTTGTCATCTTCATCATCCGACAACAATCTTTCTTTTATTATGTAATATATGAATAACCCAACTACAGCTATTACTGCAATGATAACCACGATCTTAAACAAACCTCCAGTAAAGAAATCTGCAACATTACTTAACACATCATCACCAGAATCGACAAGTTGGTTAACAACCCCAGTACCTGTGTCAATTACATGACCTGCAATGTCACCAACAGTGTCAGTCAAAAGTTTGACACCTTGTGCCACATTTTCAGTTACATCATTAACTTGAAGTCCTTTATTCAAATGGTATGTTTTACCTTGAGTTACTGATTTTAACTTTTTGTCATCGAATCTAGCAGCATTCAGATAAGCTAACAGGCCTTCAAAATTTGAAATTTCACGTCTTCTTTCCTTGTAACTGTAAGTTTCTGTATTATGCATCCCTAGTACAATTGGTTTTATAACATTAGGTTCGTACATTGTATTAATGTCAACAAACTTTGTACTTTCCAACAGTGGTTCAATCGAGAGACGATTAACCGTTGTGCCATTATTTACGCTTTTCAAATGATTAACATTTTTCCTTAATCGCGAGGCGTGATCGTATAATACATCTACGGAGGTTTCACTTACTTGCTTGTAATTAACAAATACGTGAATATTGTCACCAATGTAATGGAAAAATCGTCTTTCGAATTTACATTCTTCAACCCAAGGCATTTTAATAGTGGAAACAGTATAGTCGTGATTCATTTGTCCTATTCTGTACTTTTTCAATGAGATATGCTCTCGAAATATAATGATAGGCATTGTGAAACAACGATTTTCAACAATATCCACGCCAACGGCTTTATATAGGTCTGTAAAAGGAATTCCAAATTTTGGTGCAATGGCATCGTTATTCACAAACAAACTATCAACAACTATATAATCATCGAGTATATTACAGTAGTGGGTATCGTAAACACTAGAACCAACGCTTTGTGCCTCAACAGGCCTGTTGAGATATGAAGATATGATAACTGACGGTGACATTCTTGCAAGCATTTTTTGAATATCATACAAGTGTTGTTGATTCTCACACCACGTCTGTGCTCTTCGAATAACATCGTGGTTTCGATATTCTCTGAATTTGTAGGCTAAATAATTTACTAAGGCAAATAGCGGAGTATCCATTTCAGTTTCGTTAATATTAGGTTTTTCAGGTTTTTTCCTATCTGTATTTAGGTCTTGGTGTGACGCGTTCGCCATAATTATTTTATCAACATGTGATTGGCGACAGTGTTTACCTTCCAAGTGGTTACATTCAGATTTTTGACGGTTTTCGTCTACAGATGTTTCAATATTGTAATCCTTACTTGAATCTTTCATTAAAGTCAATGAATCGTAGGCATAATGTGGGTGGTATATATTTTGACTTTTCGTTATATCTGAATAGAAATCATCTTCGTCATTCAAGCTAATACCTTCTTGAAATGACAGTATTAAGCCATCATTGATAGTGTATAGAGTTTGATTCACATTTTCGTCTATACAGTTGTACAATTCAGCATTTGTAAGTTGTGTGTCATCACTTGTAAAGACACTTTTTTGTGCATCCGAAATAAAGTGAAACATTTTAGTGGCGCCTGGGTTTGGATCTTGCTCAAGAAAGTCTCTAGATGTATAAGTTATTCGTTTTGAATCGAAAGAAGTGATGGGAACGTAATTACACAAGTCTTCTTTTTCAAACTGTTCCCAAACTATAACCTCCCCACCGGTTTGCGTATAATTTGAGTCATACAAGTGATCGCTACTTATGAGTTCCCATGGTGTGAGTAGATTGTTAAAGGGGGGTGATGTTTGTATGTATCCTACATCTATAACACAGTTGGCGATCGTATAATCCATATTATACATATACTCATAATGCACCAATATATCATTTTTAGTCGCTATCCTACTATCAGAAATTTCGTGCATGTCCATGTTAAAGTCTGCAAGATGCGTAAGCTTTGATCGGAGTCCATGTTTATCAACATCACATTTTCTGTTCTTTACCCAATCCAAACACATGTCTTTGTCTATTATTGATTTGACAACACGGGAAAGGGGCATATTGTTTTCTCTGTATCCAGTAAATCCCACATAAGTCCATATCAATGTTGTTTCTAAATAGCAACGATAAGCCACTTTTTGAGTGGCTTGTATGTTTGGCTTATAAATTGTCACAAGCCCATTATCTACTACTGTTGTTTTTAAAGCTGGTCTCGGACAAATGGGGCGTTTATTGAAAACAACTGGAAAAGAAACTTCATCATTTTCACAGTAGTGCAGCTTGTTAGTATCTTTATGCTTAGGTCGAAAATGAAATGCTGCAACACCCCAAGCATCGACGAAAAGTAAGGGATCATGTGATGTAAAATTGTGAACTAAATCGAAACGTTGTACATTTACCTTGTCATGTATATCTTTATATTTCGAATTAACTTTGTAGTCTTGTAACCTTAATACTTCACAGTTATCTGTATTAATATATGGCGTAACTTGCATTGGATCAAAATTTTGTATCAGTCGATTTACTTTGTCAATCTTCTCTCTGTTTGCTGCTGTGTTGACCGTTACTAATTTCTTTTCAACATTTTCTCTACAGACATACAACATGCGCATTAACTGCTTTTCTGAATACCCTTTGTTGAATAGATCTGCAAAATTTGAGTCGTTTTTATGTATATACCAGTACCCTACTATGTGTACCTCTCGAGGAACATTTCCATAAGCAACATTTCCACCTGAAAAATGAAATTGGTGCGTGTTTATTGCAAAACCTATTTTGAAAATAGAGATAATAAAAAACAGCAGAAATATCATAATTTTGTTTATATTTTTAATCTTCAACTATATCACACAAATATATAAAAATACAACGTTAGTCTACACGATTTACTGTAGCGAACTTATTGAAGTGCTTTTGCGTCAATACCATTAATTCTCTTGCAGTCAGGTTTCCTTTGTACAAATTATATTGTAAGTCTTTATCCATATCAATCTGAGGGAAAATGCCATATCTAACACCGAATAAATTTTCAAACTTTTCTTTATCAGACAAATTAGAAGATCGTCCAAAGTCATCAAGCATTTCTCGTATCAATTTACAATAGTCATCATTACTATCATTAACACGATCTGTCAAATCGACCATTTCAGACAAATTCTGTTTTATTTGATTTTCACTACTAAAGGTATTTCTAAGGTGTTGCTTTACTCGATCAGCAGAACCCATGGTATTGTAGCTCAAATCATATTGTTCAGATGTATGAGGCAATCTGTCTGGATTAGATACTGAAGTCTCATCAGACGCATTTGCTTTAAGTTTCTGCAAATTACCTAAACCTAGTTGTTCGGTTTCCATTATAAGATGTAATATGAATGTATATGTTTTGTTATAGTTCATACAAATAATAAAAAATGAAATTTTATCACACTGTGATTCTCATTTATTTCTATATTTACACAAAGGGAACGTTCAGCATAAATGTTCCATCACTAACACGAATATGAATGAGTTTGGAAAATTAAATCTTAATTTTTTGGACCCTTTTCTTATATCGTACAATCAAGAAATCAGTTCACTCTGTTCTAAATCAAAAAACCCTGTGAATACAATAGATGATACTTTTTATTCGTCTATTAACAACGATTCCAATACTTTCAATACTTTAACAAAGGATTTACTTAAAGAGAACAGCGACGTTGTATTCGATAAACAGTTTGTTAATCCATATTTCCTTCAACACAATACAACATCAACATTACTCAATGCATTAAGTTATGAAGAACAGACTCATCAACATATACGTGATGACCAATCCGACGACACGCACTTAGAGGCGAAAAGAAAAATGAATAATTTTAAAGCTCAGCAAAAAGTACAAAGAGAACAGGAAAACTTAAAATTGTTTAAAAGCAAGATCACGGAATTGAACTGGTCATATAAACCGAAATTGATATCTCCGTTTTTGAAAAACTTTTTACATCAATGTTTTATCATTGAATTTGTTTTAGATAAATTTGTTGAGACACTTCATGATGTTGGTGAACGAATACATTCAATTCAACAGTCGTGGTCTGACTGCATATTTGGATTTACTTTGAAAGATATTCTAGATGATAGTCAAAAACAACATTATTTCAATATATTGTTTCTTCCAGGAGTTTATGAAATTCCTAAACAGACAAACACCAGGTATATATTCAATAAATACATTCAACAATTTTTCCCAAATAACGTCGAATTAGAAAATGGCGCAGATACTTTGCATAGTCTGCTTTTCAATACAGTAAGATTCAGAAATATAAACGAGTCTCAAACAGTTGCACATTTTATAAAAACGTGTATAAAAGATTTCTGTGTTAGTTCAGACCAGAAAGTGTCTTTTGTTCAAAATACAGTAGAAAGAATAAAACTAATTCAAAACCTTACAATAATCTATCTCATCATGAAAACAAAATGTAAGCATTTAAAATTGAAAAGAGTAGAACGGGGAAAGGTTTCATCAATTACAAGCGAATATATTTTCAAAGCAAACACGCTTTATTTTCACGAAAGACTTGGTATATGGTGTTTGTTTTTAACAAAATACAAAAAGCCAATATACAGTCAAAACATTTTCGACATTTTCTTTCACATTGCGTCATCCAAAGATCATTCAAGTATCACTTCATGAAAAGTACATAAACCAGAAACAAATGTCTTAACATTAAACTTGGATAAATTACTTCTTTCTGTAGATTTGGGATTTAGCAATACATAGGACAAAGTTTTTGTGCACCAACATTCAGTGTCTAAACATATTGTGTTCATAAAGGAATATGGTTCTTTTGTTGCCTTTGTTAAAGCACTCCAGTGTCCGTATAATATGGTAAAATTCATGAAAGTAAAATACATATACCAAGGCATTTTGGTCTGTTTCACTAGTCGTATATTGCACACATCTGATACACGTTGATGTTCGAGACGTAATGTTGGATTGAGACCAGCATGTACCAATAACATTTTGTATTTGTTTGAATAACCAAGAACTATACTCTCAGTCAAAATATACATTAAAATCATCACGTCTTCGCAGTTATTCTTGTCCATAAGGAACTCTTTGTATAGACACGAATAATACCATATCCAATCCCGTTTCCATTTGCAATTATCATAGCTATAACGTAATTTTCTTACAAGTGAATATATGGTGCTGACAATTTTAAAATTCTGCATATTCCTAGACCATTTTTGAAGATTTTTTAAGATTGCCCTCGAGAGAAATTTTTCAGAAAACTCTATAAAGATACGTATATGTTCAAACACAAATTTTATTTCGTTATTTCCAAGTATGAGCAAACAATTGTCTTTGTTATTTAAAATAAATCGCATGATACTTTTAAAATGATCACATGTTTTATACAAAACATCTCCTAGAAATACCAGCAGAACATCGGGTTTAACAAAATAATTTGAAAGACTTAGATAGTTGATATTTTCGCATGCTTGCATTGGAACAAAAGCTATTCCCTTTTCCACGATAAATGTTCGAAATGTATTTTCATCATCATGGACATCCCCAATAATAATCACCGTGCTGAATCTTTCAAAGTAAGGATCTAAGTCAACTGAAAACGGA
Organism: Azorinus chamasolen; assembly: GCA_963576725.1. Lineage (NCBI taxonomy): Eukaryota > Metazoa > Mollusca > Bivalvia > Cardiida > Solecurtidae > Azorinus > Azorinus chamasolen. The sequence goes on along the minus strand of OY755238.1, from coordinate 29,700,714 downwards.
GGTAGTTGATTCATCCTTGTTTATAAAATTAACATTTATCCAAAATATAACTTAAGGTTTTACTTTTTAGTTCGCTTGTTTACGCAAGAGGACAACTGTCTTGTCTGGCAAATAAAGCCTTGATCTTGAAGCGTTTCAATTGTTGTCTTTAGATCAGATACTTGAATATATCCAAATCCTCTTCGCTTTTTCCCTTTTCCAATGGTTGATAAACACGCTTTACAAGTACAAGCCTTGTTGTCACACTTGTAGTCAATTTCGATACGAGGCAAAATCTTGTGAACGAGTGAGCAAACGTTGTCAAGATTTGTTGAATCTTTGAAAATCAGATAAATGTAAGTCTTTGTAGTTTTATTTCTTGTTTGTTTCTTTACTAACAAAAATGTATCGTGTATAACGTCTGCTAAGTTATTTGATATAAGCTTCAGCAACGCCTTTGGTACTCGTTTGGTTGGTCTAAACTTTCGTGGATTGGCTAGAGGACAAATAATATCACTTGTCTTCGACAACTGTTCACTTTTCAACCAATCGACAATGTTTATAGGTTGTATAGTAGATGTCATGATTGCATTACTATTCATTTTCTTGATATCTGGCATGTAAGGGTTTTCTTTTCTTTTCCTTTATTTAATATTATTTTTTTCCACAACTGCAACAGAAACAACAGGGAACAGTCACTGGTTTGAAGACTTTTATGACAAACTTTTCAAATGGTTTGATTTCTACAGGATTTATACTTGGTGGTTCATGAGTACTCTTTGCTACAACATAACCACTTGGTTGAAATCTACATTTATTAGATACTATTAATTTGCACATTTCTTCATCAATATCAGTGTACGTTCTGTACAATAAAGACGAATAAGAATAATCTGAATTATCTTTACGTTTAATGTCATCATAGAGATTTGCAATTTCTAATTTAGGTACCACTATAGGTTTTAGAAAGGTTTTCATTGAACCAGGAACATTAATTTTCAGTCTATCCAAGTCCACATCTTTATAAGGGATAGGTGGTAAAACGTAAACTTCATCGGCCAAATGGAACGAGAATGGGCCGGTATTTTCAATTTCTACTTTAACATCGAAATCCTCACATTTGATATGACACAATCCAATTTGATTGCATTCAATCTCTTTGATTGGAATCATGAAAGATTGACAAATCTCTGTTATCCTTCCTATAGTAGTTTGTAAATCCATATTATCATCAAATAGAAAGTGTTCAATATAAGCTTCTGTACATTTCGATTTATTACTCTCATATGCAGTATTTATGAAAACACCTTTTAATCGATTATACATATCGTGGTCTAAACCACTATAATTTCCAAACAAATTAAAGTAAGACATGATTGAATTTTTTATACAATGTTCTTTAATCAGCTGAAGTCTACAAATATATATATATTACATTTCGAGTAAAAATCTGTCATTGATATTTACTGCACGGTCCAAATGTTCCATCAATTTGCTTCCATGCAATAAGAAGTCGTTATTTATGCGATATACATTTCGGCCCGGTATTGGCTTGTTATCTAATTCTGTCATAACAGTTTTAATCATTCTAGGATGAGAATAACAATGTTTGCAAGTCGAGCCGCCCGTTACAAGTACCAAATCATCATAGTGTAATTTTAACTCTGCTTCATCCATTCGATTGTCTTGTAGATTACGCATAAACATACGATTATTACATTTGTTCGCGTTTCTTTGATACTCGTTAAACCAAAAATTAATATACATGTTTGGAACAACATGTCTCTTCAATGAACATCCTACATGCGAATCAAACAACGTACTGTATGTAACAAAATTAATATTGATCATTCCCAATGCAAACGGATTGAAACCAGGTATACCACTAAGTGGATCTATCACTGTGTCAGGCTTAAGGTAATCTAATGAATCGTTTTCAAATGGAATGTTGCTACGACCAAACGGATTGAACGAATCCTCTTCAAACATAGTATCCTTCATTTCACATGGTGTGAAAATCGGAATCCACTTTTGTTCGTCGTAACCAGGAACGGGTTTCTTTTTTCCATATACGAAATCGGTATCTAACATTTCTGAACCAATATTACCATGATCTGTAATAATACAATGAGGGTATCGTATACATGGATGTGTCAAGGATGAAGTCATATTACCGGTTTGAACACTTGTTACAAGATTATAAGTTGGGGATTGACAATCATTTCTAGCCTCTGTTGTTGTTTGAGAATAGAAAAGCTTATATCCTTGGCACCGAGAAACCAACAGAGATTCCGTTTCGAAAACTTCAGTTCTATTAAGAACAAATCCTAATCCTAAATGGTATGGTCCAGTAGCGAACAACTGTTTATACATTTGTTCACTGTTAAGTAAATACAGTATATAGTCTACGTATCCGAAAATTTCCTTTGGATATTTGAGTGTTTCGTGGAGTAAGACTTTTAATTGCATACCATGATTTTCCACCCAAGGATACAAACTCGGGTTGTACGTCTGGATATACTTCAAACCATGAACTATCAGATTCTGTGCCCAGCCAACATTTTTGCTTTGTGCACCTGGGCGTAATGCAAAACACAAACTATGTCTAAACTTGTGTGGATCAAGTATGTAATTGGTGCAACCAAACTGTTCCCACATGGTAATTATGTTTGTCACCAACACTTCGTATGTTAGTTTACTTGTCATTATCCATAGTGGTTTTTGATATATATCTTCACAGACATCCTGATAATTTGTTTCGTCTATATTTTGTTTGTAATCTGTCTGCCAGTTGTAATGCATAGGAAATGTTTGTTCTAGGTTTTTAATTGCACGTACGAATTGTTCTTCAATAAAAGCTTTTTCACCACCTTTTGTTGCATGTGATAATTTAAATACCTTACTTAACTTTGGCAGTGCCGATGTAACCGCTTGTCTAAAATCACCCAAGCTATACAACATTTCTGTTAGAAATGGCAATACATCTTTAGAACTAACGCTTCGAGTGACACCACTCTGGTCCTTGAAATAAACATTTGTCGGAACAACATGTGGGTTGGAATGTCCTTTTTTGTACAGATCATCCATGCATGGTTCTTTGAACTTTATACACAACGGCATCATAAAATCTACCTTAACGTTTTCTCTAAAACGATTCTTTGCCGAAGTATCGCCATGATAATAAGCAAAGTCTACTGTATGTATTGCAAATAATTCTGAACCCATCTTCAAAAATTCAACTTTTTTAGTAACATCTTCACCAACGGCCTGCTTTTGCTGTTTTACAAAAAGATTCGTAGAATCCATTTTAATTTTACCATCCGTGATAAATGCCTTTTGTGGATTAAAATCATCAATGTTTACATCACAAACAACAAGAGAACTTTTCAGTTTGGTGTTTCGAGCTATAATATGACTTTGTAACTTGAGTTTTAAATTGTCTGTTAGGATAACAATACCACTAACTGGCAGGTTTTCATTTTCTATTTGAATACTATCTTCACACCTGGCAGGAGACAAGCTATTATCTGTGTTGATTCTCCAACAGTTTGCTATTTCTGCCAATAAAAGTTTTTCTCTTGTTTTACTCATGTATTTTCCTAGTCCAAACGTGTATTTTCTTGTATTATCGAACAGTTTTCTTAATAAAACGAGACGGGTATGGTTTCCACAATCTTTCAATGAACTTGGTAAAGAGTATACTGGTGGTGCACGGTCAAACATTTCCTCTTCGAGTCTTAACTTCAAACCAGCGTGAATACCTTTTTTGGTATGTTCGGTATGATAATCCATATATTCATAATAACTAAGCAACAAGTTTTCCTTTACTGCACTGGTGTTTTTGACCGAACTAATATCCCCTGCCTTAAGAAGCATTTCAGTAATACCAGATAGTTTTTGAATCAACTGCTTTTCAATTTTTGCCCCAATCTTCAGACTGTCATGCATTTTCATCTTATGTTCTAAAGTGTAATGACCTACTGTTGGAATGCTCGTTCCAGGTTTCACCCTATCAGCCGCTACACGTTGAGCATAGATGTATTTGCACGCTACGGACTTTAGAGTGTCTGGTTCAGAGTCTACGTAAATCTGTTGTACACACTGTCCCAACGGTGTTTCTGATAATTTGTCTACTTGGTCAATTATTTGATCGATGTCAAATACCAATTCTAACTGACGCTGTACTAAATCATGAGAAAGCGTTTTATGTTCTTTGAAATCTTGTACTAAGTTATAAAGACAATGTACGATGTTTGTGTTGAATGCTTCATTATCTCTGTACTGGCCACTAGTTTTATTTTCCTTTGGAATTGTTGAACGATGTATATGTAACATTGACATGATAGAATATAAATAATAACTACAAGCTAAATACAAAATCAGTTAAATATAATTTTTTACTCAAAATTCCAATGTGTAACTTTTTATATATTTATGCATTCAAATTCTGCTGCGTCCTTGTGTGAACAGATATAAGACTATACAAGTATGGTGAACTTCGGATTAAGCAGAGTGTTAAAAAAAATTAAGATTGAAAGGAATCGCAAAAAAGTGCTCAAAAATCGAACATACTTTATAACACAAATGAACGAGTTCTGTACAAATCGTCTGACTGTTAGGGATATGAAAGAAATATTTTTCTATCCTATGACATTAAATACCAACAGTGATATCAAACACAACAAACTGCTTCTCATTCTGAGTTCAGACAACTGTTTTCTTTGCAATGGGGGAATTCAAACGGAAAACAAAAAAGTCATGGAATATCAGCTGAAGTTAAATAATATAAGTGATCATTTCTACAACGAGTGTTACACTCGAAATCAAGAGTATGAAATTACAGCGAATGATGTCTATTCAGAAATAAATACATTACTTACATCTGTCAATATTGCCAAAAACAAAAGATTTAAGATTTCTGCTTTTTTAAACTTTTGGCATAATTGCATCATAAGTGACAACTGGCAAATGTTTGAATGTGCATTAGATACAGACGACTTCGTTCTTATTAAATATAAACTGGTTAAGAAGAAACACAAAAACTATTGTTTCGATCCAAGTCTTTTATTCGGGGCAACTAAAGAAAACTTACAAATAACATTTGATACCGATGACATGTATTACTACTGTACTGTCAGAATCGCCTTAGTGATGAATACCACTAAACCGGCATTTACTGCAGTAAGCTAAGTTGTTCTCTGAACTCCTGCAATAGCGCTTTGGTCTTTTTGTTGTTATTGTATTTTAACATCCTTGTGTCAAATTCTCTACTATACATTCTATTTAAAATCAAAGCCAAAAACTTTGGCAGTAGACGACATTTGCTGTTGTAAGCGATTTTGAAAAATTGCCAACACTTTTTTTCGTGTTTTGTTAAAATGTCAGCCCGGGTATATTTCTGTGCTGCATGGGCGTATGCTTCAAATGTAACAAAATCTTTTTCGGTCGGCCTGTTAATATTTGAACAAGTTCGAATCCGTTTCCTTCGAGAGTGCTTTAAACAAGGTTGTTCGTAAATATCTGGTGCAGATCTTTGAAATTCCTCATAAAACATGTTTGGATTGTCTGAAATATAGTCCGAAACATTATAGCTGAAAAAACTGTAATCGTCAAACTGCTTACAGAGATTGCCTTCACTTGATATTTGATACAGTTCACACCCATGGTCATTTGACAGATCAACAAACATAGATTGTAAGAATATTTTCAGCTGTGGAAATTCGTTAAGTGTGTACATGTTCTTTTTCTCTATGTCCAAGGAGAAGCTCATGATTATATTGTTCTGATAAAGTTAATATCGTTGTAAAGCAACCGTTTAAATTGTTTCCTTCGTCTAGGATTGAAAAACGGGCTGCTATTTCTTTTATCCGACGCAAAAATCCTGACAAATCTGTTTCTGATTTGAGTTCAGTATGAAATTTTTCAATATCTAATTCAAAAGAAGAATTCATTGTAATAAGAAACATTGTAGACAACAGTATTTATAGAAGTGTTCAATAGAAACATTATTTTCTTTTTTTTTCAGATGAATCCAGTGACTTTAGATCAAAAATTCAAATAAAACTGTGTCAGTTTGTAAGATAACAAGATATAATTGAAATTTGTCGATGAGTGACGATCATTCAAATAATCGAAAATGGAACAAGGGCAAGCAAATGTACGATATGTAATAACATCAAATAAAATTTCTTTATATCCACCACTAATGTTTATTATTCGTTTACCCATATGCTTACAATGTTTTTGTGCAAGGTGTCTGTCACACAACAATTGTTTATGTGGATGAGATTCAACGATGTATATCGGGTCTTTAAATGTCTTTGGTTCTAGATCTAATAGTTTATAATCAGAATTCAATTGTAAATTATTCCAGTCATATTTCCGAATACCAACTGAATTGAAGAAAAGTTGGTGGCGGGGAACACAAAGCATATTCATACTGTCGTATTCTTCATAAACAAGATTGTCGTCCTTATCGGCACATTCATGTTCGTCGTTTGATTGTCCAATTTCAAGTATTCTCACTTTAAATGAAACAATGTCATTTCCGAGAGAGTATAAAGTTGTAACAGATATTTCGCTATGTCTCTGTAGTTTGTACTTGGCAACTGAGGAGTAAATACAAATAACGTTATCGGTCAAACTTACAGCCATTACAACATGAGCATTGTTGTAAAATGTACTGTATATACTACATGTTTCTATCGTAAATTCATATTTCCAAAAATGATTCTCGATTAATGCCTTCACTCCAAAAACACTAGGAAGGCAAAATAAATTCATATTGAAATTTCGAATCTTCGTAATATATGTCTGTTGTTTTATTTTCGACGGAGTGGATTGTTAAATGATCCTGAAAGAAATGAACAATAAATAAATTGAAATATTCTTGTGGTTTATTATATATTCTTTTTTCCTTCGTTACCGAATCAATAATGTTGATGTAGTGTGTTAATAGTGGTGTTGATTCAGTAGAGTTAGTCTGCAGCAACTGTACAATTTTGCCTATAATGTTAAACACTTCTCGAGATTTCATAGTCTCAAAACATTCCAGATAAATTAGTTTCACCATTTCACATGTTTCACGGTAATCATTTCCAGTACTGAATAATCTAAGAAAGAAAGTTATTAAGGAATCTGTAAATTCATAAATTGTACAATTTGGAAAATTATTCAAAACAACATCAGAACAATGTGCAACAGTTTTGAATTCCGCTTCTTCATTTCTGTACACTAGTTTAACTTGAGGATTGGGATCATCGTCGTTATGGTAAAAGTAAGGAGCGTAGTGATTTTTTACCCACATTAAATATGCGTTTGTACAGAATTCGGTGTCGTTTGAGAAAGATCCACAAACAGTCATTTCGCCAAAATCAGTAATATTGTATGACACGTTTTTAAGGTTGTCATCAGTTATAACAGCCTTGCAAGAAAAGTCGTTGATATTAAACTCTAAATTTGCCTTTTGTATAAGAACTGAAGATTCTTGGTCTGGGTCGCCTAACAATTCAAAGGCATGCATGTCTAGATCGTCAAAAAATATGTATATATATGGATTAAACTTACAGGGCAAATTTAGTTTAAACAAGTACGTAGTTCCATTTATACCTTTGGATTGCGATATTACTTCTGGTCTGCTGTATTTAGTGAAACGGTAACTAGGTTCAAATACAACGTAATCATTAACCAAATCCTTCGTGGAAGCAACTACTATATAGTGACTGTCTAAAGTCCACTCTGAGAGTTCCGAAATGGAATCTTCACCTTCAGAAGTATACGGCATTGTTAATCGGCTTGAAGTATCTATTATTAATAACCTTACAAACGACAAGATTTGTTTCGAAATATACAAGACGTACAAAAGGTTGCTGAAGAAACGAATATTTGTGAATGAGGTTATAAAAGTCAATTCGGCTATACTGAAACACTTCAGAAAGTCTTTATCGGCAAATGAAATGGCTTTACAAGAGATGAGTTATTTTAATAAACATTTTTATAACATTATTAACGTAATGATGCATGCCATTATTGCATTTATATTAGAATCAGAAAGCAATGGTGTAAATCCTCTGACTTTTATCAATACGAATTGGCCTAGTTTAAATGAGTATTGGCAGAATGCTAAGAAAAACACGGCCCTCGACGACCAATGGATACTATCTACAATAAAACTGCCGGCTGCCAAACAACCTAGTAATTTTAAACTGATATACAAAATGTTTGTATTAGCCTGTGTTATCCAAAAAGATATCCTAGGACTTAGATTACCAGATTATTCGCATCTTCCCATGTTTCAGTCATTGTATACAAGGTATTGTAAATGTTGAGAAAATATAACGAAATAAATATATATATACAGTTACAAAATGCATGTAGTTTTTTCTCGACGAAAGGTTTGAACAAAAACATGACAAACAATTTTGTTACAGTTACCTTTATTGACGAAAGCTTACATGAAATGCCAGTTGCCTTGATATACGACAGTGTCATCAATGCTTACAAAGGAAATGTAGAAGTTGAAAACTTCAAATTCCCTTTACTTACTAATCTAATAAAACTACAAGAGATAAATACTGCGTTCAGAAGTACTTATGAATTTATGTTTTCGAGCAATGAACAGTCAGTTATAAGAATATTCCTTTACAAAGAAAACCAAAAGATGTACAGCGACAAACACAAATGTGTAAGGCTGAATGAGGATTCCTTGTATAAAATCCTTTATGACAACAATTGCGATGAATCAATACTTTACTTTGACGGAAATAATTTCGATTACCTTTATCACAAAGATAAATCAAAACATGGTTTATGGAAAATGATTTGCAATTTCTGTACATCCTTTCCGGTAAAATTAGTTTATATATTAATACTAACTTACAAAGCTCATACAATTTATACCTGGTTGCATTCGATGTTCGATGGAGGAATTTGATGGATTAATTGACAATCTGGCAACTTGAACATTGGTAGACTACAACCCTCTGATATTTTGAATATTGTTTGTAAAATGTACTGTTTTAGAAATAAATCTGTTTCATATGTAAAACTCTCGTTGATAATATTACAGAAGTCATATATTCTTGCAAACCTTACAATTGCATCTATTATTTGTTCTGTGTAAACACTGACGTCGATTTTACCACATACCTCTTTTGGCCTAACGTTTAAAGTAGGAACGGCAGTTTTGACTAGAAGAACTGGGTTTTCTAAATCTTCAACAGAATATACAAAGTGTTGCCCTTGATGAAGACCATAATAGAAATAGTCAGATGGTTTGAGTTTCTTCTTTAAAGAAACATAAAAATCAGTTTCGTCGAGTGAAACATGGTTTTGTATTAGATAAGGTATATCAACTGATTTAAGAACTGGATTTTCACTCAGATACTTATATAGCCCATTAACAATTTTTTGGGCTGCTGTGAATGGAGGGAATGCCATTCCTCTTAGAACTGGATTGTGTGTACGTACATCTAGTCCGATAAATGTTGTCGGAGTTTTCATTTTCCACTTGCAAAGTTGGTGTTCAATACGTAAATGATATTCATCGATGGGAACATGCAATGATGATGAGTTTGTAAAGAAACTATCTTTACACATTCCAAAAATGCGATTTCTGTTTAGGGTGTATGTCTTAAACATAACGAAAACCATGTCATTTAAAGATGTGTAAAACATTTCTGGGTAAAGATGCTTTCCCATACCAAAGAGTGCTGATATGATTGATTTTATTTTGGGTAATTTGTTTTTATTTTCAACTAATCTCATAAATACACTTTTCATGCCTACGTCGTTAAAATAACGAACAATTGTTGATGCACAAAAGTCCTTGAAATCATGCACATAAATAGTATTTTCGTTCTCCGGTAATTTTTCCAGATTCATATAAAGAACACCCTTTTTGCGTAAAAACTTTTGCCTTGAAAATAGTTTGTTTTTAGATACAACTGAAAGCCGTTTCAACTGTGCAGCTTTTGCCCGGGAAAGAAATAGGATTCGTTTCATTCTGTATTTTGTATGTAATTGTCTTCGCAACTTTACACTATTTGTTCGAATATCATATCGATCATATTTTTTCAATAATCGTTCAACTTTGCCTAATTTGTTACAAGTATTCAATAGTTCTCCTTTATTTGACAACAAAATAATCTGCCCGTATTTAACATATAATAGTACAGAATCGTCTTCGAATGTTGTTAATCTATCCATGTTATTTCGATAGACTGCAGAGTAGCTAAATCTGGGTTCAAAACAAATTTGTCGTAATAAAATTTCCATTCTTGGATTTTCGGTACAAACCACAAATTCAGACTCATCTTCTATCAGTTGTTTAACAAGTCCATTATTTCCATGGTTTATAAAGCAAACACTTGCCGAATTCGGAACATGTATCTGTTTTTCGTTTCTTATAGTTATGGTCTTGAAATATGTCAAACGAATGAAACTTCGTAGAGACTGCTTGTATGAATAATCGATCTGGCCTTTGATAAAACACTGTAGAGGATCGTCGTTTGTTTGCAGGCCATTCCAAGGTCTGCGTTTTGATGACAGTCGTACATCTGAATCATACTCCTCGAAATTAAAATCTGAACAAAACGTTGTGTAATCACATGGAACCTTATTCTGAGATGACTTTATGCTAGTGATGCGATTTAAAACAGATGAATCAAGCTTTGCAGGCTCTATTGTTACTTCATCTTCAAATGGAATGGGTATCTGTTGAAGAAAATCCCGAATAGATATACGTTGTTCTCCTTTACAATTAGTAACTTTCGACAAACAATATTTACACAGATATGTATTTTTGTTCCGGATCAAAAGAATAAACAAATATGCAACTCTATTGTTTTGGTTGATATACTCAAAGTTTATGAGATAGGAATGAACGATTAATGCATTAGTATGGTAAATCGTCATAGTCGACTTCTGTGTCTTGATCAAATATATTCAACAAGTTTACTTGATCGTTGTAATTTGATGTGTCTTCTAAATCTTGCTGAATTCCTTTGTGACTCAATTCGCTATCTGGATTATATCTTTTATACTTGTCTACCAACGTTATTACATTATTATCACCTGTGTGTATGTACCAATATTCTAAAAATATTTGCAAACTTGATAGATCTATATTTCTTATATGTTCCTTAATAAAAGCATATCCAATAGCAAATGCAATATCCTTGGGATTTTTACAATATCTGTCTAATGTTGAACTGTCAAAATCTCCTAACCCTAAAAGGTACTGTTTTAACAAAATTGGTTTATAACAATAGTTCACAAGTAAATTCATTAGACGTCCGTTAAAATCAGTATGTTCAGTACGATATTGGTATTTAACCACATCTTGTAAACGAGGTGTTAAAGTCAACTTTGTAGGTATGTAACTATGCCTATCTACAAGTCGTTTCTCTGAAACACATTCAGCAACAAAGTGGTTCAATTCTTGTATTGCTGGTGTCGTGAAACTGTTTTCATTACAATATAAAATCATATCCTTAAAGTAAACACCGTCTGATGTTAAAACATACGGCACAGTATCATCGCCTGTATTTGTTCGGCCAATGACAGTGTAAATATAATCAAAATCAGAGGCATTGTCGTTGTATTCCAAACTGTCAAGAATAGCTTGTTGGAGTTGAGCAATAGGTTCTTCACTCAGATATACCATATAATAAAACACACCATCCCGTTTATATATAATTAGGTAAATTATACTACCGCTGAGGGCATACCGATTTTCTCTTTTATCTTTGCTGAAAATTGTGTTGTTCTTGTTTCCTGAGACGATATTTTCGGCTATAGTTCGCACAGGATCTACTTTTGAATCAAAGAAATTTGATGATTGTACAAACAAATTGTCTTGTTTGCTTACACGACCTTGTAAACAGACACCCATACTTAATCTTTTAGTATTATACTGAATGCTACATGATGAAGTGCCTATCATTTGTAAACGATTTGACATTTTTGCTAAATCGTTCACTTGTTGAAAGGTCTGTTTCAGTTCATCGTAATCAATAAGACTCATTTCGCTTGCTGTCATTTTATGATGTTTTGCAATTTGTCTGTAACCATCACTGCAGCTATTCAACAAATGTAACAGATCTGGCAGAAAATATGTTGTTAAGTCATCGCTGCTTATTTTAAAATGCCATGTTGAACGGGAAGGTTCTGTATGTACTCTGGCAATTAAAAGTCCATTTACGTTAGGATTATTAATGTCTGAATAATATGAAGTATTGCATATCATATAATCTGGAGGGTAAGCAAATTCAGTACTAGCTGCTGTATGATATTCCATTTTTATTCTTCACAAAACAAAACACTATAACATTTAAATACAGACAATATCATGTTTATATATTTTTGTTTTCAAAAATATCCTTCGAGTGAAACCAACTTGTTTACATGAAAATGCGGTTGGTTTGTATTCATGTGTGGTAAAATAGGTTCAGCAAGATGTCGGTCTTCATCTGTATATAAAACAACAAAATTTATTCCTGGATAAATTGGTTTAAACGATGAATTTTCTTGTAGCAGATGTATAGTTATGTCGTGCTGCTTAGAGCTTGGCATATACCTTATATTTTTTTGCAAAGATTTTACAGACATCAATAAAACCTTGTGTGTTGATAACTCTTCAAATGTATTTTTCAACTTAGAAACATACTCATTTTTTAGATAATCATTTGGAGAAGAAGCTGATGTTATTAATCTAAAGAGTTCAATAAGATTATCAGCAATAAAGGTGTCATTTAAAAACACGATGCATGGTTTATTTTTTACTGTTGCAAGACTATCCAATGTTTCATATGTTATCACCAGATCGAAACTCCCAAGACATTGAGGATTTAAACTTGCTTCATATTCGTCAATAGAACAGGACAGCGTGTCTGGTGGATTTTCCCCCACGAGTTTTTCCAATACTGGTTCGGGATTATCAGAATTCAATAAAGACATTAAAGCATTTGTAACATTACTGTCTTTTAATGTCTTCAATAAGAAGAACCCAAACACATTTTGAGTCTTATAATATGCAATGATAAGTTTATGAAATCTACATATAACAGTATCGTCATTACAATATACATGATCTTCCAAATGGTATAAATCAGAAAATGTTTGTGATTTCATGTTTGGAATATCAACAGTAACCACAAACCTCTTCATATATATATTTATTTGCTCATTATACGTGTTTTACTGTAAAACTATTGCGTATGAAATGTCGAAATAGCTCGTTGACCAAATGTTCACTGTCATTAATTTGCAGACCGGCTTGGATAAGAGGGTCGTCAGAAGAATCGTCGTTTTGCATATTTTCCTTATGTACTGTGCTTCCATTAACGCCTAAATTTGATTCTTGGGGTTGACTTTGAATAGGTACACTTTGAACATTTTGTACCGAGTTTGGTGGTTTAACATCAACATTATGATGTTGTGACAATGCTTGTTTTATTTGTGTTTGATCTATAGCATGCTGACTAGTAAATTCTTGATTATTAGGTTGACACGGGTTGTTATTCTGCGAATACATATTGTTCGCTTGTGGGTGAACTATTGTTTGGCACATGTTTTGCTGAGAGTTTCCCATACCATAATTTGGATATGATTGTGCATTCTGTACATTAGTTGTTGGATTTTGATTATAGGCGTTACTTTGTAAAATGTTCGAACGATTTTGAGTATTGTTTTGAAAAGGTGTACTGTCGTACTGTTGTGGCATTTGCTGGTTTACAAGATCCTTAAATATGGTTGTCTGTGCTGCTAACAATTCAGACTGCCACTGTTTTATTTCTTCTTTAAATTTACTCATTTCATCTCGCACATTTGCATTCTTGTCTTGCTGTCCAGACTCCACACTGGAAAATGTTTGGGATGCATGCAAAATAGGTTCATCATTCAGTCGGGATTTTTTTGAGCTGGGTTCATCTTGAAAATTACCAGGTCGTTTTTTACCCCTTGTCTCACCCAAAACTGAAGCAAATTTAGTCAGTACATCTAATGCCTCAATCATATTGTTATTGTCTGCCATAGCTGGATATTTGCCTATTAATGCCGAATTTGAAATCCTTTTAATAGTTTTTTTCTCGCAGTCTTTTCCTGCTGTTATGAAATCTGTATCAATCTCGTCACACAACAAAATATCTTGAAATAGCAAAGTATTTCTTTCACTTGCGAGCTTGATAGTGTTGCGTGTATAACAAGCTAGAACAACGTAAAAATCTTTTTCATTGCTCGTGTATTGCTTAGATTTATGAATATTGTCAAACTCATAAGTAATTAATGTTCCCCTACGTGCCCCAACATCAACTAACGCCACATGTTTAATATAAAGTGATTTCATATTATGAGAAAGACTAAAACATGGTAAACACGATTTCAGATACAGGAACGGCGATGGTGTAGCCTGTGTAAAATAACGAGTGAAATTTTCATTCATGACATATTGGGCTTCTAAAAATGCAACATTATCAATAGTGGCATTACAATACAGACCTTTATTATCTATCAGCAAATCAGAAACAAATCCGATTGTCAAGTCAACTCTATAATTTATATGAGAAATAACAATTGGTATTTGTCTCTTTTCATTTAGTTCAACAATTCTCTTAGCTAATGTTTTATTAATACTATACTGCTCAGATGATTCACATATATCAAACAGAGCTAAATATCCAGATACTTTTATACATGAATACATTTTGAGAAATATTCAGTGTAAAATCGTTTTCTTAGTTCTACTTCTATATGTTCCAAAAGTGCCGATGGTACACAACACTTAATTTCTACACAGAATTCTTTTTCTGATCCGTTGTCTCTACTCATGTATAAATAAAATATATGAACGTTGATTTCTGCCTGGTTTCGATTACTGTCATAGAAAACAAGACACTGACCAAGTAATTGTTTTCCTCTGACTGATGTCAAAAAGTTCACATATACTTTTTTTTCGAGACTTTTAAAATTGAAATGATATATCTTATTCTTAACAAAATCTATGACATTTATTTTGCAAGTTTGTGTGTATGTATCTAACAGTTGTCTCACCAAATGCTCACTCAACCAGTTTACTTTTGGAATACCCGATTTTTTATTTGGAATGTATATATCTGGAACACTCTCACTTAATATTATATGCCTGTATTTCACTGCATTTTGTATCAAGTGTTCGAAGTCCGAGAAGGTAAATTCTTGATCAACAGATAAGTTTTCTGGCGTCAGCGTAGTTTTCACCTCAGCAATGCCTATAGCGTTCACAACATTATCGTATACTTTTGGCAATCTTTCAAACGCATCGTTTTTATTTAGGACCAGATAATCTGGCGTGGCACCAATACACGGTATACTACGCAATATTAATCTGCCAGATGGGGTAAAGAAATAACAACCTTCTGTTTGATTCAGATATTTAAGCAACAAAGCTTCACCTAATATGCCACGTTGCATTTCCTCTGTCATAACCGTACCAGTGCGATTTTTAAGCGGCAAGTGTAAATCTGTTGACCAATATTTATCACGGAGGAAAGTCAAATCAAATATGTTTAATCTTTTACATCGTGTATTTATCCAGTTGATAATTTCATCATTACCAAAAAAGTGAATCTTGCTACCGAGCCACAATTGTTGGTCTAGTTTTGTTTCTGTAAATATTTTAATAGCAAAGTCGTTTACAGTGGAACATGATTCCAAGTGTAGTGTCTCAGACATATCTGAACAAGCCGATTTCAGATCTTCGAAAAGTTGTTGAACAAAGTCTTGAATGTTTGAATGACCATATGTTTCGAAAAAGTATTTGCAGACTGTATCTTCTTTCATTTTCAAACAAATGTGTATGTTTAACAAAAAGTTTGCTTATATACACCAATTCATTCTTGGAATTATTTTTCATTAATCGTCATTCTTCTTTCTACCACGACTTAAGCTCCTCTTAATAAATCTCGTTATGCTACGATTTCTTGACCTCGATCTTTGTCTTTGCTTCTCACTGCTTGGTGGATTTGAACATTTTTCTTTATCTATCGTCAAGTCTTTTTTTGTATCTTTACTCTGGTTTTGTCGTCTTTGTAGTTCAATTTCATATGCGTTCTTATTGTAACTTGTGAATAAATCAGGTAATTTCTGTAAAAAGAGTTTTACTTCAGTCATACCAAATTTCTCAGCCAGCTCAATCATATTGTGAAGTGACTTTACCGATTTCCAGTCGTTATAATCCTTTGTTATACCCAAGCATTTGTACTCTGGTAAATTCAACATTATTTCAAATAGATTTTCAATTTCATTCATACTATATTGACCTTCAAGTCTGACAGATTTAGTTCGAATGTTAGTAAAGGCTTTCACTAAGAGAGCTGGAAACGACTTTTGTTGACCATTAACATTAAACATAACTGTTTCTGGATTCTGTTTGATAATAGCAACAGCTTTAGGCCATAAATGAAGCAACGTGTCATATTTTTGTTTCGTGAAAAGGCGATCTAAAGCCTCTTCCTTATTTACTCTATTAAAATCACTGAAGTATGTCATTGTTTAAATATATTAGATAAATACAGTTTTATTTGCTTAAATATTTATTTTTTCACAATTTGTCAAACACATTGAAAGGTTTTTTAGTATTTGTGCACTATTGATACAAACAACATGTAATGAATATCACAAATGAACGACAGTGTCAATATGACAATAAAATGCATTCTGTTTGTGATTAGTATTATATTTACTTCACAACAAACCACTGCATATCGAATCGACAAAGGTTTATCAAATGGAACATATGATGAAACCAATGATGAGTCTTTACAAAAATATACCACAGTTCTAACGTCATTGGTTACTACTACTTATACTAATGCTGAAAGTACACCTATACAAGAAAACAAGAGTTTTCACACTGACTTAATTGAGATGACCAAACAATCGCTCGAAACTGACATAATGATCACGACAACTAAATCAACACCTGAAAAGTTAAATGAAAAGCAGTTATTCAAAAAAGTATCTATGTTTTTTATTGGATTTGCAGGAATCCCATTTGCAGTATTACTCTTCTTCGTTTTGTTGAAGATCATGTACGATAAAAGAAATAAATGTTCAAAATAAATGTCCTGTTATAACCAACCATCTTTCCTTTGTGCTTTGTTGATCACTTCAATCATGGATTTTGTTTCATGGGCGATTGGCTCATATCTTTTATCAAATATTTTGCTAGCGACTAATAAACTATCTGGATTAGATGTCCTTGTCAACGCAACTATCATGTCTTCAGCTCTGCTTTCTTTTAACAACGCTAATATTGGATTGTGTAAAGTAAGTCCTTGTGTAGAATCGATAGTACTACAAATATGTAATACTAAAGGTATGAAATTGAAAAACGATTTATCGTTTAATTTCCGAATAAGGTTATTAATCTGTGTAGCATCATCAACATCTTCTGAGTCATTATCACATTCTTCCTCGTCATTTTCATACTCGTTTCTTTTTCGTTTGAATTTATTGAAATTTGGTGCCTTGCTTCGTCCTTTACCCGTTTGATTTTCAGTTGTATAATTTTCACTGATTTCATGTGTGCTGACAGATTTTACTTTTGGATATAACTTTAAATACAAACAATCGTAGTATAGAAGATACATAACAGTAAAATCCAATTCTTTCTTATTACGTGGTTTTCTTACTTCTGCATCCAATAATATGAATGAGAATACATCTTTAGGAAGCGCAATGTATGTTCCACCGTGTTCGTTTGTATAATTGAATATCTTTTTATTGACTTTATCTAGAATAGTCGCATGTTGCAGAAGCGCTTTTAAGGAAAACAACTCTTGGATAGATACTTGTTTGTCTTCATCAGAATTTTGATTCTGAATAAGATTTAGGCTGTTCACAACACTTTCAGCTTTGTCAGAATATATATTTTCGATCAAATATTTTGCACATTCAACAAAGAAATTTACACATGAATTTGAACTTCTATTGCTCAACATACACGTTTGCAACAAGTCGGTAACATCAAGAAATTGCTTGAGAGTTCCTGTGAAACTTAGTATGTACAGAATGTGATATTCGGTCAACAGATATCGGAATCCTTTTAAGCAAGTTCTATATGTCTGATAAACGTTACATTCATGTTCGAATATATTGATCTGCTTCTTTACGTTTGTCCAACTATCATCATATGTTTCACTTTTGAATTTGACATTAATGCTATTCTCTAGGTTTGAGAAGGAAGGCTGTTCTAATAAAGTATAAAAATATTCAGGTATTTGCACGACGTTGTGGTCGTTTTGTTTAAAAACGTTTTTCTTGTACAATTTTAGATGTTCGTGTTTCTTTGCAAGTCTAAAGTATGATGGTTGAAAGAGTGGATTAAAAAAATTAGCTTCGTCTGTGACAAAGACATTGTTAAATTTTTCCTTGAGTGTTTCATTGACAGACATTCTCATCTCGAGTTTACTTATAATTGTTGCTAGCGTTGTGTTGTTGTCCACATTACCACTCGTCACTCGCCGATTATCTTTGAACAATTTAATTTTTATCCCACGTCCCTCTTCGATCAGCTGTTTCATACAAGGCTGGCCAAGAAATGTTAAGGCACTAAAAGGTGTGTAATCATCAATGACTCTGCTTTGAGTAGATGACCCTACTAAAAACAGTGTCGGTATAACATGTTTCCATGCTTGGGTGTTATACTTAACATGCATATAGTAATAGTAAAATAAAAACAAAAACATCATGTAGTCTGCAGTTCTACCAGCCTCTTCAAGCACTACAACATCAAACAAAAGAATTCGAGGAATTTTGTTGCCTTGACCAATAGAGTGTATATATTCGATGACCTTTTCATGAAGATTTCCATCAGATACTTTAGTTTGGCAAGTTTGACAACATTCATCTCGGTACTGAATATAAGTCTCTGGTGACAGTTTACCATCATTTATTTCAGTAACAAACATTCGGTCACAAAATGCTTTACATCCAGCGTACATAGTTTCAAGGTATTCGTCATAAGTGGCAAACGTTTGTCTATCCTTCCTCACTCTAAAAACATTACTTCCAAGTATTTTAGACTGTTCGGGGTTGATGTTATAAAATGAATGAATTGTTCTGAAAACTTTTTTCTTGCTACCAGCGAAAAGCATAGAAGACCATAATGTATTTTGAAGATTTATTCCAGCTGGATTTGTTGGAGCATAAAACATAACTCTATTTCGATTTGCAATGTGTTTCAAAATGAATGTTTTCCCAGATCCAGCATGTCCCATGATAGCTACAATAGCATGAGGAAAATTGGAATATGTTAAGCTGCATTCTTCGTCTAGATAACTAGAGTTAGAACCCTCAATCATCCATTCACCTATGTCGGGGAAGTGTGTCTTCAAAGCATTTATGGTTTGTGTAGATGGTTTTGCTTTGGATAAAAATGCGTCCAGTTCATGTATAATGCCTATATCTCGTACAAGATAGTGTAACATTTTACTGGGTAATACTAAATTTTGAACTATTTAAATGGTTATAAAGTAATGCGAATATCAACTCAATGTGTAATCATGCGGACTGACAGGACTAAAACCTTCATCTCGCAATATTGTATACTGCGGTTTGAAAAATGTAAAGCAAAAAGAAAGGAAAAGATCAAACGTTTGAAAAAATATGTTCGACTTCGAAAATTGAAACCTTTGTTACACAATCAAAATGCATCTGATCTTGTGACAATGTGTACTGATCAGTTTTGCGAAACACTATCCGATAATAGAAATAGTATGAACGATTCCAAATCTAACGATTACCTTTTGGATGTGTTAAATAAGAAGAGAGAGTTAATCATAGACTGTATCGCAAAACGACAACTAATAAATACAAAGAATTCTATTTTATCTAGAATCAGAAAAAGGTTCTTAGTATACAAGAAAAACTTTCAACCTAAACAAGTTGTTCCTTGGCAGAGTGATCTTCCATTGAAGCCTAACTTAAATAATGATGTATTTTTTCATTGGGATATTGTCAAGTTAAACAAAATGAACTTATACGATATTTATTACAAAAACTTTAGGAAACTTCTTCCAGATTATGAGGTTTTAAATGAAGCGACATTTTGTTTTAAAGTGGCACAGCGTTTAAATAAATTAGTATATTGCATCAATGCCATCGATTATGGTGAATACAATGCTTTGAACTTTCTTTTTGATATATACAGAGTTCAAAAATATGACTTTTCAAGCGTTATTAAGGAAATCACCAATGATGATACATTACCATCACCAGACGCGGCAGTACTTCACGACAATGTGTTGCCGGTATTTAATCGTATCAACTACTTTGATTATAACGACATAACCGGAGAATTAAAACCATCGCTCAACAATGCACTTTTTGTTTTTCGCCAAGAATTATATCCATATTTAGTCACAGAATACCTACTACTTAGATTTTTGCTTAAGTACACTCCAGACGTTGTACGTAGTAAAATCCTTCAATACTTAAAAACTAGATACACTAGTTGCACAGCAGTGCAGAATATATGTCAAATATATCCCGGAACATTTACTGTTCTGTTCACTCTTTATATTGATCGAAACAATAACATTGATCTGAATCGTGTATTGGATATACTCCTAGATGTAAATCTATCTGCATCTACCAATGACTATACTAGAACAACGATGCAATTAAAAGATTTAAGCCGCATACTATGCGAAATCATTTATAACATTGAACAAGGCAAGATCAGTATAAGTGATAGAATTCAGAATTCTTTAATGACGAGATATTGTTTCTTTACTTACAATTATTTAGTAGAAACGCCTTCGATGAAATTGAAAGAAAGTTTGGATAGAATGCCGTACATTGTAAAATGATCAAAGAATAACATTTGTGCTCAAGTGTGTAAGGTTTAACAATCCTTCCAGTTTTTTCGCTTCATACAATAGGATTTGTTGGTGTATATCAATATCACAAGGGTTTAAAATTGGATGCATCGATCCATCCAACATGACATGAAACAGCAATCTGAGTGTTGCAGTGAACCGGATAATTCTTATTGTGTCAGTACCTTCATAAGCATTACTGTCGAAGTATACTTGAACTGATGGTATATCTTCCACTTTTATTTGAGTATAGAAAAACACACATGAGTTTACTTTTAATAAAAATTGAAAGTAACCATCGTGTTCGTATACTTTTATATTGCCATAATTGAAGTTTTGTAGATCTGAAAACGGATTAGAAACAAGATTTGTTTCAAAACTTAAATCATTGACATATTTTCTCACTGAACAATTCAGCCACTCTTGTAAGGAAATTGATATCTTTTCAGAAAGTAAGTAATCTACAATTTGATTTTCAAACATCAAGTAAATTACGTGATGAGTCTTCTCGGTGGAATTTATTTGCGATATTAAACGACCTATTTCACTACCAGATATATCAATTTTCCGTTTTTTCCTTAAACGTTGTATATTCTTTTTCACAGTTCCAGCTGGATAGATAGCTAATACTTGAAAATATTTATCGTTCAATCTCAATAGAAATATGAATTGGTTCACATCGTTTATTTCAGCAGTCGCTAATTTGGCTTGATTTGATGGCGTATACAGAAATTTTGAATGGATTTTACAACGGTTGCTATAATAATCTCTGATCACCAAGTTAGAACTTGAATCATACAATGGTAAAGGATTGATAACTGTTACAAACTTATCAAAATCATAACTTTCGAAAACGACTGGGTACACATGATATTGGTTATACATTAACATAAGTTTCTTCTCCTGAATATATCTTGACATTGCCAATGGTGGAACATATATAGGTTGTTCTACTGGAGGATACAATTCATATCCGTCACAAACGTTTGTCAACATTCCATGACTTTCTTGAAAGAAGTACTCGGTTGTATAAAACAATCCCTTAAGTTTCTTGTCTGAAAGTAACTTGCTAACGTCACCGGCAAGACTTTTCAATGAAATTGCTCGAAGAATATTACTCACTTTTTGTTTGACTGTCGGAGAAGTAATGTGTATCTTTAGGAAAGAACATAAATGATAAAGAATCATCAATTTAAAAACCGTTGCAAGTGTGTTCTGATCATCGGTTTTGTTAGTATCGCCAAATCGAAAGGTTATATTCGATTTAGAATAAAAAAGTGTATAAGCCTGTCCGCGAGATAACCGTGATGTGCAAACTAGTTTTTCTTTTGGGTTTGCAACAATAAATTTATCACAAATTAGTGATCTTTCCAAAACAGGAATATAAATAATCATATTATTCTGAGAACTACTTTATAAACTTCCTACTCAAATATCAAAATATTTTACAGACAATTATGGACACTGCTCAGCGTTACCATGAAGTAATATTGTTTCGGAATGATGATAGAAAACATGAATACGTCGATTTGTTTCATCTTCTTTTGACAAGTCATGGTAAACCAAGGAATAAAATGATCCATTCACTCGTGAACACAATGATAATTTTCTTCATTAACACATTTCTTGTGATGACATGCTTGACTGGATATAATGAGACAAATATGAACAGGCTATTGATCAACTATTCACCAGATGCCACACAGTATGTCGATGATAATACATTATACACGGTTGTAAAACAGTTCAAAAATTTGTTTTGGGCTAAGTCTCATCTAGTAAACTCGAGATTATATACACGTCTACGTGCAATTCTGTTTAATAAAGTACCTAATAATATTATATCAATAGCGGACATTACCATGGCGGTTATCTACATGAATGCGGTAGGAATCATTCGTATCAATCCTATGTATTTTACCAATACATTACATGGTAAACCCTTTGTTGTCAAAGACGTTATAAGCCAATACTGGTTTTTGAATGGATTAAGATACAGAGAAGTCTTTGAGTATAAATTCTCTGAAGTTGACTTCTTTGAACGGCGAAAAAAAATATATTTAAAACAGTGTTCTGAAAGTTTAAGTTTGAACAAATCACCATGACCGTCCTATCGGATCTTTTCTTCACCGACTCTAGGAACGACCAATACCAGGAAATAGCTCGACACTATTATGAATACTGGATGACACCAAATAACATAGAAAAAGTAATCGAAATTCCTATTACAACATGCAAAATATGTTCGCTTCCTAACACTGATAATGTTTCTGTTTTGGGACTATACTATGATTCTATGCCCTATCATAAGTTAATTATATTGGATGCAGCAGTCGTCTGCATTATGTCTATGCTTGATCCAGATCAACTCAGTCTTGAATGTAAAGACCTACATTTCCAAATCGAAAACATTAACCCAGATGTAATAAGAAATCATTTCTTTCTAAATATTTGCGACGAGAAAGAAAAGTCAATGAATAACTGGGATGAGATAGAGATACTTAAGTCGGTTATGCTCGGCCTAAAAACAAATACAATCCACCTGCGCCAATATGCAAATCTAACAAAGCTTTTGAAAAAAGAATGTACCGGTACATGCAACACGTTTATGTCGGGACAGCATCAGGACATAATTGAAACTCGACACAAAAATGAATCTGATTCCGAT
This sequence comes from Azorinus chamasolen, assembly GCA_963576725.1. Classification (NCBI taxonomy): domain Eukaryota; kingdom Metazoa; phylum Mollusca; class Bivalvia; order Cardiida; family Solecurtidae; genus Azorinus; species Azorinus chamasolen. Next base: position 29,677,209 of record OY755238.1, on the reverse strand, counting down.
TATTTTATAAGTGAGAACAACAAACATTTAATGACCAAGAAACACAATAAAAACAATACTGCAGCAAGAATATCTATCCTTTATGATATTCTTGATTCTTGATTACTACACTCAAAACAATGGTTTGATATCTGTATGTTCATAATATTTTATATCTTCGGAATCATTTACAACTACTGTATCTGCATTGTTGTAATAAAGATCATTATCATCTGTATAGTCAGGTTGTTCTGAATTTTTCTCTTCCTGTTCCAAATGTTGTCTTTCTTCTTCAACTTCGTCTATGGTTTTGATTATAACTTTATCAAAAGTAACTGACTTTTTAAGATCATATTCAATAGGATCACTTGGCACAGAAGGCAGTATATCTGTTACCATTTCATCAATATCTAAAGGTTCGCGTTCTATTGTATCAAGAATAGAATCATATTCAGTTTTTTGACTAGCTTCGTTAATGCGTAAAACAATATCTTCACGTACTTCGCATAGGTCTTTTTCTGTATCAATCATATTGTCGATTAAAGGATTTATCCTTTCTAAAAGTGTTTGGTTTGATTTTATTGTTTTCGAATATTGTTGCATCAGCGCCAATAAATATTTACGATGAGCACCACACAATTTCTTATCAGCAACAGCCATTGCAAGTTTTTTATGAACTGCTTCATAATGCATTTGTTGGATTTCATGAGGAAATAGGCTAGCTAAATGTTTGTCTTCAGTCAAAGCTTTACATTTTGCTTCATTGATGCGTGCTTGTAGTTTCAAGTTCAGGTAATTTCGAGCTTGAGATGAATTCATATTTTTTAAAATTAATAGTCGGTTAGCTTTACCATTACCTTACACGGTAGGTTTAATAAACAGATTCTATACTTGGGTCAACAGAATCAAACAAGAAATTATTTGGCTAAATATTTTTTTATTTTAGTTTACTCCAAACACAACTACTTACTCAATCCCTTTTCTTGATACGTTTGTTTATATAACTTTATAAACTATGCTTCAGTTAAGTCAATTAATCGTTCTGTTATACTCTGTATTTTGTCTCTCCAATCACTTGTCTTCAATTGTGTCTCACGATATGTTTGGCAGGCCAGTTTCTGTTTGTACGCATCTGCTAAATCGGTAGGAAAACCAAGTATAGACAGTTCTTTCTTCCAAGCGGTCATCACTCTGTTTTCATCTACAACATTCAGTATGTCATTAAAATAGAAATTCAGCTTTTCGTATTTATCTGTCATGAGACAGTGGTGGTCTTTCTGTCCAGGATAGTCGTTGATACAACCTTCACATTTCTTGTAAGCAACGTAATTGATGTTTAGTAGCATCTGTTCTGCATAACAGTAGTGTAAAATGTGTTCTAGGAGGTCCATGTTCAAACTATGTTCAGCGATTTTGTTTTCCATCGTATTTCAAATTCAAGTGATGGTATACTTTTCAATTCAACCTTTATATAGCAAAATGTGTGATGTTTGAATTATTTTCTCAAATTGACAAATTTGAGAAAACGATAAAAAAAAGTATTTAAGGTATAATTTTAATTGTGTATCCTGTATTAAAATACCGTTTATCCATGGCGCAATCGAACACATATTCATATGGGTGTTGCGTGTGCATCTGTGGTAACACTGATGATAAATTCAGGCAATATCAAGAAAATTCAGATTCGTTCACAGTCAGTATACATCGAGACGTTGATCTATATATAAGGGCGTTCTACTGGAAGTTAGACGACCTTATTACAAAATTCATTCAAGATATGCGAGAACAACCGATCGAAGATCAATGTGAATTCATAAACAAAATACCTCTTGTAAGCAGTGAAATGGAAACAGATATTCAAATAGAAAATATCAAAGTACCAAACCTAATGATGAGTTACATATTGGATCTTCTAACATGGGCCCCTGCAAGTGTTTTGAGAAAAATACAAATCAACCCAGACGTAAGTCCAGTTCATCACGAGTTACATGCGTATTACAAAGAGTGTTTGGAAATACGATCTGGTTTGTTTAATATCGACCAAAGCTATCGAGCACCTCATATCGTTCTTTCATTGTCGGATAATTTAGAAACATTCGTACAATACTTTAATGGAAGTCGATGGTGTAATTTGCCAGTTCATGAACAAATTCAAGCATTTGTATCGTCTATTGAAGAAGGAAAGTGTGTAATTATTGACCACGAACTTTGGTTCATTTACAAAGGTAACCGTCTTTTCAATATTCATTTATTCAAAGACAGAAAAGTAAAATATTTTCCTCTTCCGCAACACACACCTTCTTCTGTGCAACTGTATAGCGACGGTAACAGTTTGATATTACTTTCCAAAGATATGGAAATTGCAGAGGTGTATCCAGTAAAGTATTCATTGTTTGACTTCAAAGTCAGTAAATGGTATAGTCTTTTACCAAATGAATATCAGAAAGTTCATTCCAACGAACACTTTGATATTTTTGATATTCATCTCAGGAAGCAGGGACGACTGTTTAAAGCTATGTTAGCTAAAAATACAAACTGTTTGTTTGGTTTGTCAAACGGGGAAATAATCAAATATCAGTTTCATCGACAAAGATCTCTGCAACAATTAGAGAACACACAACACAATAATACGTATATTGTACCAAAGCCTACCGATGCAAGCAGCGTTTGTGTTCTTATGCCTAAAGATATATTAAATATGTTTCTCTTCATGTTTACTGACGCACAGAATAGACGAAGGAAACCTGATTCAACTCAAGATACAGTACGGAAAAAGCAACGTTTTTCAAAAACCACTGATGAAGATGAACAAATAATTTCTGACACCTTTCATCGACTTACTTTTTGAATGACACGACCACTTCTGTACTAACCAGTGTTTTCATCGAACATGGACATGAATGAAATAAATACTACTGTGGAATTTATATGTTATATTTGTATGTAAATAGATATATGGAAAATATCAAGTACTTCTGTCTTCTCTACTACCATAGTCGCATTGTGTCTAATATTCGTTGAAAATTCCATAACTTGTTTTCTATTGTAATTATTCTAGTAAATCAGTATCAGAATGCCCATATCATGATACATTCATTTTTTTGCCATTCGTACTATCAAATATTAGTTTATCTTTGAATGATAACAACAATTACAGTTCATTCTTAGTTAACTTTTTTATTTCCATTTTCTTTTCATCAGAGAACAGAACATTATATTTCAATTTATTTGTTACGTGTATGTAATCATCGTCATACTTAACCCATACTCTAACTACCCAATATATGTACAAATGGATTAATGTTGTAAAATTTTATTTTAATATTTGCAGAAATGTGCTTTTTTCAGCACCAATATTTCATTCTATACTATACAAAAAGGTCATTGTTTTCTTTATCTCTGATTAGTTTTCACTCTGTCGTTTAAGTATATCAATATACTGACATTCATTATTCTTTGAATTCTTCTCTGACATTCTTTCACGCAAGTACAAATTCACTTGATCATTGGTGAATACTTTTGATGCGATCAATGGCTCAAGACGTTTTTGATAGTTGAATTTGTCTTTTGCCTCCTTTGCTTTCTTGCCTGCATCAAAATATCTCCTGTAATATACTTTCTGCATGGTAAATTCATAGCCACAGAATGGACATCTATACACACTGCTGTCATTACACTTGGTGGTGCATCTAAGAATACATTTGTCGCAAACTATGTTCGTACATTCACATTTGTTAATAAAGTAGTAGTCAGATTCTGAAGGTACAAGACAAACACCGCATGTTTCATCCCACATTTCTTGGTAGTTGGTTGAGTAGTTTGCCATGATAAGTTTTTCTCTGCAAATGCTATATAAATTTCATTACCCGTCTATATATTCAATTTTTATACATGCAAACATTTGATTGGCTTTCACAATGAAGCTCCGCCTTCGACACATTATGATTGGTTTACACAATGAAGCTCAACCTACGACACTTCTGATTAGTTCATCAAACCCGCGTCGCATGTTCGGAAAGTATATAAAGGATAGCAAGAGCATAGCAATATTAGTCTTTGTACTGTCTATATTGCTGTCACAGAATGTCTGATAATATAAATGTACGTTTTGCCATGGTGAAGAACTTCGAACACGTCGAAGTGCTTGAGGAGAAGAGGACAAGTAAAATATCACTTGTCAAAGATACTACGACGGGACAAGAGATGGTTCTGAAACACGTCGCCTGGAAGAAGAGTGGACGATTTCAATTTCCATTTGAAATATTTTGTGCCAAGATGTTACAGCAACATAAAGTCATAGGAATCAACAAAATGGTGAACTACGAATGTTATACAGATGACACATGTGAACATTACATAATGCTGTTGGAGAAAAGAGACAGTGATCTGCTTGATTACTGTAATAAGTATCAACCGACAGAACAACACGTGAAAAACATTGCCAAACAACTATTACAAATTTTGCTGGATATGGTCAAGAAAGCTGGACTTGTGCACATGGATCTGAAACCTGAAAATATTTTGATCAACGAACGGTCTCTCAACATTGAATTGTGTGACTTTGCATTCTGTTTGCCGACAGACAAAGCATTTATGTCTGTTCCATTTCAAGGTACACTGTTATACGCTGCCCCGGAATGCCTGGCTGAAAAATTCGTTCCATTGAAAAGTGCAGTTTGGTCATTTGGAATGACAGTCTACATGATGGTACATTCAAAAGAGCCTTGGGAAAGTTACACCAATGAGGACGTAAAAACCACACTCAAGTTCAATGAAGGAACTTCAGACGATTTCAAAAACTTTATTTTCAAATGTATTGAGCCTGATGTGAGGAAACGCATTGACTTGTTTGATTTGCTGTCTGTAGATTGGCTAAAGTAAAAGCAAAAAATATATTGATATACCATAACACTCGACTTGTTTTCTTTCACAGTATCCTTCTAAGTTAGAAATATAGATACGCGGTTTGTACATAATGCATAATCTTTCACATTTTCTGTCTTTTTCACTGATCTAAAACTTTCCACATTATGTGGTAAAACTAGATATTTTAAAATGTAGTTCGTTTCGTTTTGATCTAAGGTACTTTCAATTGCAATGATTTTCTGATCAAACCTAAAGAAATTGTACTTCGGGTTTACCCAATAATACGTATCGTTTATTTTATGATAATTTGGTACGGCCGTATATGATCTTATCAGTACAGATGTATGACAGTTTGTGTCTGTAGAACAAATATGGTCAGAATTACAATTTCTGTGGCATCCAATCGAATATAGAACCTTTGTATTCTTTAGGAATTTGGATGCTAATTTTAAATGTTGTACATAAGTAAAATCATCTTCTGTTGAGAACACATAACTGTTAATATAACTCATTGTAATAGTTCAATTACTGCTTGAGAAACGTTACTATCGAATTTGGAACAATCGCCTCTGAAACAGTTATGTTTTAATACAGAAATTTTACCACTGGGGTATTCTATAAGTATATTGTTCGGACAGCAAGTTGCGAACCTGGCAGAATGGTGAATGCCGACATCATAATTCTTATCACTCAGATTTATAAATGGACTCAATTTCCTTTCATCAGCGTGTAACCGTTTAGCTTTTAGAAATTGAAACATGTGGATAAAGCAATGGTTTAACATATCCAATGATGTTTTTGGTTTTATCACTGTTGCTCGTTTGTCCTTATGTCTAATGATTACCAGAGGATATTGGGAAAGTGCCAAGTATTTCTTATAAGAAGTAGATGAAGAGTGAAACTCAAAAGTTTGCAATACATATTCCAAAATATCCATTTCTGTTGCGGAACCGTCCTTATCTTTCAAAATTGTTTCAAGCAAACTACAGTCAACCACACATGATTGTTCCTCAACACTTTTTAGTAGAATGAATCGAATATTATCTACGTCTTTGACTGCTTCACAAATGTCGGCAAACAATTTCTTGTTCAAACGAACGCCGCTGAGAGAGCGATCTTCAATGCGATCAATGTACTGGTCTTTGACTGTTATTAGAAAGTAATAGTAAACTCGCATGGTGTACGTGATTACTTTGTCACCGTTGCTTTATATCATTTATCTTACTTAAATATGTAAAAAGATTTGTCCATTCACCATGCTGTTCCTTGATCCACTCATTCACGTTGTACTTTCTGATCAATTTGTACATCTGCAAAAGATGCATCAAACCGTTACGTCCCAACCTCGACAAGTGTTTCGTCACCTCGGCAAACAGACCAATACAAACTAGCAAACATTTCCAGTCTAGTCTAAACTTGTCTTCAAAATACGTATATCTTACACAAAGAAGTTTGTCTATCATCTGTCCAAAGTAATCAGAGTCGTAACATGAATGTTCAATCTCTGTCTGAGACGCATATAGATTTATATCTCGCTGAAGAAAAATGTTGCCAATGTAGTCAGATATTTCATCGATAACATCATCAAAATCGCTGTCATCTTCAACTGCATAGCCAGAATCTTTGTTGGCTATACAATTAATCAAATATTCACAGCAGTGTTTCATATTGACTTGATATGATACAATGAAAAAAGTAAACCACATTTTTCTTTTTTATAGTTTTATTTCATAACATCCCGAACATTTCAAGTAAATTATTACGGTCATTCATGTAAGCAACTAGTTCAAAGGTTTTGTTCGATGTTGTTTTGTATAATGATTGTGTTTTTTGCAACATAAATCCTAACGAAGACTGTATTAACAAAACTATTTGAGAACGGTTTGGATTGTAATAATAATCAACTAGTTCGGCTGGTAAATTAGCAGCTTTGTTGAGACATTGATAAACTATCGATGAATCCACATTAACATTTGGTTGAAATTTGTTTCTGAACCACATTAGTTCTTTCCTCGAAATCAAACTCATTTTATGTTGTAAAAGATCGTGAACAGAACATGGAGATAGTGCTTTGCCATATCGTTTGATTAAAGTCGATCCTAGCTGTGACAAAGTTGAGGAAGAAAAAGACATGTCGTCTGATAGATTTGACAGTGCTGTTATTACAAGATATGCTGTCGCTGCCATATCTTTTGTACATTGTTGGGAAAAATATATGTGGCACCTCGTCATTTCTTCAAGTGTATCATCATCGTATGTTATTTCTTCAGCCAGCAGAAACTCCGATTCTTTAGATTCGATATAAAAATTGATTTTGACAATTTTCATTTCACTCTCCTGTGCAATTTCGAAATGGTATTCTCTTAATTTCTGAGGCTCAAACTGCACTGGTATTAGTTTGTTGTTCATAATGGGAACAAGGCAAAACAGGCTCATATCGACGTTTTCGTTAATCATGTTCGCCAGCAAAACAGCTTTATCTTTGGCAGGTATACATTGATCATAATATAAATGACTTATGAAGTCATTGTTACTTCGAAGCCAGTAGTGTGTCTGTGATGCCATTTGAATAAAACCAGAACTAACTAAAATATTTTACAAGCGCAATGTTTTATTGTTTCCACAAAAGTAATGCACACTATTCAATGTAATGTAAAACTCAGACGTATGTATTGTGGGTTAACAATCAACAATCAACACCCTTCAGAATATTTAACCACATTTAACTGTACGGGTTCTGTTAAAAGCATAGGAACATTAACAAGTATAGATGCAAGCACTATATCATTAGTTACATAATAAACATTTTCAATAGCTTCTTCATTGACCAAGCCAGATAAACTTGGGTTAGAATCTGAGGCATTTGAATCTGAAATATAAATTTCATTTTCAACTCTGTCAAAACTAATGTCTGTACTCAATTGTTCAGTATGTCTATCCTTTTCTGCAACAGTTGTAGACTCAGAACAGATGTTTTCGCACATTCTCCATTTCTTGGGTAAGTTACTTTGGTCCCTTGGATTAGCCGTGTATTTTCGTTTGTTGTTAGGAATTGCATTCGGCAAACGTCCTTTTCCACCGTCTTCGATTTCTGTATTTACAAACAAACTCCCACAAAACTGTGTGTACAATGGATGGCATGTGAAAATGTGCATCAACGTTTGGTTTAAGGTTAGATTTCCTATCCCATACATTGGAATCGCAAATTTGTTCTGTAGTTCATTCGATTTTAAAGAACTTTCCAACAACGGCATGAGTCCACAGTTTTTGAATCGCATGTATGCAACTGTCAGTTCTTTTTGTGTGCTTATCAGTTGAAAATCCTTGCTTGGTATCACACCATATTCAAACAACTTATCAACTATATCACTTTCTGTACAACCCAACAAACGTATTAAGGCCATAAAGTATGTGTTTAGCCTCAGTCTAATGTGAGTCCTTTCCAGTGATGGACAAGCAGCTTTCACTTTGTAGAAATTACTGAACTCTTCTAGAACTTGAAACTCAATGATTGGTATCAAGCAAATAGGGTATTTGTAGTTTCTGTCAGGCAACGTCCTCTTATATGTTCCTCGGTTGATTATTTGTGTGAGCATACTGAATTCGATAGGTAATAGTTTCTTCAAAACTTTGAAATAACACCAATCCGTTTCTTCAACTGTTGGATTGAACATAACTTTCAAATACCATTCAAAGCTGTTCAAACTTGAATCCTTCAAAAACAGATGTTGCGGAGTTGGCACATACTTCAAGTAGTCATATGGATTGTTCGTTATCGCAGTAAATCGAAGTCCTTCCGCATCAGTAAAAGGCGAGGTAGTGTTGAACATGTGTTTTCTTTCATGACTACATCTGTCAAAGTTTCGTCTTGCCCGTATAAATTTTTCAATCTGTGCCGTCAGAGGTATTGTTACGATCTGGTCTGACATTGTGATATGCTATAATGCACTGATTACCTCGCTTTTATACCCCTCAATAATGAGCCGCGCATGCGCAGTCAAATCGAAATCTGATTGGTTGAAAATGTATAGTACTCAACATGTATTATTTCTGAAACCAAAGTGGTATTATAAGTGCGAACATACTGTTGGTGCATCACAACTCATCACGACAACTATGGATCAAATGCAAATTCCGAAGAATTCAAGATCGACTAACAAAGAAATGTTGAATGACTTCATAGAAAAATTGCTGGACTTTTTTATCAAAGAAGGCATGGCTATCAGACATGAAGATAATTTGATTTTAACACAGGAAAGCAACAGACATATCGAAGACGTTCAAGCAATGGTGCAAAGGTTTGAATGGAAAATCAATCGATACAGACGCGAGAAAGCCAAGGCTAAAAAGTTTATTTCAGATTTCACGAAGAAAATGAATCTGTACAATCACATTCCAAGAAACATAAAGGCTAACATCATTAATGTAATTCCATCGGAAACTCTTTTCAGCATTCTCAGCAACAGCAAGAAAGAAAAAGATGTACATTCAGTCATCGAACAGATTAATGCCATGAGCGAAAATATGGAGTTTAGTGCATATGTATCGGATACGGAAGAAAGTTTTGAAAATAAAGATGAATATAGGGACGTAATCAAGAAAAATATTAAGACAAATCAAAAACGCAGAAAATCGTCAGCTGGTAAGGTTAGCAAGAAACGACGCGTGGACAAGGACTTGCTCGTTACTCAAGTTGAAAATGAAACATTATCGTCTGCCACGAATACTGCTCAAAATGAAGAGTCTGTATTTTGACTAGCATGACTATTTGAGAAGATATTGACAATATTGTGTTGCAGAATGAAATGTGTTGCATTTTTGATTATTTGTATACTATGTTTGTTGATTTACTCATTGTGAAAAATAAAGTTTATTTGCTTATCAATTCTGCATATATTTGTTATTATGGAAAATGACCCATGTCTTAAATCTAATGAATCAGTTCCATTGAACATCAACTTGTTTTCTCCAGTTTACGCCCACCAACATAAGGACTGTCTACTATGCATTTATCAATACTTGCCTAAATACAAAGATCAAATCTGTCGATTTGAAAGTAAATTAATGGCAGAAAATGCAATCAGAGGTTGTGGTGTTGTAACATGTATTCATAAAATTTTAGAAGAAATTAAAAATGACAAAGATATGGACTTATTTCAACAGTTGCCCATATCATCTATTAGTAAGCATTTTGATAGCATATTCGGTGATCCAATGTGCGGATACAACAACTCGAAGAAGTACGACTTTTTCGCCTTATTCGACGAATCAAATGTTAACAACAAAAAGTATGTTGATTTCATATTCAATACCTATAAGTATTCGAGGTGGACATCACTTTGTCCATACGCATTACTGAGCGTATATGTTTTCTATATCATGGAAAACTCTGTTGGTGCTGTGAGTGAATACAAAAAGAAACACGATTTTCTTTGGATGTATAATTGTTTATATAATCATAGTATAAGACTTGGCAAGTTACAATAACGAAAATAAAAGTATTTAAATGAATAGTTTAGAAAGATTGTTATCATTTCTCCTACACTTTAATGGCAGAAACATTTATTCATGATATGATTTCTTCTCAGGTCTCAATGTCAAGAAGATGTGAAAAGTTGCTAGCAGAGTTACACACCGATTTAAATGACTTTTTGCTAGATAAACACCACCAACAAAAGTTTTTTCTAGAGTTTACTCCACCGATAAATGGATCATTTTATGTTTGGGTATTTGACAATAAAAGGTCACCAACATATTTCGGTTTGCAAATATTTGCAGCCATGGCTTACCTAGAAATAAGTCTTGTCAAAAAGTGTATGAATGCTAATGGTACAGAAGAACTAGTTACATATAGAACCAAAGGCGTTGGAAACTTGTTTCGAGATGGAAAACCAAAATACCTGAATAAAGTCGAGGATATAAGTGCCTGTATTACAGAATTATCTATGTTTCTAATGAGTGAGGAATCAAAACTAGCCCTGGAAAAACAAAAATAAAGTATTTACCAAACAAAGCTAAACTGACTATTTACATTCCAGAAAATGGGTTCGAACGATATAAGATCAAAATACCAATACGAGATATTAGTAGCACTGTCTATGATTGAAAAGGCAAGATATATTGGCGTTGCCGCACAACAATTGAAATATGATATATTGATATCTATTTTACCTTACATACAAACAAACTTGGATGTACTTAATTCTATTGTGATAGATGAGAAAGAAAATGATTTGTTTGTAATGGACTTCATTTTTAGTTTAAAATCATGTATCATATCATACAAAAAACTTGTAAAGGTCATTACAACGAGTTATGATGATAAATCATTGTATGACAATTTTTGTGCAGAAAACAATGGTAAGACATTGGAAGGACTTTGTGATGTGTTGAATTCACTTTGGAATAGGTACTGGCAGTCGTTTCATATCAATGATGATAAACATCAATTTCTTTTGTCAACGAAAGACAAGCTCATAAATTTGTATAGCAATATATGCATCAAGGGAAACGAACCTTTACCAAAAGACTTCATATGTATGAGCTGTTGTAAAACATCGGCATATTTAAAGACAGGAATTACAAACCAGTGTGAAAATGATTCCGTCAGTTTTCATTCAAAGAGTAACAGTATGAATTATTGTCATCATTTGATTGAGACAAATGAGAAAAGTAAGTTCTTTAATATCGACAGAATCATTTTTGAACGTCGAATGAACGAAGAAGGGACGAGACAAAATTGAGCAAAAACAAATATTTGTAATGGTTTACTTTATTTATAATAACATACATAGAAATGGAACCCGGTGAACTTAAACTAAAAGTTATATTCTGTGTTCTGCTAGTGTTGTATCTGATGTCTTTAGTCACTGACATTTTATGCCTGTTCGAATTTTAGATCATTTAATCATTTGATCGGAATTATGTTTGATCCAGTTTGGAATATTTATGACTTTGGAATATGACCACAACTCTCTGAAATCAGCAACATCTTTTCGTATATATAACCGTAGTACTTTCGACATAAGACTGACGAACATCTGTCTCGTAGTTGAAGATTTACTGATATGTGTACTAACGAATTTGGAATAAGACGATAAAATTACAATATGACAAGTATTCAACATTTTCTCAAATTGCTGCATGTTAAATATCGTCAGTTCTGTTGGATCCTTTGTCCTTATAGTACAACATCTTACAAAATTTACAAATAAATATTTGAATCGATCTAGATCTTGTATTGTACATTTAGGAAAGAACAATTTTAGCTGCTTCTCAAAGTAAGTGATTTCTGTATTATCCATGTTACTTGTATGAACGTACGAGTATACTAGTCCAAAGTGAGAATTTGTAAACTCGAATACTTTCATTAGACATTCGGCTCTACTCATATTTTTTGGACGCGTGATAAAAGCATCGAAATTATTTATTATTGTAGAAACAAAAATCGACTTTCTTTCTAATACCTTCCATATATGTTTGACGTGTTTGTCTAAACTATGCTTTATTTCATATGTATATGTTTTAATAAATTTGTCAACAAAAATTTCGTATTCTTTGTATGAATACTGGAATCCAGAAAAGTTTACCACCTGATCCAATTCATGAGTTTCACCCTGTGTCCTTACAAAAGGTTTTACTTTATTTGACATTAAACGAATGAATAAGCCAATGAACATATCAACATCTTTGTACACCGACTTTTCTTTGAAATGAAAATCCGCTAAGAGTTTAGATACGTATTTTGTTGTGCTGCTTGATGACAGCAAGGCTTTTGAATCATATGGTAACATATCGTCTGTGGTCAGTGTCTTGTTTTGCGATGATCTTATTTTCCTATCTATAACGATAATTTTGTACATCCTGCCTTTTAATTTTCTGACTCTTCCAATGGTTTGTACCAAGGAACCAACTGAGGCAACGAAAGATGAAATTTCGATAAATACATAATGCGTGTGAAAATATGGTAATGTAGAGGAAACGTTGATACCGACTTGAAATGCTGTAGTATATATGAAGAAGTCACATCCCTTCACAAATACATCTGGATTATTGATAAACCTTTGTTTCTTTTCACTGTTGCACTCACCAGTCAATATTCTAACTCTGAAACCACATGATGAATAAAGTTTCTTTAACAGAAATGCCTGCTTCTTTGTTGAACATGTCACACATACCTTGTTACCACGACTAAGCTCGTCGTACAACTCAACTAAAATATCATCTTTATCATTCGACTTCAAGTAATCTCTTATGTAGATACTCCTAAAGATTTTGTCAATTTTGTCACTCTCATTATCAAGTACAAGGTTCGTGATGCGTTGTGTGCATAGCAATGGCTTGTACTGTCTAAATGCTTCTGATTTCATGATTTTCTTTCGTAGAATTTGAATCACTAAACTATTATAAAAACATTTGCGAAAGAATACCAGGTTGTGATCCTTACTGCAGAATGCATTTACTAAACAAATGCGAGCACTACCAGTTGTGCATTCGCAGTGTATTTGTTTCAGTATATCTATTAAATCAAATGAAAGGTGTGCATCGAAACATATACATCTAGGTATTGCTCGAAATATTTTGATAAACAGTTTTGTCAATGTTCGCTGTTCTTGAGCTGTTAACAATTCGGATTTCATTTCTTCAACAATACTGTGGATTTCGTCTAGAATTAGGAAACGATATCCTCTCACACTTATTGTATCAAATTCGATTTCACTGAAATGTTTCAGTGATTCAACCTGTACTACTAGTCTTGGATAATCCACATAGGAGTATGGTTTCTTTGCATTTCTATAGTCTACAAAGTCAGGTATTTCTTTTGTAACATATGTAGCAAATGTTCTCTTCGGTGTTATCCACAAAGCTCTAAACTCTACTTTTGATTTTCGTGCTGACTCCGAAAAGTATTTAATGATCTTTTTCAGTTGAAAAGTTTTACCAGAACCCATCGGCGATCTACACAACAAGAAAAGTTGTGGATGGTATTGAATGTATCTTTTATAAAGATCTGGTAACTTTGGTTTGTTCATCTCAACTACTCGGCAAATCTTTTCTTTTCTAAGCTTTTCGCATAAACGTTTAGTATCTGTGCCATACAAGCTTTCGTCCAAATTATCCAACAACATTTCGCTCATGGTGCTGTCCTATACAAACACCACCCTCACAATCAAAACAAAACATGTGTTATGCAATGTTATACTCGTACAAATAAACATTTAATAACAGCATTATTTTGTGTTCATCATAACATAAAATTGAAACAAGCTGCAACGGTTACATTCTTCATCATATTACTGAACAGTAATGATGGATTCTATTACAAGCGAACTGTTGGAAGAACTTTCAATGTATAGCAACGAGCTTCAATGCGTGAAAGATACGATGGCAAATGTTCAACACTCCGATACTTTAGTTATAAGTAATCTGGAAAATGGACAAACGACAGCAGAATTGATTGAGCCGCTGAAACACTTGTTTTCAATGTCTAAGGAAAAACCATATTGCGACGTCCAATATATTCAACAACCAAAAAGGGAACTAAAAATTAATGTCATGGAGAATTTCAACAGTCTGAATGTTTACGATCTCAAAATATTTTTAAGGGCTATCACACCTAATCAGATGAAATTGATCCAGCTAGTTGAAGAACAGTGCAATGTTTATCCAGACTATATGGATCTAGTTCAAAAGCTTCATTTACTGAATACAGAATGTCAACGGCCTATTTGTCAGGGAAGAATACTAGCAGGGTGCAGACTTACTAAACCACCACACAGCGTTGTAACATTTGCAATAGCACATCCACCATTTGTGTATGAAATACATGCACTTCTTGACCAAACTGATGAAAATGGTTTAAAGACATATTTATTACATCTCAAACACTATTTGGAAAATCCAATACAAAATGATAGTTGTTTATTCTGTCTCACATATGATATGTATTGTACTGATTCAACTGAAATAACCAATTTCAGACTGTTCTTCTTAGACGAAATTGCTGTCGCCTCAAGTCCTCATGAAACATTAGATTTACTGTATGAAACTGACATTTCTGAATACGGTAAAGTCCGTCAGTGTTACCTTTTTGATGATATTTTAAATAAGATACAACTTTTACAAGTGTTTCACAACCAAGAAAGAAGATACATCGTTAGATATCAAGATGGAAATCGAACATTGTTGTATTTTTGATGTCCCTATCTCAAATGAACTGTATAATTATGATTTGATTTGGTATACATACACACCGATTACTTGTTCAAACCTGATGTATTGTAGTTGTGATATGTTTTTCATACGGATGAGGAACAAATGGTAGTATTATACACTATTGAAATTGAAAGAAAAGAAAAAAGAAACAATTGTTTTCGTATACACATCTGTATTCCTGTTACATTTGTCATAGCTATACAATACATGTACAAAAAGAACATTCTCTTCGCTTTGTCACTTTTCGCCCAAAGCTATTAATAAAATATTGTCCAGTTTCTACTGTAGTCGTTTCTCTCGAACTATCATCACATTGTGAAATTGCAAACTTCTGCTCAGAGTCTTTTTCAAACTGAATCATGTCCTGTCGCAAGAGTAAATCGTCCTGCTCAATATGTTGCTGGTTGAGTAGTCCATTTTCAATTTCTTCTGGTTTTGAATCAACCGCTGTCAAGTTGAAAGAATCTGTGGTATTTGTGACTTGAGGTATATCAAAAAAGTCATCAAACTGGTCGCCGGAGGTTACATCTTCCCAAAGACAATCCCAGTGTTCTGGCTCGATTTCGGAAAGAAACATATCGTCTATTGATGGTTCTAACATATCTATCTCAACTGAGTTTATTTCGTTCAATGTTTTTGAACAATACATGTTGATGGTATATGATCAATTGTGAGGTTGGACACTCTCTTATATATGGGTCTATTTTGTAATTGTTTCTGATTGGATGATAGCAAAAATACAGTATCACGTGATTAGAATGTTAAAAATGTTGGTGTCTTTTTTCAGACATTAATCTTTTTTGCAGCAACACAATATACATTTAAGTATAATTGGTAATACAATGACACTTACAATTGCAACGGCTATCCAGAAAAACTCGTTATATTTACTGTAAAACAGTTTTACTTTTTCTGTCATTTTCTCCCAAAGTGTCAATTCACATTTACATTCATACACGTAGGTTGTGTCTGTACAAGTATGCGTAAAGCAATCTGATTGAAAATGTTTTAATGTATAACCCAAATCAGTTGAAACAGATAAATTTCTTTTTGATGTCAATCCCTTTAATATATGCTTAATAAGTAACTGTTCTTCGTCATTATCACTCACAATATATTGTTTTCCGTAGAGGGGGTTGATTGGTGCCACGAAATAACATTTATCATCTGTTGTTGTTAAACCGTTAAACTTGTGACAATTAATACCACAGTCACAAGTTTTACAATCGACATGAGATAAAACATCAATCAAAATGATTAATATAGAGACTACAATCATATCGACTGTACTGTTTAAGAAATAATAGCTACATAACTGACCCTTTTGTGTTTTAATACTTTTTTATAAAAGGAAAGAAGCACGCAGTAGATTTTCTCAAAATGACGAAAAAAAGTATTTAAACGAATTTGATTTGACAATGAAGTAAACGTCTGTCCACTGACATTAATATGCCTAATACAAAAGTAACACACCGTAAAAGGGTATTTCCAAACTTTCCTGATTCTGATGATGATTTTGATATTCCAACTGCTCCGAAATTAAAACCTTCAACACAACCCAATGCTGAATATACGACTAAGCCAATGACAAATGCAACAGAAACACAGTTTGTGAACGATAAATCATCACATGGAAAAACAAATTTAAAAAGACAAAGACAATTTGTCTCTAATGAAGATGAAGCAGTACCATCAAAGGTGTATAGACCTAAGCAGATAAAATGTCTTGACAGTAATTTGCGAAAGGAGCTCGTTAAAAAATTAACTACGGATTATCTTATACAAATAGATACTTCAACATTACCGATGCTTGATACTGATGATCAAAGCGGGTTGTTTATCGCTCATGATGTAACAAATGATGGAAATAGCTTATATCGTAGCATGAGTTATTGGTTGTTTGGCGAACAAGATTACTTTCAGCTAATACGAACCGCTATGGTTGATACAATGCGGAAACATAAAACGATTTGTGACAAGGAATGTGCAATTTACTCCAATAGAAAGTATGTGACTTGCAATAGTTATATTAAAGAAACTCATGCCAATGAACCCGGGCGAATATCAAGCGTGTTTCTGGTACTGAAAATCCTTGCCATCTATTTTGAAACACCTATATATCTATTTACCCAGCCAATAGATGTAAAACCTACCGCATTCTTGCCCAACAAAAGTCGGAACACAGATAGGGCTTTTGTTTTGTACTGCGTCGACAAATATACGCGACCCGTTTTGAAATATAATGGTGAAAGGTTTGCTCATGAAAATCCATCTAGAAATTTTCATAAAATTGGTCTTCGAAATTCTACTAAATCAAAATGCAAAATTATTATTCCTTTTGATATAGATAAGTTAACTGCCTTGTCATCTAAGCTTTGTAGAGATGCTGTTAAATCATCTCCGTTTTATACAAATTTATCTGCTTCGGCACTTTCAATGTTAAACAAATTTTCAAAAGGGTATGATGACGAAGTTCAACTGAATTCAGAGTTATTTGAATTTGCTCGCGAGTACGATGTGTTCAGCCTAATAGAATTTTTGTTATCTCGCTTTAAAGATTGCGATGATGTCTTAGTCTTGTCAAGCTTTATAGAAAATCTGAACCATACAAACAACGATTTTATTCAAGAATTAATGGATCATTTCCGTGACGTTTGTCATAATTCTGTTGATCAAGAACTAAAACGTTTACAACTGACTAATGAGACTTGCAAGCACATTGTTGCTGATGTTTTACAACTGAAGTCCGAGTACGTTGAGGCAACCAGTGATGTCACAGTCCTCTTGAATGGTAAAGACTTTGCATTTAAAGATATAATCCCTTTCTCAGTTTTATGTTTTAATCGACGTAAAAAGACTGTACAATATTTCACGGGTCCAAAACCAGGACATCAACGCTGGGTTGATGTAGCCGTTAACAGAAGAATACTAGAACACTTGAAAAAATCCGATCCAAGGCATATTTTGTTTAACGGATTGTCTTTGTACATGTATAGTCGCTCGAAAACTGGCACTCATGAAATTAGATATATCAAAGATGCATTCGACCATCAAAAGTTTTTAGATGTTTATGAGATGTCAAAACCAACAGTTGAATTGGTGTCTGTGCAACTTGTGACTACAGACAAAGGCAATTTGTTTTTGGTAGACAAACATACCAAGCAAGTATATGATTTGAAGAAAAATACGTGGATTGAAGTCAACGATATAATGGTGACTCAGAGCACAAACGAGTATGATGTATGTGTGATAACCGAAAAGTCGGACAAAAAGCATTATGTGACTTTGGTAAAGCAAGATGTAACAAAAACTGTCTTATTTGGTTCCCTCTTCAAGCTTCAAAATCAAATACATTTCAAATATTCGATGTCAAGCAGCGAAAAAGAGTTAGTGGTTCGACAACGTCTAGCTGATTATAACTTATTCTTTGATCCAAGAAGGGGATGGGAAGAAAATAATATCATATCAACGCATCCTGGTTTGTTTGTACATTATGAGATACCTTTACCCGTCGATTTCAATGACTCTCAATGTACACTGTGTCTAATTCAAACGAACCCTTTTAATACCGTTATAAAAAAACAACAAGAATTAGATTTCAACTGTGATAAGCTTACGGACATTGTTCTACAAAACAATCCCCCAGGAGAAATGCCTGATCTATTCAAAGAAATCGGCATACCTAGTTACTATTGTAACGTTTTAAAACGAAATTCAGAGGACAGAAAATTTAGGAATGTACTCAAACATCTGTTAGAAGATTGGTATATTAATACACGCAAACTTTGTGATCAGTCAGATGCGCCACGAAAATTGCTAGCTCTAACTTTCAAAACATTGAACAGGCTTGATGTATACAACCAGATTATTGACACTAAATATCTAAGAGAGAAAATATGTTGTGAGAAAGAACAACTCATCAAATTCAAAAACAAGATTCAAGAAAATATGATACGACAAGTTGAAGGGATGTCAGAATAGTAAAATATGAACAACATAAGTTTTATTTTATCACATTTTATTTATATTATTCGATAAGGACAGCTCCATTACAGTTGCACCGAGGACAAAAGAATTGGCCTTGTCTCTCAGTTTGTACAACATTAAAATAGTCACTGAAACATCTTATACAGCAAAATATATGTCCACAACTTGTACTTTTTACTTTCACCGGATGAATGTTCGGGGGTTCCTTGCATTTGTAGCAAACTTTAGAATCTATAATTTTCTGATGATATTTAATCATAAAATTGATTTCCTTTATGCAAGAATCCACATGTTTATTTAGTCCTGATTCAAATCTATTTTGCATGGATGAAACATAGTCCAGTGCTGTTTTAAGTTTACCGATATTTTCTTTCAACGATTCATATGACATGTCTTTTGGTGACGATAACGGCACCTGTCCTTGCTCACTTGTTTCTGTTTTTTGTTTTTTCGGCCTGGAGTTCGACATACCATGTCGTTGTTTTCTTTTAGCACCGGTATGTGGCTCAGCTTCTTTGTGTGAGTTACTATCATCCGATATGTTTGATTTTTGATATTCCGGATCGTTGTGCAGTCCCAGCTTAATGAGTTCTTTGTCTTGTTCATCAAGCGAATAAGTATCTTCACACTGATCCGTGCCGTAATCGAAATCTTGATTCTCATAGTAAATGTTCAGTAAACCTTGTGCCATGGTTGAAGTTTAATGAAGTTTGATTAGATTTGATTATGCACCTAGCTTTTAAGGTTTTTACTGTGGTTGCTTGTTTGCATTATTTTTATGTCACTGTTATATAGTATACGACATGATTACTCAGTTTCTTTTATCACACTTATGGCAAGCCAAACATCCAAACGATCAAGTAGGAAAAGGACGCAACCCATGCCAAATACAACATTACATTCATTTCTAGATGATGAACAGTATGTTCCACCTGTTAAAAAGAGAAAGGTCATAGCAGTGTGTCAAAGATATACCGGTCTAACAAAATGGAAATGGACAGCTTTTACTGCGTACATTACATATCAACTCATGAATTTGCTTGAAAGTATAACAAAATGTTACTTAGCAGTTAAGCGTTGGGTATACTGGACAGAGAAGTAAAACAAACTGAGAAAAGACACTGAGTACAAATTAGCATTGTGATGGAATGTATTTTCTCACTATTAAACTGTTATCTTATGATAAAGAAATAAAAGTATTTTATCATGTTAACATTGTCTTTGTTAATACTGACATTGGTATGCACAACCTCGGCACAATACAATCCTTTTCACAAAAACAGAGAAGAAAATGAAAATACACATTTAATAGGCTGCATCTGTCATTTATGTGATGCAAGTACGACCGTTGGTTTAATGTACAATGGATCTTGCTTTTATATAAATGTAAATGATAGAATTTATTATAATAACGACATTGTGGATCAGTTGTCTGCCAGGCATTTTGATGGCGACGTCGGTATGGCTGACAGTGTAGTAGCCCGTCTTACAATGCAACTGTATACTAAATTCAAATACCCCTTCATAAATTTGAAGTCTTATGAAAGTGTTATGTATAGATCTTTTGTCTCGTTTCTCGACACCTGTCCTAAACTTGACATTGAAACCAACAAGATATTTAATGATGAAGAAAATGGTTGTACAGCTGAACCGTCTATAATCAGAACAAGGCAATATGAAAGTCTTTACTATACAATGAACAATGATTTTAACAAAGAGACATATCAAAATTGCACTAATCGGAAGAATGGTATTCTTGTAAGTGGACGAGAGAAGTGCATGTATTTAGCAAACGGATCTACAAGATGCAATGTTGCTTCTATTCACGACATCAAATCATATAAACTGTTTGAGCAGTTTGTGGTTCAAATGTATATGAAGCAAATAGAAAATAAATGTATAAAACAAGGATCGACACAAACCATGGACAAGTGTATATTGAACTCATTTAAAACAGAATTCGGTGCCTACATCATTTATCTGAATACATCTATTTTCAAAAACGTCGATACATCAAACTATTACTTTCATATATCCGATGTGCCTACCGGTTTTGTTTTGGTTGATATTGGTAGAAAAAAGTTACTGTCTTTTCCTAATTACCAAGAGGCCGTTCACAAACTCGCAAACGAATATAAAAGTCAGGAAATAAATCACTTGTGTTTGGAAAATGATGCTTTATCATTAACTACAACCGCAATATTAAACAGTACGTTCACAACTTCAAACGAATTAACCACGATGCAAAACACTTTAGATAGCATTAGAGAAAAACATGACAAAGTAAATCTATTGATATTCGTTATAACATGTATAGTAATGACTGTAGGCATAGTCACCGTGTTCATATACAAGTATAGACAAAAGCTATTTCAGACTCTACATGATAACGAAGTGTCAGAGTATTGACACATTAACAGTTTTTACAACTTTTCTGAACTATCAGCAATGTGCTTCCATTCACATTGTAGGACTAAAACTTAATAAACTGCGCGTTTTAACGTAGCAAAGCGACAAGTTTACTTTGTATGTTTTTTAATCAGGATTGTGGCGTATATAGATGGTGATATTGATTTTTGTTACAGTAAATTTTAACAGGGGGGGCCTCTTTGAAAAGTACCCCCCGCCTAAATATGCCGGCCTGATTTTTATGTTTTGAGGTTGAATTAAGGACAGGTTATTGCATTTAGAAGTGCCACAAGTTTGAGTACGCTGATTTTTATCCTCATAAGTATAAATGTCAGTCTCAAACTTTGGACATCAGAAAAAAATATATAGAAATGTCCTGTTCAGTTTCGATCATTATTGTACATTATTTTTCTCCATGAAGAATCATACAAAGTACACTGCAACTATCACTTTTTCAAACAATCGAATAGATTATCATGAAAACATTTCCTTTTCCAACATCCACAAAGAAGCAACAGCTGATTGACATCGAATCCCAATCTAAGAAGTCGGATAGTGAAACGTCGCCTAAAGTCAGTTCAACTAACCCAGCACAAGATTTCAAAGTTCAAGATTGCTGCTCGAGGTCCTTTGAATCAAGACAGATGGTTCTACTCATAGTCGCGCTTGGAATGGCGTTAATGATACTGTTTATGATATTGTACATTTGTTTGAGAATCTCATTATCCAAGCGAAACCAGTACTAAAATAATATAAACATTGGAATTGGAATAGTATATAAGCAATCCACACTCAAGATTCGTTGGTAAACTTATTTTTTTTATAAACATGGCCCCATCGTTTCAATGCAAAACTCAAAATTCGACTGGACTGTTACGGCCATTGTCTGAAACCGCAACAGAATGGGTTGAAATGCATTCCCGCAAAATCAAACAGCTCCTCGCACAAGGCCAATCTAGAAAAGCGTATGTCATGGACACTTTCGTGAATCGAAGTATTGAAGAAATGGGTATTGACGAAAGCTGTCGTTCAAAACTGATGCGTCACATGTTTGGATATTTACTACTGACGAACGAAGCCAACAATATTCCAACGTCAACCCGGTGGTTGATCGCAATTCATGATTTTCGATGGGAGTGTTACCAGCAAATAATTTCAAATGTTAATGAACAGCAATATCTTTGTTTCGTTGTATACGACAGATGTAAACCTGACGCTAAAAGAAGTGTAAAACAAAAAATGTTGTTCGGATATTTTCTTTCCAATGTGGAAATGACAAATCAAGAAGTCAGAAACTTATTTGGTAATGAAAATAAGTTAACCCTGAGATTACCTTTGAGTGGGTGTTTAGACAATTATGAAAAGACATTATGCGACCTTGGAACAATTCAGAGGATTGGAAATAACTCGGTCAAAATGTTTGCAGAAGGTTCTGATATTGATATGAATGCACTTTTGTAGAAAATAAATGAAATACCAAAATAGCGTCCTTTCTTATTCTTCTTATTCATTCATTTTACTACCGACCTTGAATGCAAAAAAAGTATTAAAATAAGTTTTGTCATAAATAGCCACAGTTGCAAAATCAGATATGTGTGAGTGTGAATCAGCTGAAACACAAAATGATAAGTTGATTAACGTTTTGAATAACCAACTTAATAATCAGAATCAGCTTAATAATCAGAATCAGCTAGAGCAATCAAAACCTCTCTATGAACCCACCAAGAAAAGAGTAAAGTTTGGTGATTTCAACAAACAAAATGTTTGCAAGCATGGGCCCAAAAAACCCAACAAAACAAAGCTGTATGTATTGGAAGTTCAAAAGTTTGTGGATGAAACTTGCAATACTGCTCGACACGTTGGATTCATGAACATTATTTTCAAAACCAAAAAGTCAGCTTGTTTGTTTTATGATCAATACAATCCACACATGAGATCTTTGAATGCGTTAAAAACTTGGCGAAGTGATTATGATCCAAATACCAGATTGCTGTATGTCGTTCGTGAGTATGACAACGAAGCATTGACAATACCAGCATTTTGTTGGAATAGCAAAGAAACGCAGCACGATGTACAAAATCAAGAAACTGAGATATCTGAAAAACCAAAAGCCAGATTCTGCTCAATACTATAGTTTTAATTTTTAGTTTTATTATAGTGTAACATATCTTAACATTCTGTATCAGGTATGTTGTCTCGAATAACAACAAAAGACAACAACTGAAATAAAAACTTACTTTGAATCATACAAATCTGAAGTCTTTTTTTGGTCTCCTACAGATGAAACAGTTTCTCATAGTCTTTATGCATACCACACAGCATGAGTGTTTACAAGGTAAAATTTGAACACCTTTTTCTCGTAGGAAACAATGCCTACATTTGTCCTTGTATTTCAATGGTTTGCGTTTAACTTTTTGCACAGAGTTAATTTTAGTTTTGACATCATGTTGTTCCTGCTTAGAATGTAGTTGTTCAGTCGGTTTCCTTTCTTGCATTTGTTGCACTTGTGTCACTGGTGTCACTGGTGTCACATATGGTGAATCACAAACTTTTTCCGTTGTCAAATTGATGCTTTCTCCATTCCAACAGTTAGTGTTAGGTTTCGCTGTAATGTAAGGCGTCAAGTCCACTATCGTAGAATGACTGCTTTGAAGTACTTCGTTTGTTCGATGCTTTCGAATGAACTGCAGTCCTTTTTCCAAAATGACATGGTAGCACATCGGCGAATGTCTGACATGAACTATCCACGGATCCGAGTCTTGTTGCCAACCTTGTACTTTCACTCCACAGGTGTTGCACTTCACTCTATCTTGAAAATGTGTAAATCTGTAGCCCGCTTGAACCAAGTCTTCAGAACTGATCGTTGACTCTTTTGGCCATGACCTAAAAGTCTGTCGTCGAATATCCACATCTTTATAAATATCATAGGTAGAAATCATATTTGCTTCTGAAATCTTGGATCAGATGATCAAGAGATTGAAAGTAATGCATGTTACCAGCTTATATACTAGATGAACAGCATGTTAAGTATGCTTCCGCCAGAGGAACTTTTTCATGTACTCATACGCACATCAACCAATCAACGAGCAGAGTTTGATTGTGGGCGTGATTTTCATGGAACTTTTTTTTTCATTTGATAGTCACGTGGTATTCTTGTATAAATACCATAAGATTTGCTCTTGATCTCACATTTGCAAGATGACTTCAAGGTGTGCAGTGTGTTCCAAAACATGTGTAATAGAATGTGGCAAGTGTTTTGCCATTCTATCGTACTTGGGAGAGAAACACAATTGCCCAGATGAAGAAGAAGGTTTCTTTGACGAGGACGAAGGGTCATGCCTGATGTGTCCTGAATGCCAGGAAAAAGATGAAGATCAAAATAATGAGACTGAGCCGTTACACTGAACGCTGCCAGTCATTTACAACGGTCCTTTTCAGGACCACACAATTGTTTTCGAAAGATGATATCAAGAGTTATGAAAGCATCAAAAGTAAACAAAACCAAAATTTGTTTTCAGTTGACATATTTCGTATAATAGATTAAAGGTATCCTTGTTGAGAATCTAAAGTGCATTATTTTCTCAACATATTTGATATATAAACTACTTCTTTTCAACCCTATCGTCAGTTAACAAACATGTCTTTGACAGCAAAACGATTAACGGTTCATTCCATGATACACGAATCAATGTGCAATATTCCAATCTCTAATACATACGAAGTACTTTCTCAACAGGACGAAGAAAGAATCAACCAGCTGTGTTACAAACTTTTCCATGCAACCAGAGCAAGTGTCAAAGAAAACAATGAACTCAATGTTTTGGATTTGTTCAACCGCGGATTAGACTTTATCGATGATACAAGGGTATTTCTATTATGTAATCTGTTATCTGAAAAATATTCTTGTATCAAAACGATGTTGGATGGAAGCGAAATCAACCTTTCTAGATTCCATGCAGGCAATGAAAGGTATCAGTCACAGATGGTCGAACAATTTTCGAAGGCATTATCAGATCTAGAAGGCATCGGCAGATTTTCGTTCCGATATAAGGAGTTTACTTTCACAGTTGACTCTGATTTCTTAGATGAAGTTCAACAGGCTATCTTGAGATGCAAAGACGATGGCACATATTTTGTCGTTTGTAGTGAAACTGCATTCGGTAGAAGGAAAACACAAGATTTGTGTGACAAAATATATGATAAACTGAACAAATATCACATTACTGGTATGACTAATGCGGGTCTAGATGACATCAAATTAGGAAATAAAGAACAAGAGATAGATGCCCAAAAACTGTATGCGCTCGAGTTATACGGACTAGGGTTGAAAAAGTTTTCCTTACGTCAAGACCTGAGACTGTTGTTGCTGATTGCGATGCTAGATTCAAAATTCAAATTACATGCACAGTATGACATAAATGTGAAAACCTATCTATCTACAAACTTTCCAGCTCTGGGTGAAACAACGACCTTCGATTGTTATCCCTACAAAGTTCTGATCAATGAACAGTACGAAACCGAATTCGTTGAGTATACAGATGCATCGGGTTGTTTGTCATTCGTTAACAATGATCCACCAAATCCATCAGAAGAACAAATTGTTCATTTATGTAAGCAGATCTTTGAAACTGCTAGATCAGACATAATTTCAGAAGATCCTAGCTTTGCTAACAAGTTGTTTCATGAAGCTCTAACAGACTATCCAAACGATGTAAGAGTGCTAATGCTTTGCGACATATTGGCAACGAAGTATTTACTAGATAAGTCTTTCTATGAACAAAGATATCTCGGTATTCGAACTCCAAAGGTAACAGACGAAACGACACTGTATTTGTATCCATTCAAGTTTTTAGTAACAAACTGCACAGAATACGAATATGGATTCTTCAGAGTCGAAAAGGCCATGATGTATACAGATGGTGGTAGGTGTATTATGATAAACAATATAATTGACACTTGGAATGATATAGAAGATGCATTGATTGACAGCGATGGGAATGCAATGTGAATCTTAACATGCTGATTTTGTTTAGAAGTTTATGAAATAAAATCAAATGAAAAAATGAACATTTTGTTATACATTTTTGTCTTTGCCAAAACAATTTATGAAGGTGATATCCTGTTGTTTCTGTGTAGTTTCTGCTTTTCAAACTGATGTTTTGATGCCCAATAGAAATAAAAAATCAAACACTATGAATGCAATATCTGAACATAATATGAACAAACTAGATATTTTCACTCTGAGCAAATGAAAAGGTTTTTGAACATGTCCATTTCAGAACAGCCTAGGCAATTTACCACATACTGAAGTCGATATCCAAACTTTGAGTTTGATGGTATAAGATGAGTTTTTTATGCTCTAACCAGGTTCATTAAAAAATCACACTATACACTGTATACTGTGCAACATGTTTGAGAACAAATGTTTTAGATATCAACTTACTACAGCATATCAATAGCAAAAGTCAGTTGACCAAATATTTAAGCTTACAATAGATGGTAATATATCAGACATTAAACGGAAAAGGTTTTTCTTTCATATACCTCAGTATTCATGTTTTACAAGCCTCAGTTCAAATATAGACCCAACTTTTAGCAACAGCTAAATTTCATAACTCATGAGACAAATTCTTTCTGAAATAAGTGGTTGGCCCTGAAAAGGGCCTTTGGTTCTTATACCAGTTTGTCAGTAAAATTCTGACAAATCTGGATATAAGTTCTTCCTCTTTACCACCCATGGCAAAGGCTGCCGGCTTGTCCATTCAAGACCTCTCCTCTTGTAGAAATCCATCATGATGGATTGCCGGTGCAATTGCCTTAGGAGGTCTTCACCCGTTCGACGCTGAGGCAATCTGTCTGTTTGAGTCTCCTCGTCTACGGTAGCTACTCTGGCCTTCTTGGATATCTTAGATTTCTTTGGCTTCAGAAGCCTGATGAGTTTTCTCAGCCAAGTCATGATGAGAAATAATGATATTATCGAGTGTGCGCTGCCTTTTATACTCTGAGTTCTAGTACTGTTACTAGAAGAACCAATCAGAATGCGAGTTAAATTTCAACCAATCAGAATCACCTGCTCAAAAGGCGACGATGACTATACATACATGTGGCTATAACAATTATGACAAAGTATAAACATGTGTCATACCACATACAAAACACAGTCGACCAAATGGTACCATCACAGAACATACATAAGTATTGATATGGAACCCGGAACAATATATCAGAACCCAGAGTTTTGTTACAGATGTGGATACATTGAACGAGAAGTCGATGGTACCATGACTTTTTATTTGTGGCGTATCTACAAAATTTTCTGTGTTGGTGTTGAAAAACCGTCCAAAGAAAATATAAGTGTGCGTCGTGCTGTATATCCTTTGTGTCTGAAGTGCCATGAATTGTATAAGGCAAAAGTTGGAAACAATGGATTTTCTGAAGCCAGTGATGATTTATACATACATTATGCAGCATTTGTCGCGATTCTTCATTATAAAGGAGAGAAACTATGTAACAAGATTTATCAAGATACTTTGTCGCCACAAGATCGGCTAAAATTTCGTAAACAGGATTTTTATGT
Source organism: Azorinus chamasolen (assembly GCA_963576725.1). NCBI lineage: Eukaryota > Metazoa > Mollusca > Bivalvia > Cardiida > Solecurtidae > Azorinus > Azorinus chamasolen. Next base: position 29,649,176 of record OY755238.1, on the reverse strand, counting down.
CTGGGATGGACGTCGTTTCGCTTGTTCAAGATTATCATTTACTTCGAGCGAGTTTGGTTTCATCCTTGAACTTATGAAATCAGAACATATCGACTTTACACGAAGGACTGATGTTGAAATCTTTTACAGAGAATTCGATAAAAATGAATGTTTTTGCAAGAATTTTGAAAATAAATAGAGTTGATTGTTTGATATGTCATTATGGTTTAGCATGCAAATAAAATGTTTCCAAATCGATTTTTTGTTTCGATGATCTAACCAGGTTCGTTTAAAATTCGCACTTGCAGAAATCCATTATGATGAATTCCCTATACAGTTGCCTTAGTAGGTCTTCACCCGTTCTATGGTAGCTACTCTGACTTTCTCAAATCTGTTTTCTCAGCCAAGTTATGATAAGAAGTAATGAACTAACCGAATGTGAACTGCACTTTAAAGTCAACGATGACTATATAAACCATGTAGCTATAACAAATACAACACAGCATTAATCTTGATATGGAACCCAGAACAATATATCAGAACCCAGAGTTTTGTTACAGATGTGGATATATTGAAAAAGAAGTCGATGGTATCATGACTTTTTATTTGTGGCGTATCTACAAACTTTTCTGCATTGGTGTTGAAAATGGGATCGATGATCAAAGACGTATACGCTGTGCTTTCTATCCAATGTGTCTAAAATGCCACGAATTATATAAAGCAAAAGTTGGTAACAATGGATTTTCTGAAGCCAGTGATGATTTATACATACATTATGCTGTATTTGCCGCGATTCTTCACTACAGTGGAGATATACTATGTAACAAGATTCTTCAAGACATTCCGCCACCACAAGACGGGCAAAAATTCCATGCAGAGAATTTTGATGTTGGAGATGAAAGACGTTTCGCTAGTAAGCGATTAAGTCTTCCTGTAACCGAGCTTGAATTCTATATGGAACTTTTCAAATCGGAGCATATTGACTATACAAGAAGGACTGATGTTGAACTGTTTTTCAGGGAATTGGATAAAAGTGAATGTTTTTGCAAGAATTTTGAAAACAAATAGAGTTGATGGTTTGATATATTAGTATGGTTTAGAATGCAAATAAAATGTTTCCAAATCCGACTTCTTTGATATGTCTATATTTCTGTCCCCAAATATATCATCAACAAAAAACATTTCTTTAACCGAATACATTATTGGCGGAGTGGCAAACAACTCTAAGTCTTCAAACATCATTTGAGTTTTCATGTCCACGTTTGATAATCTATCTTCTACATATTCAATATCGGCAATGTGCAATGCACAGTGAACATATAGTCCATTGACAAATGAGTTTTTTACAAGACCTTGTTCATCCATGACCGTTTTGTATAGCCCATGACACTTGTCACAGAATGGATAGTTGCAGGCGATGAAATCTAACATATTGATATCATTTGCCTTGAGAATAGCGTACATTCGCCATACATGATATGTAGCTGAACTGTTTGAAGTAGGTGCTGTTAAGAATCCACATCGAAAGCATTTCTGTGGGTCTTTGCATATACTAAACCTCATTTTCCTAACCAACTGTTCAACATAAATTGTAGAGGTTTGTAACACACTAATATACATTTTCCATACTATTACATAATGAAAACAAAGAATACAAGGAAAGTTTGTAATTTCAGTAATATTTTAATAATTCTCAAGCAAAACAACATAACATGCTACACTAAAACATTTTCTAATTGCATTTCTAGAGTTTATACAAGGAAACATATTAGTCAGTTCATGATTCTGGTTCAGTTTTCACGGTCTCAGCGATAGGACATTGTAGTTGTGATGTGGACATATTTTCATAATCTCCCGTACTTTGCATGGTAGAACAATTTATATTGTTCACATCAGATTCTGTTCCAGTCAGAGTAGAAAGTTTTCTTTGCAACTCGTCAAACTGTTGCTGCAACTGCATATATGTACCCACAGTAACAAACTCATCAGTTGACTGATATGAGTTCCTTTGTATTTGTCTCAAAAAGGCTTTCTGTTGGTACACATATTGGACATGCTGGTACAATGTCATCAGTTCTCGGAAAAGTTCCTTTGGTGAACATTTCAGGTGGAACATGCCATTCTCAAACAAACATGAATGCAAAATTTGTATGCTTCTGATGAATTCGCATTCAAACTGTTCGAAGTTCACGATGACAGACTCGAGCTCCCAATACTTGGAAAGACTAGTCTGTGATAGCGCTGGTGGATGATGTGGCTTTTTGACTTCGTATGCCTCAGAAAATTTTTACGTTTCATAACTTTGTTGCATACGTCGCATGTCTTGATATCAGCACCGACAGTGTTTATTTGTTCTTGTGGCATAGACATGTTTGCGTCTAGATGTCAAAGCAGATAGTGTACATAAGAGTTGTGTTGCCTTATATAATATACGAAGCACACAAAATAATGCAATTCATACAAGATCAATTGGGCAAAAAAATATATTTAAGTGACATTTTTCAAACAGTGTTCACACATTATCTCATTTCACTATACAAACATGTCCAATGAAACCGACGGTCTAGTTTTTCAACCCACACCTGCATTGGATATGAGGTTTGCTGCCTCAAGGCTAAAGAGTTTTGACGTGTGGCCTGTTCAAATGCAACACCCAACCAAACAAGAAATCGTAGAGAGCGGGTTTTACTATTGTGGTTACTCAGATGTTTGCCAATGCCACTCATGTGGATTGAGGCTTCACGCGTGGTTACCAACGGACCAGCCTTGGAAGGACCATGAAAAGTATTCTCCTACTTGTATGTATCTGAATATGGTGAAATGTTTGAACCATAGTATGATCGACAGAAAAGATGGTATTCAACCCAACAAAGTGTACACTAGCAACATCAATACCAACAGCAACAGCAGCAACCAGACCAACACAGTAACTTTTGGAAACAATATTCATAGTACACAGAAGACATTCCCATTTTGCAGTAGTTCCTTGAAGAAAAATTCGCATGGAGGCTATATGTATTGAAATGGACAACCACAAACTTTTAATTTGCTCAGAATGGAAATACGAAATTTATTTTATATTATGTTCATTGATCATTGTTGAAAAAATAAACCATCTATTGCATTCATTTTGATTCTTTACTTATATTGAACATCCAAAAACATCTCAAACACAGTACACAGTATACAGTATACATTATAGAGTATAAATTTTAGCGAACTTGATTGGCATCAAAACATATCTGATACCATCAAAGTCAAATTGCAACTTACGACTTTGTTATACAGTACAGTATATAGATCTACAGTGTAGAGTGTATAATGCTAAATATTTGTTTTAATTAGTTATATCATAGGGTAGATTAGTTTGAAACATGTATCAAACAGTCAGGGCTTTAAAAAGTTTTCACCTCTTTCTTTTTTTAATTTTGAACTGAGCATATATCAGAACAAGACACATTCATGAGTGTTCAAAGACAAAGAGAATTGACATGTATTGAATAAGAAATTCAGCCGTCCTATAGTTTAACTTCACTCATGAACTTCTTAATATGAATTGTAGTTTGAAAAAAAATGTGATGAATGACCAGCACAAAGTAAATATACTTGTATGTACTTTTATTCCGTTGATGCATTCTGATAATTAATACAAAAACAATGACTTGTGTAGCAGCACAAACATGAATTTTGGGTTTCAAATATGAAGCACACCCCATGGTCTAGAAATCTAGAAAGCATTTCTTCATATAGTATTACTATAAGTTATACATTGATATCAGCGGCGCGTTACAGTATAGTGTATATTATAAAGTGTTTTAACTGTTCCGAGCCAAAGTTGCAAGTGAAATATTCTGTGTAAAAATAAAATCCCACTCACACATTTATTTTTCATTTGGCATTAATCGTGCTATATACTAGATCTATTTCACTACAAATTTGTGTCAGCTGCTTGAAGAGTTATAAAACACGTCTGGTCTCTTCAAGTTCAAATTCACAAACCATTATTTTTTTATATACAAGTTTGCATAATGTTTAAGTGTTATAGATCTAATACAGTATAATGTAAGAGTTACCTTATTTTTCAAGTTGTCAGAGCATCCAAAAACACGTCTGGTCTCTTCGGCCTCAACATTGCAAATGACAAATTTGATAAAAAAATCCCGACAGACGCATTAATTTCATACATTGAAAATTTCACTTTTCCTTATGAACCTTTAGCCTTAAACAAGTCAATGTGTTGATTGCTACAAAATCAGACTCACTGTCAAAAGTCAAAAACGCAGAAATTCATGATTCGTAAATATCCTATTTTTTGGTTAGACATTATACTGTACTGCTAAATTACAGACAAATATTTCAACATAGCTTAATTCGGCTAATATTTTGCTGTTTGATAAAAGTCAGTTTTATGCAGATATTAGCTCTATGTACAGTATGTTATTTCTCCTTGCAAAATATCTAAATTCTGTCCCTTTTAAACTATCAAGTTAGATCTACATTCAACAGGCCCGATTTTCTTCACATGTCCCAAATACAAAAGTAACATATCTAGTATTAATGTTTGTTGAGAACTTGTAAGTTGGCTTAACTTAGATCTAGATCTGCATAGTTCGTTAAGGAAATGAAATGTCAATATTCTTTGATTTACAATCTGACCATGCATGCTATACGCTAAAACGGCAAAATAACTGTATCTCTACATTTAGGCTTGAAATCAGTGCAGACAAACAACGTCGATTTATTGCTTTCGAAAACAGATCTACACGATTCGCTTCAGTTTGTTTTCAATTACCAAGCACACATCATTTAACCTGCACGAAACGTAACTCAGTAAGCAGCCGTGGATTTTCAACATTTCATTCTATTTCACGTTGAGTACAGCTTGATAATAGATGTTGCATTTTCAGTAGGCAACAATTTCTCATTTCATCAAGAAAGAATTAGACAAACAATTTAATTTTAACTTTAGACCCAAAAAAATCATGTACGAAATATTCTCTCTCGCTTACTAAAGCACAACACTACACATTCCAATCATTATGACGTTTCATGTATAAATGACGTAACGTTGCTCAGAGCGAATCGATGTTTACATCGCTGATACGCATAACGTTAACCGCTTCAAAATCTCAATGATAAAACATGGATATTATGGATATTTCGCAATTTATATGCTCAGGATTTTTTGAAAGGTAACATTTAACACAACTCAAACATTTTTTCTTCAATCTGGCCAATTCACTGATAAATCTAGATGGGTAATTTTCATTTTTCAAAGTCTTCAATTTGCAGGAGTTCAGTAGAATGATCTAGCTACTTCTAGCATTCGGGAACAGCTTCATGTCAAATCATGATATAAAAAAAATTCTCATGTGTCCTGCAATGCACACAAGTAATTCATATTGATAAAGCTCTTCAGAAATAGCTTAAGCTTTGAACAGATTCGGTGGATTTTTTCTGTCTACATCTAGATCTATAGTAAAATTGTTGAGTAGATTTTCAATCAGTGTAGATCTAGGTCTTGGAATATTTTTGAAATTATAGATTTATATATATAAAGCTTTATTTTATTTGCATTGATTTAACAAAATGAAGGAATATTCAAGACACTACGGAAAGCTTTTAATGTTTTACCTTAGGGGATTTGTGAATGAATACAGCCACATAACTACTGTACATAATTATACTCTAGACTAATTTTCAATTCCAATGACAGATGTGAATAAATATATATTAAAAGGAAAATGTTCATGAGTATGGCTCTTAATTTAAACTGCACTTTTTTTTTCATCATCGAGAAACATTAAACACACAGTGACTTGAACAGAGTTTTTCATTTTCTGATAAAATAATAAATGTAGAAATCAAGTAAAAATATATATTAAAGGAAAAATGTGCATGAGTACGGCTCTTGAGTTTAATTTCACAAAACTTTCAACAATGATAAGCATCAATCACACAGTGGCTTAAAGATTTTTTTCACATTTCAGATCAATCATACTAAATGTCGAAACCAAGAAAAAAATATATATTAAAGGCAAATGTGCATGAGTAGCTCTACGGCTCTTGAGTCAAATTTCACAAATTTTTCAACACTGTTTAGCAAAATCACACAGTGACTTGAATAGATTTTTACACTTTCTGGTGACAAATTATGAATGTAGAAATCTAGTAAAAATATATATTAAAGGAAAAATGTGCATGAGTACTGCTCTTGAGTAAAACTGCTCAAACTTTCCAACACTGAATCGTGATTAGCATTAATCACACAGTGACTTGAAGATATTCTTAAAATTGCATTTCAGATCAAGCTACTGTACATAATTATACTAGAGTAATTTTCAATTTCAATGTCAGATGTGAATAAATATATATTAAAAGGAAATTGTGCATGAGTATTGCTCTTGATTCAAATTGCACAATTTTTTTCATCATCGAGAAACACTAAACACACAGTGACTTGAATAGAGTTGTGCATGTTCTGATAAAAATGATAAATGTAGAAATCAAGTAAAAAATATATATTAAAGGCAAATGTGCATAATTAGGATCTTGAGTCAATTGCTTAATTCTAAAAACCTATCTTCGACTATGCTAGAGTTTTTAACATTGAGCTATGCAAATATGTAGATGTATTAAAGGTTAAATTGGCTTGAGTCAAATTGTACAATATCTAACTCTCTCATTTTCAACATCGAGACACATTAACAGATATATTAAATATAATCTTATAGTTTCGGATCAAACGTAATGGATTTAGAAATCAAGTAAAAATATCAGTCAGTAAGTGGCTTAATATTGAATGCGCTGTGCTAGCTAATTTTAATTTTATAATAAGTTACTGAAAAATTATTGAGTAAAATAAATTTGCATTTCGGGTTGCATTTATAAGAGTCTAATTCTTTTTTGACTATGATAGAATTTTAACATATCGAGCAATGCGAACGTGTATAGATAGGTATATTTAAGGCAAAATGTGCATGAGTACCAGAGTACGGATCAACGCAACGAATTTTAAAATCAAGCAAAACATAAATCAAAATCAGTGTCTGGCATAAAGTTGAAAGTTTTAATTTCAATGTCGGGTTGAGCGATGCGAATGTGTATAAAATTATATTAAAGACTAAAATTTTGATGTGCATGAGTATCATAGTACGGATCACGGGTTTTAAAAAAGCAAGCAAAATATATCAAAATAAGTTTGTGGCTTAAAGTTGAATACATTATAGGTATCTACTATAGATCTAAAGTTTTAATTTCGATGTCGGGTTGAGCGATGCAAATGTGCATAAATATATATTAAAGGATAAATGTGCATGAGTAGGGACCAAACGTAAAGCAAGTAAAAAATATATCAAAGTCAGTCTGTGGCTTAGAGTTGAATGCATTATAAGTATCTACTATAGATCTAAAGTTTTAATTTCGATGTTGGGTTGAGTGATGCGAATGTGTATAAATATTAAAGGACAAATGTGCATGAGTACTGACCAAACGTAACGAATTTAAAAATCAAGTATGTGACAAAGTTGAATGCGTTATAGAGATGTATACTATGCACAAATCTAAAGTTTTAACTTCGATGTCAGATTGAGCGATGCGAATGTGTATAAAATTATATTAAAGACTAAATGTGCATGAGTACCATAGGACGGATCACACGTAACGAATTTAAAAATCAAGCAAAATTGAATACATTAAAGGTATCTACTATAGATCTATTTTTTTTGATTTCGATGTCGGATTGAGCAATGCGAATGTGTATAAAATTATATTAAAGACTAAAATTTTAATGTGCATGAGTACCATAGTACGGATCACGCGTAGCGAATTTAAAAAAAAAAACAAGCAAAAATATATCAAAATAAGTGTGTGGCTTAAAGTTGAATACATTATAGGTATCTACTATAGATCTAAAATTTTAATTTCGATGTCGGGTTGAGCGATGCGAATGTGCATAAATATATATTAAAGGATAAATGTGCATGATTACGGACCAAATGTAAACCAAGTAAAAATATATCAGTCAGTGCGTGGCTTAAAGTTGAATGCATTATAGATATCTATTATAGATCTAAAGTTTTAATTTCGATGTCGGGTTGAGTTTTGCGAATGTGTATAAATATATATTAAAGGACAAATGTGCATGAGTACGGACCAAGCGTAACGAATTTAAAAATCAAGTATGTGACAAAGTTGAATGCGTTATAGAGATATATTATGCACAGATCTAAAGTTTTAACTTCGATTTCGGATTGAGCAATGCGATGTGTATAAATTTATATTAAAGACTAAATGTGCATGAGTACCATAGTACGGATCACAAGTATCGAATTTAAAAAAGCAAGCAAAAATATATCAAAATAAGTCTGTGGCTTAAAGTTGAATACATTAAAGGTATCTACTATAGAACTAATTTTTTTGATTTCGATGTCGAGTCGACCGATGCGATTGATTGTGTATAATTATATATTAAAAGATAAATGTGCATGAGTAGATTCTACCAGAGTACAGATCAAATGTAATGAATTTAAAAATAAGTATTTGGCTTAAAGTTGAATACATTAAAGGTATCTACTATAGAACTAATTTTTTTGATTTCGATGTCGAGTCGACCGATGCGATTGATTGTGTATAATTATATATTAAAGGATAAATGTGCATGAGTAGATTCTACCAGAGTACAGATCAAATGTAATGAATTTAAAAATAAGTCTTTGGCTTAAAGTTGAATACATTAAAGGTATCTACTATAGATCTTATTTTTTGATTTCGATGTCGAGTCGACCGATGCGATTGTGTATAATTATATATTAAAGGATAAATGTGCATGAGTAGATTCTACCAGAGTACAGATCAAATGTAATGAATTTAAAAATAAGTCTGTGGCTTAAAGTTGAATACATTAAAGGTATCTACTATAGAACTAATTTTTTTTATTTCGATGTCGGATTGAGCAATGCGAATGTGTATAAAATTATATTAAAGACTAAATGTGCATGAGTACCATAGGACGGATCACACGTAAAAAATTTAAAAATCAAGCAAAAATATATCAAAATAAGTCTGTGGCTTAAAGTTGAATACATTACAAGTATCTACTATAGAACTAACTTTTTGATTTCGATGTCGGATTGAGCAATGCGAATGTGTATAAAATTATATTAAAGACTAAGTGTGCATTAGTACCATAGTACGGATCACAAGTAACGAATTTAAAAATCAAGCAAAATATATCAAAATAAGTTTGTGGCTTAAAGTTGAATACATTAAAGGTATCTACTATAGAACTAATTTTTTTGATTTCGATGTCGGATTGAGCAATGCGAATGTGAATAAAATTATATTAAAGACTAAATGTGCATTAGTACCATAGTACGGATCACAAGTAACGAATTTAAAAATCAAGCAAAATATATCAAAATAAGTTTGTGGCTTAAAGTTGAATACATTAAAGGTATCTACTATGGATCTAATTTTTTGATTTCGATGTCGAGTCGACCGATGCGAATGTGAATAAAATTATATTAAAGACTAAATGTGCATTAGTACCATAGGACGGATCACAAGTAACGAATTTAAAAATCAAGCAAAATATATCAAAATAAGTTTGTGGCTTAAAGTTGAATACATTAAAGGTATCTACTATAGATCTAATTTTTTGATTTCGATGTCGAGTCGACCGATGCGATTGTGTATAATTATATATTAAAGACTAAATGTGCATTAGTACCATAGGACGGATCACAAGTAACGAATTTAAAAATCAAGCAAAATATATCAAAATAAGTATGTGGCTTAAAGTTGAATACATTAAAGGTATCTACTATAGAACTAATTTTTTTGATTTCGATGTCGGATTGAGCAATGCGAATGTGAATAAAATTATATTAAAGACTAAATGTGCATTAGTACCATAGTACGGATCACAAGTAACGAATTTAAAAATCAAGCAAAATATATCAAAATAAGTTTGTGGCTTAAAGTTGAATACATTAAAGGTATCTACTATGGATCTAATTTTTTGATTTCGATGTCGAGTCGACCGATGCGAATGTGAATAAAATTATATTAAAGACTAAATGTGCATTAGTACCATAGGACGGATCACAAGTAACGAATTTAAAAATCAAGCAAAATATATCAAAATAAGTTTGTGGCTTAAAGTTGAATACATTAAAGGTATCTACTATAGATCTAATTTTTTGATTTCGATGTCGAGTCGACCGATGCGATTGTGTATAATTATATATTAAAGACTAAATGTGCATTAGTACCATAGGACGGATCACAAGTAACGAATTTAAAAATCAAGCAAAATATATCAAAATAAGTATGTGGCTTAAAGTTGAATACATTAAAGGTATCTACTATAGAACTAATTTTTTTGATTTCGATGTCGGATTGAGCAATGCGAATGTGAATAAAATTATATTAAAGACTAAATGTGCATTAGTACCATAGGACGGATCACAAGTAACGAATTTAAAAATCAAGCAAAATATATCAAAATAAGTTTGTGGCTTAAAGTTGAATACATTAAAGGTATCTACTATAGATCTAATTTTTTTGATTTCGATGTCGAGTCGACCGATGCGATTGTGTATAATTATATATTAAAGGATAAATGTGCATGAGTACCAGAGTACAGATCAAATGTAATGAATTTAAAAATCAGGTAAAATATATCAAAATAAGTCTGTGGCTTAAAGTTGAATACATTAAAGGTATCTACTACAGATCTAAAGTTTTAATTTCGATGTCGGGTTGAGCGATGCGAATAGAATGTGTACAATTATAAATATATAACGTTAGGAATCTAGTAACTTTAAACAAAATATTCACGAGTACGGCTGGTGAATGTTTGCACAAAGTCTAACTGTCTCATTTTCAACACAAGAAACATTATACAGACAATGACTTGAATGTATTTTTCTATATGTTCGGATCAAATGTAACGAATTTAAAAACCAAGTGTAAAACATCTACATCTATAATCAAAACCAGCATGTAGACTAACATTGAATGTCAAAGTTACAGAAAATGATTTTTAAAATGTTTGCATTTCGGGTTGCATACGAGTCTATCTTCGACTATGATATAATTCTAACATTTTGTGTTTCGCATTTTATCGCAAACCCATCTCAGCATGAAAAGAATTGTTGATTATCAGACGCAAATAAGTTGAACAAAATCCATCTCTGCATCAAGCGAGAAAACACAATGCTACTCATATCGCGTCGAGTTTGATTTTTACTTGGCAGAGAAAAACTACTTCTGTAGATTTAGATTTGCAAGCTAGATATCTATTCTTTTTCTTGTTCATGAAGTAAATATTTCTTTCAATGTTTCATATTGGAGCCGTGGCACAGAAACTTCTGTCAGATCAAGAAACAAATTTTGTTTTTAGAATCGGCATTGTAGACCCGTGTTATAAAGTATTAATCTGTAGCGATTTTAAGTTGGAAAGAATTGTAGAACTAAATAAAAAGTTAAAACGCGTTTGCATTTTATAGTCCGCTTTGCATGTAGATCTAGACCTAACCGTAATATTAGATTTCATATTGCATTTTCGTACCGATCGACAATTTGATTTTGTTGTTTAATTGTATTTATATATAAATTTACTAGATCCAAGTTGAAATTTTCCTGAAATTCAGGAAAAAAAATATCGGCAGTTTCTTACATCGCATTCAAAACCGCAATCAAGTCGATTCTTAAATTTCAGCACGAATGTTACGTATCAGCTTTGCAGAATTTCACTAACAACGTCGGCCTACCACATGTAGAAAAATATCATTCGCTTACATTTATTACTCATCAAACTTTGAAAGTTACATACGTTTATTTTTTTATCTACGAGATTGCGGGATTGAGTATGAATGAAAAATATTTTCTTTTCAAAGGTTCTGACAAGTAGATTCTAACCAAAATCGATTCTCAAATAAAAAATCCGCTTCATGCAATATGTCCTAAAAGATCTAGATCTGGATTATAGATTCTAAATACATTTGTTGATCAAGTTGAGAAAATACCCTAATTTAATATCATTTTTTTATCCGACAGCATAAATAGGGTCTAGCTAGCTAATTTACAGACACAGCATTTTAAATGTGCAAGCCATTTCTCATTTCATCAAGAACGGAATGAAGCAAGCAGCTATGTTTTCATTTTATATCAAAACATCACAACTCTGCATGTATAATTTTCTCTCTCGCTAATGAACCTCAAACATTGCACAGATCTTCAACTTTAGAAAGATTTTACATCAAATATTACGTTGAATGTGTAGAATGACGTCAAGTTTAAAGCGAATCGATAATTTACATCGCTGAGACAATTTTTTAACGTTCTCCGCTTCCAATTCAGTGACAAAATATTTACTTCTCAACAGTGCACAAATAATGCCGAGCATTTTTTCCAAAGTGAACCTCTATCATAAATCCAATGATACTTGTCTTTCACCTATCCCAGTAATTCATTGATATAGATTTATCTCAATTTCTAATATTTAAAGAAAAGACATTTTTCAGCTAGAGCAGTAGAGTTGAATGAAATTAAACTTCACTCTGTTTAAAGTTAGCTAAAATGTAATCAACTGCCGATGAAAACATCAGTATATAGCTTTTATTAATTTACTATGCAATCTGACTGGCATTGAGACATATAAAATCTATACTTCACGAAGGCAGAAAATTTAAACGTTCAGTTTGGGTCTACGATAGTATATTTGTGTTGACATTATGCTTGCCCTGCTGAATTTCTTTTTGCTTAAATTTTCTCAAATTTATCTACAGTCGATTTGGTCTTTGTAGAGGTATTCAAAAAATAATTTTCACTGAATAGATCCAAAATCATGTCCCGCAACTAGCATTTGTTTAATTCCTTTCAAAGTCATACATAAATTTCAATCAGAAATACTCAATGACGGAACGTTCTCAGACACCGCTGTGTGCTAGCTACTAGCTGAAAGATAAACTTCAATCTTTGATAACGTCAAATTCATGCATTGATTCCAATCAGAAATACTGAATGACGGAACAGTTCTCGGATACTGCACAGTGTGCAAGCAAGCTAAGCGATAAATTTCAAGTATTGACGACGTCGGATTGAGAGATGCGACGAACTGTGCGATTATACCTTGGCAAGCTGAGCGCGAATAGGACAGACTTTCATTCGCAACGTCGTTTTCAAAAACTAGTTAAACTTGTGACTTTACATTTAGCGATAAGCTTTAAACGGCAACATTAGGCTTTGAATCGAATGCGCGGTTATGGCTGGCATTGACTGCTATACGATAATGCAAAATTATTTCAGTATCAGAAAAAGTTAACATTCTGTAGCAGTCGCTGTTAGTAAAAAATATACTTTTCTGATTACGTAATAAGAAACACGGCTTGGGTCTAGAAGTGACAATTTTTTAAAATTTTGAGTTCGGCTGTCAAACCATAGCACTGCATAACATTTGCATTCAGCATCAAAATGAAACGTTACTTTTCACTCGAAATCGGCTCAGAACGTCGATTTCTACAAAGCGCAAAGAAAAATTCAAGCATTATCCGAACCTTACAGCGAGATTTGCAAATTTACATACACGACGTCGTATAGCGGCTGCTCAACGCTGAAGATTTGTCTTTGCTTTGCAGTGGCAAATCGCTCAGCTTTGCATGGTCTAGTAAAGATCCAGCGTTTTTAAATTTCATTTTTTCATAACTGAGACGCAGATAGAACATATTTGAAGCATTAAATCTGTTTAAATAGTAAAAACATTTTGAACATTTTACGAAATGACAATAAACTTGATGAAGATGAGAAAACTATACACTGTGCACAGTGATAAAACTATACACGCTAGCATTGAGCGATGCGAACGTGTATAAATTTACTAAACAAACAGTAGATTTAAACTTTAGATTCTTACTTTGAGTATGTGCAATGTGCAATATGCATTCACTCCTCAAAGAAAGAATTGTTTAGTATTTTTACAGACGTGCATCACAAACGTTAACAGTGCGATTATAACAAAGCTACATGTACATTTATGCCGATTTTGAAGAGTTTCTCTCGCAGCGTCATTTTAAAGAATATCAGTAAATAACGTTACTTTGCATTCGATGCGCGATAGGTTTACGTCTTATCATTTTCACTGCATTAAACAGACACCAATACGGTTCGGATCTATGATCATCAACTCATAATATCAAATGTTGTATGTATAATTCTTGACAGAAAACGAAACAGGCTTTAATTACATTTGCAGACCCTCGCTGAAATGAAATTTAAATCAGATTGGAAACCGCAGCGACTCGAATTAATGAAGATCTAATGTTATTAAGCTATCACATTTTGCTGAATAATAAAGAAAATGCTACTCTTACACAGTTCGCAGATTTATTTTCATGTTTATATTCCAACACTATGATAAAAATTCCATCTCGCTAAGGTACCACAACACTCGCTTAAATCTTTAACTTTTAGTAAGAATGATGACGTTGTGTACCAAAATGACGCAAACTTTTAAACAGTAGATTATCTTTACATCGCTTAGAACCAATACGTTCTCTGCTTCCAAGTCAACGTGACTAAAATCACAAAATATCAACGTCCCTGCAATGCATACGCTTAACATGTTCTCACAATTAAAATGTATAACAACTCAAACAAAAAATTTCTTTACCAATCTCAGCAATGCACATGCACTGCCGATCACGCTATGTGAAACTTTGCATTTTAGTTAAACCATAGGAGCTTATGGAAATATCTCACTCATGAATAAGCATGTAGTATACAGGTCGCAGAGTGATAGATTATCATTCTCGCATCGAGCAATGCAAACTGGTCAAAGTAAAATTCATTTTACAGACAAGTGTCAAAAAGTTTAACAGTTTAAAAATTTAAACAGAAAGTCGATTCCTTCGCATCGCATCATACATAGGGTCTACTCTTTCAAAGTTTGATAAAGAATCTAGGTCTACTAAACGTAGACAGAGATAAAAATTTCAATGATAAATGAAAAAAATAGAAATCTATTAAAAACATTGAGACACATATTTATCATCAAACCCGCTCTGCCTAAAGTTTATATCATGCACACTGCGTTGGTTGTTTTGAAAAATACATGTATCAACGATAACGTTCTTGACGTCATCTATCGATTTATCTCGAACTAACAGCGACAGCGCATATCTGTAAACTGCTAGAAAAGTCGCAATATATGAATTGAGCAAATACACTGTTTTCAAGTAATTTTTCATTTCCTGACCATGCCATCAATGTCGGGTATGCATTTCAAGCTTAGAACACTGTCTGGGACACAAATATCATGCGAAATCAGAAACACCAAAACCAACGCAGAGCTCAAGTAATCGCGGCTTGCTGCTACTGATGCTAAATCATAACTGATTCCATTTTGCCAAAAAATAATTCCGCGGCGCATGACGTCAACAACGTTTTGATTGGCTGTTGACTGTTGATGCAACTTTTCTATTGGTCAATTGAATACAGGCAGCTCTGGAGCCTATATAAGCAGCGTACAACTTGTTCACTTTGCCTGTTAGGGCGTGAAAAACGCCAATGAAAGAGCGTCGTCTCAGACACTCTTATCATTTGCCTTTTTCACAAGCTTTGTTACTTCGTTAACGAAGCTTTAAAGTGAGAGCGATTGAGTTTCAAAGAAAACTCAAATCTTTCTCAACTTTTTCCTGAACATCGTTATTCTGTAACGACGTTTTAAGTGCGAGCGATTGAGCTTCAATGCGAACTCAAATCGTTCTCACTATATTCACTATATAGCATGAAAACACTCGGGAAACCTAGCGGTGTTAACAGGAATGTATTCATGCATCACATCTAGCACGAATACACTCGGGAAACCTAGCGGTGTTAACAAGAATGTATTCCTGCCTAATATCCATACATCAGTATACTCAAAATTTAAATCAAACGTCTGAATTTAGACAGCAAAAGTACCAACTTGCAATCAAAATTTTTCTCACGCTGATACATTGCGTGTACTATAACAGGGTCCCCGAAGAAGAAACTAGGCTGTATTTATTACCGACTGAATACAAGGAGGGGATGGTGGTAACTTGTATTCGGAAAGTCTTCTTCGCCACTATTTGAAAGCACCATATCAGTAAGCAGGCAAGGCCATCTTATATAATTTAGGGTGTGTCTCAGAGTATGCCCGCGTTAGTTATGTTCGATGACTGTGGATAGGCATTAAGCAGTTTGTTCGAACCTGTTTACTGGTATGGTGTGAACTCTGTTTTTGGATAAAAGTCAGACCAATAAGTTGGTGCAAACGCGAACTTTGATTTGGAATAATTTCTTTAGATCTTGTCTGTCGAGCAATAGGATACATACCCTATAACAAACACCATATAACATAACGTATCGACATTTCGCCAGCTCGGGGCAAATGTTGGTAAGTATGGGGTGTTTGCGCATTTCACACACAGCACAGCACATACTTATAATTAGTTTATCTCGTCTGTCTTTCTGACAACACCTATTGCTCTTCAGACAAACAAAATTTGTAGGAACTCTACTTTGCTCATCGCATAAACTGAAGATGAAAGTACAATATGTACTTTTCATATTCAACTTATGCCATGTTTCCCTGCACATTTGCCGGGGCCTCATCGTGGCTGCAGGGTGAAACATGCTTATCGAATAAAAGCTATATTTGGCTTTGTATTAAGTATTCGATAAGCATGGCTAACTGCCGGCAAAATATTTTACTTGACTTTGTTTTATTACAGATGTATATGTATGTACTTTGTATAACATGATGTATTTTGTTTTACATGCTATGATCAGAATGAAAATAAAGCATTATATACCGCAAACTTGTATTTGTCATGCTGACTCGTCCAACTTTGCCCCTTGATTTTTCTTATAGTAGTAATGCTGATGTTGAAAGACACACATTTTACAACTGTGAATGGAATGAATACAAACATGTTCTATTCAGTAAAAGTATATTTTACTTTCAATCTATAAGCGCAGAAGATCCGTCTTAAACAATACGCCTAAAACTGCAATTAGCTTATACAATTCACATGCCCGTGGTACAAAGCCTCGCTTAAAACCAACACATTGACTGATCTCAGTATTTCATATAGACCACAAGGCTTCATTTGAGTTGATTCTTCAAAAAGAAATCATGAAAATACACCCCGAAACTTCTTATCAAAGTTCGTGAAAAACTCTTCTTATTTCAATGAACCTTTATCCTGTTCAGACAACGGCAATCGGCAGAATTAAAGGTTTGCTTCAATTTGAGCAAACGTATATAGAATTAGTTTAGTCTTTCCTAGAGATATTTAATGACTATATAAGTTAGCCGTGAATTTCACTATCGATGTTCATCCAAATTGCTTATATGTTCAATGAACCTTTAACTTGCTCATCAAACTCTAAACTGTAACCTGCTCAAAGTCATGTTGGCTTCAAGTTTAGCAAAGTTTATACAATTGGCTTAGAATTTCTAGGGATATTTTATCAATTGAAGAAAATAGCCATGAAATTCACAGTCAATGTTCACCCAGATCGCTTATATTTTCAATGAACCTTTAACTTGCTATTTAGCTTATTGCTTGTATCAAGTTTCTCAAACATTTTTGTAATCTTTTTGATTTTTCTATACAACTTTAGACATTCGTTGTGAGTATGCCAATCTGAAATTTCATGTGCCAATATAAAAATTCATCAAACTGTCTTGTTATTCCAATAAACCTTTATTCTGTTCATAAAACTGCAACCCACTAAAATTGTCATTTGCTTCATCTTTGTGAAATCTAATATAGAATTAATTTTGTCTTGATAGAGATATTTCAAATTTAAACAAAAGTAGACATGCAAGTCTCTATCATTGTTCAACAAAATCGCTTTTAATTTTAATGAACCTTTAACTTGCTATCAGCTTTCAATGATTTCGATTGAGTTTTCCCGGCAAAGCTACAAAATAATGCGCGGTCGGATAAATTTTCAACTGAAAAACAGTCATTTGCTTTTTAGACTTCGAAGAGAATAGCTGTGTTTTCAAAGTTCTCAACTCACTGATCATATTTCAAACACATTTGCACAATAAGTTTGCATGATATCTAACATGTGAATGTCTAGAAAATAATGCGCGGTCGGATAAATTCTCAACTCAAAAACAGGCATTTACAATTTTGACGTTGAAGAGAACAGTCGTGTTTTTTAAAGCTTTGAACACACTGATCATATTTCAAACACCTTTGCACTATAAGTTTGCATGATATCTAACATGTGAATGTATAGAAATAATGCGCGGTCGGATAAATTTTCAACTGAAAAACAGTCATTTGCGTTTTAGACTTCGAAGGGAACGGCCGTGTTTTTAAAAGCTCTGAATACACTGATCATTTTTGCACTATAAGTTTGCATAATATCTAACATGTGAATGTCTAGAAAATAATGCGCGGTCGGATAAATTTTCGATTCAAAAGTACTCATTTGCAATTTCAACGTTGAAAAGAATAGCCGTATTTTTTAAAGCTCTAAACCCATGTTCACATTTCAATTTTGCAGTATAAGTTTGAATGATATCTATAACATGCATGTGAATGTATATAAAAATAATGCGCGGTCGGATAAAGTTTCAACTCAAAAACAGTCATTTGCTATTTAAACTTCGAAGAGAACAGACGTGTTTTTTAAAGCTGTGACCCACATGTTAGATATCATGCACTCTTTGTACTGTAAGTTTGCATGATATCTAACATGTGAATGTCTAGAAAATAATGCCCGGTCGGATAAATTTTCGACTCTAAAACAGTCATTTGCAATTTTGAAGTTGAAGAGAACGGACGCGTTTTTAAAGCTCTGACCCACTGATTACATTCAAACAAGTTTACACTATAAAGGTGCATAATATCTAACATGTGAATGTCTAGAAAATAATGCCCGGTCGGATAAATTTTCGACTCTAAAACAGTCATTTGCAATTTTGAAGTTGAAGAGAACGGACGCGTTTTTAAAGCTCTGACCCACTGATCGCATTTCAAAGAACTTTGCACTATAAGTTTGCATGATATCTAACATGTGAATGTATGGAAAATAATGCGCGGTCGGATAAATTTTCAACTCAAAAACAGTCATTTACTATTTAGACTTCGAGGAGAACAGACGCGTTTTTTTAAAGCTCTGAACCCATGATCACATTTCAGACAAATTTGCACTATAAGTTTGAATGATATCTAACATGCATGTGAGTGTACAGAAAATAATTCGCGGTCGGAAAAAAATTCTACTCAGAAACAATCATTTGCTATTTAGTATTCGAACAGAACAGACGTGTTTTCTAAGCTCTGAACCTATGATCACATTTCAAGCAACTTTGCTCTACAAGTTTGCATGATATCTAGCATGTGAATATCTAAAAAATAATGCGCGGTCGGATAAAATTTCGACTCAAAAAGAGTCATTCGTTATTTAGACATTGAACAGAACAGACGTGTTTTTTTAAAGCTCAGACCCACTGATCGCATTTCAAACAGCTTTCTACTATAAGTTTGCATGATATCTAACATGTGAATGTATATAAAATAATGCGCCGGGTGGAAATTTTTTCGACTCAAAACTATCATTTGCAATTTCGACGTTGAAAAGAACACACGTGTTTTTCGAAGCTCTGACCCACTGATCAAATTTCAAGCAAGTTTGCACTGTAAGTTTGCATGATATCTAACATGTGAATGTAGAGAAAATAATTCGCGGTCGGATAAATTTTCGACTCAAAAACAGTCATTTGCTAATTAGACCTTGAACAGAACAGATGTGTTTTTTAAAGCTCTCATAAACTGAAAGAAGTCGATGCACTATACATCTAACTATTGTTTAGCACAGTAAATGTCAATGTATGAAAATAATGCGTTGGTCGGGAAAAAAATCAGCTAAAAAATTGCCAGTCATAAATTTGAGTTTGAACAAATCAGACGTGTATTTTGAATCTCTGACTTCATGATAACATTTCAAACGAGTTAAGTTTGTACTAGATTTTTGCATAGTATCTCACTTCTGAATGAATGCAAATAATGTATTGGTCGGAAAAAAATTTCAACTTCAAAAATTGTCATTCGCAACTTTAAGTTTGATGGGACCAGACGTGTTAACATGAAGCTCTGGTTTCTTGATAAAAATTCATACAAGTTTACATCATAGGTTTTCATAAGTTTTCATAAGTTCTCACATGTGATATGTCATGCACACTTATAGTGCAAAGTTTTTTTTTTGAAATATGATCTAGGGCTAAGAGCTTCAAAAAAACACGTCTGATCCCTTCAAAGTCAAAATTGTAAATGACAGATTTTTAGTTAAAAAATTTCCCGCCAGGCGCATTATTTTTTTTAGTCATTCATCTGCTCGCTGATTGGTTGATTTTTCTCATGAGTATACTTCGCGCATGAGTACTTGAAAAAAAGTTCCTCTGGCGGAAGCATTATTTTGCAAACAGGCCTCGTCTATATAAGGCGACGTTCACTGAGTATTGTCAGTCGAGTTCCAGAGGCGGAACAGTGCTGACGTGTTTTCACGTCGCTCTCGACTTTGAAACAAATTTCTTCTGAGTAGCCAACTTGAGAAGTTATGAGAACATGAACATATGACGTTGGCTGTTTGACTTCAGCTATATACATTCATATCATGTCAGCAGAGGTGACGTTCCAGAAAAGTAAGTACCGTTTCTTAGTTCATGAAAAGTTATCCGCACATTGAGTAGCTCAACGGCAATTCGATGCATGGACAACTTTTCGTGAACACCTCCTCTTTGTCGAAACCTTGACGTTGGTGAGGAGGCAACGATGATCTTACTTGATATTACTGTTTGCACAGTTATCATTTGAAGACCATCGGCTAATTCGACAAAACTTTATATTTTCGTCAATCTAAAAGCGAGCCTGTAGACCGAAACTGAATGAGATTAGCATCTGGCGTTTAACCCCTCGAACTCGGTGAGACAAGGGCCTGATCTTGATGTCCGCAGAGCTCACTCGAGTGGTCGAATTGCATATCAGCTCTGCAATACAATAGGGGTGCTGATTTCATTTGGCGATAGTTTCGTAAGCTATCTCGCTACAAAACTTGATAAAAAAAAGTGAGACTGCCAAGGGAAAGGATGTGTCGTTAGACCGACTCACTTGTGTGAAGTGGTGGTGCTGTTCGCTTGTGAGGTCGGCCCTTGGTCACCATTATAAGTTTGCGAAAATGGGATAAGATTGGCGTTGCCCCGTTTATGTCTACGCAGGACCTGGCCTTTTGATGTCCGCAGTAGCTTAAATTGAGGAAAACATAGTACACACCAGCTCTGTCAGTTTTCCTATGGGTGTTGATCTTATTTGCCGGATCTGTTTTCGTAAGCGATCTCACTTTTCAAAATTATATAAACTCTACTGAGTTTGCTTTCATGACTCAAGCTTTTCAAGTAAAATTATGACTGAACGGGCAAAAACTGTCCCGTGTCTGGTTAGAACATTTGTTTCAGACTTTGCTCACTGCTTAGTTTGGGACAAATTTTCTTTCTTGAGAAAAAATTGAAAGTTCAATCGAAACAGCGTTAGCAACTGACACTGTTGTCCTTTGAAATTTTCAATGCATGAGATAGAAATGGAAAATTGCAAACGAAACAGCGTCTGCTAGGGACACTGTTATCCTTTTCAATTTTCAGCGAGTGTAAGAAAGAAAGAAAATTCAAACGAAACAGCGTCTGCTAGCGACACTGTTATCCTTTGCAATTTTCATGAGCCAGATAACTTTTGATGGAAGAAAGTTGTCTTTGAAAAGTTGAAGAAACGGGCAAGCGTTAGAAGCTGTGCTTCAATTAGAACACTTGCTTCCTTTCTTTCAACTTTTCTATTATTTGCTTAGTTCCACCGGCTTTGCGTATGATAAGTGTGTTATGTATAGTATATAGTATAGTAGATCTAGTACAGGCCTAGATCTATATAGATGTAGATACGCAAAACTGGTTGAATTAAGGCTCATCAAATATTTTCCTGGTTAGAAATAGCACAATGCTATATCTTGCCTAGATTATAATTCATGAGTTCCTCTCCCACATGCCGATACTTTATCGTAGTGGAGAGGTAACGCTTTTCTAACTTGAGATTTTGCTAATCGCGAGTCTCTCTTTAGAAGGGTGGCTAAAGTCGGCATAATTATCTATTATAGATCTAGAATGATATTTTTCTTTCATTAGAATAGATTCTCTACACTTGGAAGAGAAACAAATGAATATCAAAACCATTTCCAATTTTGTTACATAGATCTATATTTGTTATACATTATATCTTCACCATTTAGTGTACAGCTTTACTATATCAAGCAAAAACAAAACATTGAACTTTGAAGTTTGTCTCTGTCATGTTTTCTCATCAATCTTGACTCATAGATCTAGTTTTTTAAAAAAAATCATAACCTACCAAAGAACGCCCGGTCTCATAGACACTGATATTATATTCACAAAAACCTCCATCTAATTCACCAATCCATCCAGATACTAATCATTCATTCTCATTTATTTTAGTTATTAAAGTAAATTTCAAGTAAATCTCAACTGAAAAACCATCACCTGCGTAAAATTAAATATTCCCGTAAATCGCTCAAAATCAATGCAGTGACTCGTGCCATTATGTACTATAAACCCAACTTCAAAACATAGATTGGTTTTACAAAAGAAAATTTAAAAAATAGCTGAGAAATTCACAATCAAAGGTCGTTGAAATCTCCTCTTATTCTATTGAACTTTTAACTTGCTAAACGTTTACAGGCAAATCTGTCAATCGAACAGTTTTCGCTCAGCAGCCACTGCATGAAATACAGAAAAATCTACATACACTGATCATCAAATTCGATATATTACAGAGCGAATTCTGTGCGTCGCGATTTTTCCGATGCGAGATCCACATTCAAACTTCATAAATGTTTAGTTCTATGTCTACACAGTACCACGCGACTTTTCGCATAACTGTCAAATCAGTATGACGTTGTATTACCGAATGACGTCATTCATAAAACAACGTCATCTTAGCGACAGCATTACACTTCGCGCAGTTTTTCCTTTGCCTAACGGGGACCGAAGACAATTACGGTCGATTTCGCGTTGGATCTAGATCTTTTTTAAATGTCTATGCGAACGAAATTATGTTTTACAGTGTGACCATTTATTCTTGCATTTCAGTGCGAAAGCTTACTTTATATAGCTCTGCCGTTTCCATACATGAAACTGTGCATGATAAGTCAAGCCGTAGACATAATTGCTTATCAATTTAAATATAAAAATGAAAATCTACATCAATAACAGAAGTCGGGTCTCAACATTTTCTGTCTGTCTGTGGATCTTGAATAAAATTCGCTGCAGATAAGTTTGTCATTTTTAATCATGTAATCACATAACGCAAGTGGTCTTTTCATGGTTTTAATTTTATTTATTAGTATAGAGTAATAGACCGACTATATAGTATTAGACCGCTGTAAGTTACAGACACATGTTTTCAGTGTTTTCAGTATTCAAACCTTTCCGTTCATAATAATATCAAGATCCAGAATCTGCTACGCTGAATATATTGCATGTTCTTAACTATAATCTATAGATCTACTACATATCGAATGAAATTCAGTGACAGTGAATTTTCGATATACCGATACAATAGTCATTCGCCAGTTCATAATATCAAGATCCAGAATCTACTGTGATGAAATATTTTTCCGATGCCTAGATGTAGAATTGTAGATGTACATACATAACAAAATTCGAGTTTTAGCTTTATAGATCTTGTTTTATTCCCGCTTATCAAACAAAATCTCACTGCAATTTAGATTCAATTTGCTAAAAAGACTTGATCTAACGCTAGTGTGTAATTTACATAGGGTCTACTGTTATACTCTGCATGGATTGTAACAAACACAATACTTTCAATATAACTCGCACAAAATTGAACATTTCACTAACAAACACATGACTGATTTCAGTCTTATTCAGAACCTTTGCATTTTTATAGCTAGATTAGCGTTAGATCTCGATATTGAATGAGTTTAACAACTTTCACGCAAGTCGAAAATATCTCAACTAGTTCTAGCATATGCTTTAAAGATTCACTATATAAACACTTTTAGATTCAACACCTCTGTATTTGAAACATATGTATCTATCCATGTTACATATCAAATAAAATTCAGTGAAAGTCAAAATGAATTTAGATTTCTACATTCGATAGATACCTATGCTGGTAAAATGATCATTCGCTAAAATGTGCTTTGCTTCATTTTACAGACATATCTCTACCATAGAATCGATTTGGTATTTCAACAAATATTCAAAAAGTAAATCTCAGTATTTAGATCCTGATAAAAATTGTTCATATATCTATTAGCGAGCATGAAATTTCGGCGACTGAAACGAAGCAATTTAAAGGTTGTATGAAACTCTATATCATACACATTCGAATTACAAGACATGTGCGATTTACTGTTACTGTATGAAAGTTTTAATGTTAGAGCAGCTACAAATTCCAAATTCCAAATTCCAAAAAACCACATTCGCACATTCAGAAACGGGACTAAATCTGACCCAGCCCGATATTCCTTAGTCAGGGTATCTTTTTCATCAGATTATCATTATCATTATACCAATTTAATTTAATCTGGCTTCACATGTTAGAATTTTGACTCAACTATACCCAGCTAAATGAACGTTTTGATTTTAATACGCAAATTTTGTCAAGCTTCAACCGCTGTGGATTCTTACTATACCAGCCTTTACAATTAGAACTAAATCTGACTGAGCTCGATATCGCTTATAGTGGAAGTAGTTTATATATCAAATATATTGAGAAAATGATGCATTGTCTTTCTAATGCCAACTCTTTGAAAAGATAATCTTTCGAAAGATATGGATGGTCCTGAAAAGGACCGTTTTGGATTTGTTAAATTTCACCAATGTCCACCACACCTCCCCATGCAAGTGGCACACCACTTCGACCACCGACGTCGCTGAGCTTC
Organism: Azorinus chamasolen; assembly: GCA_963576725.1. Lineage (NCBI taxonomy): Eukaryota > Metazoa > Mollusca > Bivalvia > Cardiida > Solecurtidae > Azorinus > Azorinus chamasolen. Next base: position 29,624,177 of record OY755238.1, on the reverse strand, counting down.
CGTGGGTATTCTACCCGTATCTAGGTAGAATGGAGGTTCGTTAGCCTCCGCCTCCCAATCTTCTAGCATTGGAGCAACCCATTGTTTTGGCCGTGTCTGTGTCGGAGGATGTGTCTGAGTGGGGTTTCTACCTTTTCTGCCTGTATCTAGGTAGAATGGTGTGTGGTTCGCCTCCGGTTCCCAATCTTCTAACTTTGGAGGAACCCATGGTCTAGGCTTTGTCTGCTTTGTCTGCGTTGATGTGTTTCCTACATCCATATTTTCAGTACGAAGCGGCTGAACTTCAGTAATGACCGCAAATGCACCTTCGCAGCTCTTTTTATAGGCAATTAATGACGTCATTACCCGGAAATCTATTTTTAATAATGCGAACATATACGAAAATTATCGGAACTTTCCGTAACAATACCCATTGGTTAGTGACACTCGTACATTACTCGTACAGTTTTATTTCTGCGCCAAATCGCGACCGTGGTTAAGAAAAGTCGCGCTACATAGTAAGGTTAAGGAATCCAAAAGAATCTAACAATTTTGACGACTTCAAAAAAGAAGCAAACCTCAACAACATGTCTGCTTCCTGTTTAAATCCTAAAAGAAGCAAACCTCAACTGAAGCCTGCTTCATAGGAGATCTGCTTTAAAAAGGTATGCTTCAAAAAGAAGAAAATCCCTAAAAAAGCAAATCTTATCAGACTTCTGCTTCAATACAAGTCTTGCTCCAAGATGTTTGCTTCAAGTATAAGGAGTTGCTTCAAATCGTGTGTCTCAAGAAGCAGACCCCCAAAATAAGGGTTTGCTTAACTGTCATTTTACCCATGACAACAACACATTTTCAATTACGTTACCAAAAGTAACTAGATTTGTGCACACGTACATCAAAAAATTACATGACAAACTCAAAGGTATAACTAGAGCTGCGAAAACATCACTTGTTCGGTACGTTCTGAAGAGTCTTTCTGAAGAGTCTTAATAGTAGACGAAACTAGTCAGCATTTCTTACCACGTTCTTGCTTGTATCGAGATTTTTGGATGGAAAGTTAGGAGTGGAACCGCTTTGAAGATTTAAAGGTATGTCATACATCTAACTGTTTTGTCCAAGTAGCGCGACACATGTTAAGTAATGTTAGGTATTTGAAAAGTATGACGTTGGGCCAAAAAAGTATGTTAGTATAGCTGGACTTTTATCTGCATGTCTGTGAAGTTTGTGTGATGTTGGTGATTTTCTGTAAAATATAGTTACCCCATATCTTTTGTCTTACACCTTAAGTTTTTATTTTCAAGAATCTAGAAAATAAGAATTTGGCCAAATGTAAGATTTTACTTTATTTTAACTTCTTCCTCGCAGCACACATGTACTGACTATCATGGAAATAAGAGCATGCTCTTTATTGCGTTGTCCTTTGTATAGAAAGCATGCCATGGTTTTTCACTATGCATCATTTTACGAATTTATTTATTATGATGTGATACATGTTTGTGAACCATATTATGTTTTCTGTTTGCCGAAATAAATGTATCATATTCGATATTACAGAGTGAATTCTGTACGTTGCAAAGTTTTCGATGTTAGATCTACAGATCTATATTCACTTTATAACTTTATTCACTTTATAACTGTTTAGAACTAACTCTATATTGACAAACGTGAAAATTCAATTACTGAAACGAACCAATTCACATAATATATACGTTACACATTGTAACGTTGCGATTTTAATTCACACAGTTTGCCAAGCTTGAACCGCTGTCGATTCATACTATATCAGCCTTTAAAATTGGGACTCAATCTGATCGAGCTCGATATCGCTTAGTGAAGGCGTTTATATGAAGGAAAAGGGTTAACAAAGCCGTTAAGATATGGCACCATTTTATGTCGATCAGTGTTTTTTATTGTCTGACTGTAAAACGTGCAATCAAGTTTCATAACGATGTTACGGGAAACATTTTCTTGGATACTCTTGGTTCCCATAAAACTTTGAGTAGCATATGATATATTACATATTGTTTTGTTTATTTTACGGAAAGACTTAGTTGCAAATTATCACACTGTTCTAATGTACATTCAACATGAAGTTCTGTATGGTTCTACCTTCGAGGTAACTTTATTTGTGAAACAGAACTCCATACTAGCAGTCCCCTGGGAAATTTGATGGTGTATTCATTTTAATGGATTGCTTAACATATAAAAGTTCTCTTTGAAGCAGCACAATTATAAAATGATTGTACCTAGGGAAATCAACTGTATAAATGCGTAAACTCATCTTTAACGAAGTTCATAAATTGTAGCTGTAAATATTCACATAACTATTTCCTCCTGAAGGTGTCATTTTTGTCCGCGTTGTTATAAAATGTCTCCAAAAATATATAAATAAAGACAAGTACATGTAAGCAAATATTTTGTTCAACCAATATAAGAGTTCTGAAACGTATTGCCAAAATTCAAGCAATAGCCACTTGTCTACCAAAATGAAATCAGGGTTTAGTTTTTTATGCCCCGCCTTTAGGCGACGGGGGCATTAAGTTTTACCAGTGTCCGTCCCGTCCGTACGTACGTACGTCTGTACGAAATTCACGTAAAGGATTTCTTGGCTAGTGTAAGGTGGAATGATTTGATATTTGGTCTGAAGCATTATCATAGTAAGTTGTAATGTGTCTCCCCTTTGCAGGTCTGTCGTCCATCTACTTCCTGTTTGCCGACACATTGATTGAATTTTGGTGATTGTTTAATGACAAAATGTTTTTGTCAAACATTTCCTCGCCCGTGTAAGCTGCAATGATTTGATATTTGGTCTGGAGCATAATCAAAGTAAGTTTTAATGTATCTCCCCTTTTCAGGTCTGTCGTCCATCTATTTCCTGTTTCCCGACACATTGATTGAAGTTTGGTGATTGTTTAATGACAAAATGTTTTTGTCAAACATTTCCTCGCCCGTGTAAGCTGCAATGATTTGATATTTGGTCTGAAGCATAATCATAGTAAGTTGTAATGTGTCTTTCCTTTTCAGGTATGTCGTCCATCTACTTCCTGTTTGCCGACACTTTGATTGAAGTTTGGTGATTGTTTAATGACAGAAAATTTCGTCAAACATTTATTCGCCCGTGTAAGCTGCAATGATTTGATATTTGGTCTGAAGCGTAGTCATAGTGAGTTGTACCGTGTCTCCCTCTTTCAGGTATGTCGTTCATCTACTTCCTGTTTGCTCGCGGGGGTATCCGTGTCCCATGGACACATTTTCTTTTATTTTCTCAGGTTTTACGTCGTTTTAACAGTATTTCAATCATATTATGACGTCCAGTTAATTGCAGGTGGAGGAAGACCCTAGAGGTTCTTCTTTACGAGGAAACAAATGCATTGTTTCGTGCAAAAACATCCAAGTATAACCATCGACCTACGTAAGCAAGCTGGACGGCGTCTTCACATGACTAATCCAAATGCCCAGACCGGGATTCGAACTCACAGAGGTGAGGGGCTAAGCGATTGTCAGTCGACCATAACCACTCGGCGTCAACAGTCAGGAACCTGGTGATACATGGGGTTATTGGGGGTCGTATCTGGATTAAAACTACAGTGAACCCTTGTTACAATGGAGGTGTTTGTTTCCAGACAGTTTGCTGGTATAACGAGGTTGCCGTTACATGTATAACGGGTTTAAATATGAAAATAACCATATGGCCAGTTTTAAACTAGTACCAATAGGAGAACACTTAATGCAGAACACAAGAAGTGCAAAAAGCTTGCTTTGGGAGCTTTTAGCACTTCTTGTATTCTGCATTAAGCGATCACCTATCTTATTGACATTGCGCCTATATTTTGATGGTTGTTCCAAAAACTTAACGGTAATTTTGTCTCAACGCATACTGCCGGTATAACGAGGGTGTCGTTGTAGCATATACCGGTATAAACGAGGTTAACTGTATCTGCATAGGTAATCACTCATCAACTCGCAGCAGGCTAAAGGTTAATGCCACTGCAATTATTAACGATGATTTACTGTAGGAACATGTCAGTTTCATAAAAACAAGCCATTCCCAGAATGAGACTATTCAGCCATTTATTCAATTTAACACTTCTATATCAGGCGTTGTTTAATTTTCCGCACATCAAATATTTACACAAATGTTCTAATTTGTACAAATTGATATCAAACATAATATAACACGCCGAATAGAATGCAACCCTTTACTTCATATAAACGTTTTAATGACTTTGCAAACAGCAGTTACTGATCAGACGGCTCCTTAGCAATCGGCTGATAAGGATTTGCTCTATTGGCTTTTGGAATTATATAGATCTGATTCTGCAGTTTCTGTCTTCAGGTGAGATTTTGTAAACCTAGGTTCGATGTATCAGTGTTTTACACTCGACATTTAAAAGGACCAGATAAACTCTATCGACAATAAGATTGCGGTATAACAATAAGATTGTGGTATAACGCCCGGGTTTCTTTGTATCCGCTCGACTCCCTCTGGGCCGTCCAATTTGCTCATAATTTGCAGAAACGGACGTTGTTCAACAAAATAAACCTACATACCCAATGCATTCATATTCATGATGTCATCAGATCAACATACAGTAAAACATCTCTATAACGATCACTAAATTCAGTTAATTAGTTGGTATTGTGGGCAGGTGGTTGCTTAAAGCAAGGTGAAAGTAAAACATAACGCTCCTATAGTAGCGTTCTGTTTTACTTTCACCTTGCTTTAAGCATCCATCTGCCTTTAACACAAAATACTTGATTTAATTAAGTGGTCGTTATAGAGAGGTTTTACTGTATAAAGGTGCATTCTCAAATACTAAAATCGTCATTTCTCCTCCAAACCCTATACAGTGGCCACTCTTTAGAATCGTCTCTTCGATTCTTGAAATCGATTTAATTCACGCATCTCATCTGGAGCTCTGTATAATCACTGCATGCATGAATATCCATGCAGAATAACGTTTAGAATCTGAGACATCTATTGAGAAATTACAATTTCTATTAATACAATTATTGTTGCAAGAGTCTTTTTTTTAGCCAACCAACATCAAATTCCATTACTGCTTAATTCATGAATATTTATGTAAGAAATAACTGCATGCTAAATATCAATTACGTGCATCTTATGATGTCAAATTAACACATGAATGTTTGGCTCCGGCAAAATCTATAGAATCCGGTCTATATTATTCTATAAGGAGACAGAACAGATATTGATTGGACTGTTCCTACATTAGACATCTGATCTGGGTCTACTCTATTTTGCAAAGTCGTTAAAAGTGTTTATATGGAGTAAATGGTATGTATACAGAAATGGCTGAACATTGGGTACTTCGCGTCCATGATAACATTTGCACACAGATTGTATTCATATGAGACGCCGAGTAACTCGGCATCTCGTTGTGATCTAAACGTTGACCCACTACATTCTTGTTATGTAACAAATTCGGAAAAAATGTCAACATTTTAACCTGAAACAGGGGACAACTATAGCTGATGGCAGAAAAATCGTTATATTTCTAAAATGTAATCGAATATACGAGTACATTTGAACATCTATATCTCGAAATTGAATAACTCGATTTTGTTAGGTCTTTCTAAAATTTACAATACATGATGTGTCTAAAATGTATCACTACACACGTAATCACTGTGGTGCAAGCTGTACGGTCGCGAATGTTTAGACTTTTCCAAGATGGCGGACGAACAGGAGGCTGAAAGGTAAGCATAACATTTTTACACTTTTTAAACTGTGTAGATTTTTCTTTCCGTCTTTTAGTTGGTGCCATAACACAGAATTATAACGCCCGTCAACAGCGGTTTACCTCCTAATGGTTCATGTCTGTGTGTAAGGCTCAAAATCTTCCGTAAACAATGCAGAAACCGAAAATCAGAAATCGAATCGAGAAGGAGGTCATATTTTGCCTCATTGTAAGCTTACCAACAACGCTAAGCCTTTTCTAACACTGTGGGTATATGCATTTGAGTCCGATATTAACGTTGAGTTAATTAGTTTGAAGCACAAATCTACATTTTGTCTTTTTGAGAGGGTTGAAAAAAATGTCGAGTGTACGGTTTAGCCCGTAGTGGTAAAAGTGCACTGTACGGTTTAGACCCGATTTATTTTGTACGGTTTAAACACGATTTTCTTACCAAAAACTGTACGGTTTAGACACATACAAATACTTACGTTTGAATAGGCGTCGTAGGTCAAGATAGTGTAATCCCAACTAATTAGTGTAGATATTCCTTCACACAATGCCTTATTGCGATTTTGCCAGTATATTACAAACACTTAGGATCGAGAACAGAAGCATAGCATATAATCTGGATCTATACTGGTTAACATTTGAAGACAACGTTATACTTAAAAAGATTTGAAGTGAATTGATTTTTAAGTTTAACTGATTGGGTATTTGGGTAAAAGTGTTTTACCCGTTTCAGTCCTAATGCAAATACAGAGCGTCTGAAATTAAGTCAAGCACTTTGTACTGTTACTTTACATTACTTTACATATCTTTTCAGATTATTTGCCTGTTACTATTGCGAGACAAAGGACACCATCAGCCACTGTGTAGATGCCAATCCGAGAAATCCAATGAAAATTAGAAGAAAGGAGCTAAGTCATATATATCGGGAAAGTCAGGGCAACGTACATTAATTTTTAATGTAACACCAGACGTTTTGAAATAAACAAGCAAAATAATTCTAAATGGTGAAATGCAAACCATTGAAATTCAAGATATTGACAAGGATTTTAGACTTGGCAATTTATTTGGCCCAATAAATATATGTTTTTTCTCATTAACTTGTTATCCTTTTCCGTTATATAATTAGTTCACGTTTATTTTTATGTCACCTTTAAAATGCATGTATGCCCTACGAAATGACATTTAGGCATTCCATACAGACTCAGCCCAGATCCGCATCGCGAAACTGACGAGATATCGACTAAGTGCTAAATTACATCAACTCAACTAAATGCCTGTAAAACATAATCCGAGGGTAGGTTCTTTTTTCTGACAGATAATACAGATTAACCATTATGTTCGCTAAATTAATTGCCGGCATGTTAAACTTAAAAATCAATTCACTTCAATTTTTAAAGTAAAACATTGTCCTTAAATGTTTAATAACCAGTATATATCCAGGTCATGTTCTACCCATAATTCTATTCTGGTTTTCCAGTTATCTTACTGAAAGAACGCAACGTGTAATTTTACCAGGTACCTTCTCTGACTGGAATACTATGAAGCTGGTGTTCCACAAGGATATATATTAGGTCCATTGTTATTTCTTGTTTTTATAAATGATATTGTTAGCGACATTGGATGGAACATTCGTTTGTTTGCTTACGACACTAGCTTGTTCAATCCTAAGAAGACTGATTCGTTAATAATCTCGAGAAAAATGTATCATCCGTATATATGCAAGACCATCAAATTCATGAAGTAGATTCACATAAGCACATTGGCGTTCATCTCTCACGTGATCTAACATGGCACTGCCATATCGAATATATCGCTACTAAGGCACGGACAAGAATAAATGTCATGCGAAAACTCAAATTCACTTCGGACAGATATTCCCTTGAAACAATCTACGTATATTTCGTGATACCTATTTTAGAATACGATGATACTATATTTGATAACTGTAATGCCAGAGAATCTAACAGTTTTGAAAAGATTCAATATGAAGCTACCCCTATAGTAACTGGGACAACTAAATTGGTTTCTGTTGGTAAATTATTGCATGAAGTTGGAAACCAGACGTAAAACACAGACTTATTCTCTTTTATAAAATGGTGTTTCATTTAGCTCCAAATTATCTCACAGAACTGGTACCTGAAGTGGCTTGAAGTGTTTCTCGATGCAATTTAAGATTAAGAAACGCTGGTGATATTCAACCTCTGGCCTGTCGCACAATCCATTATAGCAACTCTTTCCTCCCTGCAACAATACAGGAATGGAATGACCTCCCCAAAAATGAAAAACAATCTTCTACTCTAAACGCATTCAAAACTTCTTTGAATATCAATCTGCTAACTGTTCCCAAACATTTTATTACGGTGTCAGAAAACAGCAGCTCCTGCACAAGAGGCTTCGTACAAATTGCAGTTCCTTGAACCATGACCTATTCTCAAAGAACATATCTGACACTGCCTTGTGTACATGTGGCCTCGTTGAGAACGCATCACACTTCTTCTTATGCTGTTGCAAATATACCAACGAAGGAAACCAACGAAGGAAAACAACTCTTTGATGATGTTGCCAGATACACTACTCCGTCCCTGTCTGTCTTTCTGTTTGGTGATCATCTTTTAAATTATAATACAAACATCATTATAGACGAAGCTGTACATCGGTTTATCCAAACCTCAAAACGATTCTAATAAACTCGGTAACGCTCACCTTCTTTCGAATGTGCTTGTACCGTTCAGAATCCTAGACCTCTCTACATATATGTGTCAACCTTCGTTTCCTTTTTTGTTTCTTTTATTTATTTATTTTTTCTTTTATTCTGAAGTATATTTCTCAAAAGGTTCTTGTATAAACTGATATATCCTGCTTAATTAATTTAATTAGTTTTTCAGTACAATTAATATAGTACAATAACGGGCAGTCATTTCTGCATAAACCGAGTGCAGTTGTTACGGTGATGGGGGAGAAACACAATAAGCAGTCCTGTTTTCGTTTCCATCCTTTTCTTTTCCTTTGTGTTATTATTACAATATCCATGCAAATATTTAAAAATAAAATACGTTTAAACCAATTATATACTGTGCTTCTGATCTCGATCCTAATTGTTTGTGATATGCTGTCATAATCGAAAACATGCATTGCATGGAGGAAGATCCATAATAAATAGTTGGGATTATACTATCTAGACCTACGGCGCAGATTCAAATGGTAGCATTTGTTTTGTGTCTAAACCGTACAGTTTTTCGAAAGAAAATCGTGGCTAAACCGTACAAAAAACATCGGGTCTAAACCGTACAGTGCACTTTTACCTCTAATGGCTAAACCGTACACTCGACATTATTTTCAAACGTCTCCAAAAGACAAAATGTAGATCTGTGCCACAAACTAGGTAACTCAACGTTAATATCGGGCTCAGATGCATATATCCACAGTGTTAGAAAATGTTTAGCGTTGTTGGTAAGCTTACAATGAGGCAAAATATGACCCCCTTCTCGATTCGATTTCTGACTTTCAGTTTCTGCAAAGTTGACCGAAGATTTTGAGCCTTACACACAGACATGTACCATAAGGGGGTACGCCGCTGTTGACGGGCGTTATAATTCTGTGTTATGGCACCAATTAAATGACTGAAAGCAAAATCTACATAGTTTAAACCGTGTAAAGATGTGATGCTTACCTTTCAGCCTCCGTTTTGTCCGCCATCTTAGAAAAGTCTAAACATTTGGGCCGTACAGCTTGCACCACAGTGGTAATGCAGGCCGAAAGTAATGTTGAACAATCCTACATGAGCTTCCAGCATTAAGCGACGAACTTGTGAACTTGTTTAGATTAGTATTCGGACGGCTCGAAATTCTGTTATGTCGAAGTAATTTGTATGTTCCTTTGAAGATCGAGATATCGAAGTTAAAACTGCATCTAACGTTATATCGTGTTCGTATTATATTTCGATAAAAACTGCATCATGTTGAAACATTTTATGTGCATCTGGGGACATTAAACATAATGGACAATTACCAAGGCCAGTTCTTCTATGCACGAAACATTGCAATTTGTTCCATGAGCTGACAAACATCAGTCTGGGTCATTCACCTATAATGAGGTAGACGTCACGAAATGATTAAATTACTATTAACTATTTCGCAGCCAACCTTTGTCGTCTGTAAACTTTCTCGTTCGCTCAAAATTTCAGTTTACATTATTTCTTTATTCTTATTTCACGATATAGAAACAGTAACAAACAGTTTGGATCCTGATAAGACGCCGAGTTATTCGGCGTTTTATCTGGACCCAAACTGCTTGCAGAGGTAATCACAGCTGCGGCATTAGCAGCGAAAGAGTTAACACATTCCCTCCTAGTGACGCATTTCGTCGCCTCTGTAAAAGTGACATTTTGAAACTACTGTAATAAATAGAGCATTTGCTCCATAGGAGCAAATGCTCTATTTATTACATTGGTTTCAGAACTGGACAAGTTAAAAAGTATCCTTTTCTATAGTTAATGCTCTTTTCGGTAGATTAATTCAATGAGGTTAGGTCTAAAATAGTCTAGTAGGGAATTATTTAACGTGAAACAATATCCCGGTACAAACAAAGAAATAAACTATATTTATATTGTGAGCTCTGTCGCGACCAATGCAAACTCACAAGGCAATAGTGGCCCTTTTTGTTTTATGGTGCAGGAAATCATGACACGTAAAAATGCCTGATTTGTTGTTACTGTTAGGAGTTTTAACTCTTTTGGCGCAAACTATGTTTCTTCTGCAAATAATGTATAAAGTTTCAGGATATCGGCGTCTCAAACGGCTTAATGCAAACTGTTTGCAAGCTTGATTTAACTAATGACATTCTCTCCTGTTTACGCCTTTTGGCGCCTCTGTAAAAGTCATTTTATGCAAGCATTTGCTCCATAGGAAACTGCTGGCCACGGACAGGATTAATCGGTTAAGACACTCGTTCTTTGAGTTTGAATTGTTACCGGTTAGCAACCCGTATAGTATATTTACAGTAAACCTCTCTAAACCGGACGTTAAACATAGTAGTATTGCCAGTCTGTAAGACAGGTGACAGCTTAATGCAGGATGAAAGTCATGCAGAAAGCTCCTTTTGGAGTTGTCTGCATGACTTTTACCCCGCATGAAGCATACATGCCTAAAGTACGTAATTGTTTCTTTATTAAATTCCGGTTTAGAGAGGTTTCACTGTATATTTATATTACCACAGTCATTTGCAACACTTTATTATTATACCGTGTACAACAAGTAATTGGACATATTTATTGTAATATAATTCAAAATATCACATCTGAGCCCTCGTAAAATGTGTTACTACATAACATCGCTCGAGAGCATTAGTAACCACACCATGTCGTAAATATCGCTTCTAATTTGACAGGAATACCTCGGTAATTCGCAATGTTAATACATAAAAAAACAACTTTTTAGGCAGGTGGCTGCTTAATGCGGATTGGAAGTAATGCAGTCAGCTCCCAGATCATTTCCACTCTGCCTCAAGCTTCTACCCGTCTAAACCCTTTCCTCCATGTAAACGGTTTTGACGCATTTTCACACAGAGTAGACCCAGACCAGAGGCTTCTCTAGGATCCATCTGATCTGAGTCTGCTCCGTTTGTAAATAGAATTTGATAGTGCTGCTGGGTTTTTTTTGGTTTTTTTTAGAATATACCACCTTCTATATTTCATTATAACTATTTTGTCCATTAATATTCAGTAGGTATTGGAATTTGGAATAAACAAAGAACAGGGAAAGGGTTAATGCAGGGTAGAAGTAAGGAATGAAGACAGCTCCCAGATGATTTCCACTCTGCGTTAAGCTGATACCTGTCTTAAAGATCGATAATAATATATGTTCAAATAATCAATGGTTTACTGTAAAACTACAACAATGTAACACATTATTTCGATTTAGACGTATGTGTAATAATTGTTAAAATAACTGGAACAATTTCAAGTGGGGCCATATAAACATTGTATATGACAGAAATAGTGATTTGACGCCTACTACATGTACTAACAGAATAGACCCAGAAATTAACTATTCCTATAACAGCCGTCTGATCAGCCTCTGTTCTGTTTGCTTGTGAAAAAGATAAAGATATGATTCTACAGTTTTTGTCATGGCTAATATTACTTGTACATTAGTTCATATGATATGATACATCTTAAGTTAATTTATATGTAGGGATGTTATTCTTATACAGTGCTCCCTCTCTACAACGACACCCTTTGGGATGCGAATATTGTATGTGTTGTTCAGAGGGAGTTGTTATAGGGACGGAAATCAAACATAATTAGCTTGTTTGCAGATCCCCAGATATTGTGTATTTGGTGAACTAAATGGAGGCATAAAGAAAATACGATGGAAATAGGTTGTTTCTGGAGCCTTGTTGTTTCGGAAACAGTGTCATGCGTTGTTGTAAGGAGGGAATCGTTATTGAGAGGGCCGTTGTAGGGAGGGAGCACTGTATTATACGGATATTTACCAGCAAAAAAAATGAATGATTGCGGTAAGCTACGAAAAAGTCGAGAGCTTGGTGCAAAACTATTGTAACTCCTTCACAAAGTGAAGGAGTTACAATAGTTTTGCACCAAGCCCTCGAAGTGTTCTAAGAAAATGAATAAACACATGTGAAAGAGAAACACCGGAAGCAAATTACAAACATAAAAAGCAAATCATCCATAGATGATTGCAACTACATGTTTAATTTCGTGAAGACAATGTTCGAATGGGAATCCTGAGTTATGTTCGATTTGTATTCAAACCCTTGATCCTTATCTTCATATAAACGTATTTTCACACATTTGCAAACAACGTAGATCCAGATCAGACAGTCTCTATATATGAAACGTCTGATCAGGGTATGTTATGTTTGCTTATGGAATTTGATATACGTTGTTCTTTTTGTTTCTGACACGGCTACAATGTTCAACCTTCCATATTTTCATTATAACTATTTTGCCATCAACATCCAATAGGTATTGAAAAATTTAACATTTATTGAACAGAGAATGAGTTAAAAGCTAATGTCACCGATGATAAAAATATGAATGTTGCCTTTCCGTGCATTGCATAACTCTTGCTTGTAACCTTAATATCATGGTCACAGTCGACAATATCACGACAGCTATAAAGAAGCAAATGTATGGAAAGTGATCTTCCAAAGGTATTTTTATATATGATAGCTACTGGTGTCTCGATAACCCTTATCGTTTTAAGCGCGACCTGATAGGACCCAGATGAGACGCCAATCAGATCTATGTCAGATGTACAGTGAACCATCATTACACCGGCATCTGGTACCCTCGTTATACCGGCATTATGCATTGAAACAAAATTACTGTTAAGTCTTTGAAACCACCATTAAATAAATAGCTCCAAAGAGCGCTTTTTGCACTTCTTGTGTTCTGCATTAAGCGTTCACCTGTTGGTACTATTTTAAAACTGGCCATATGGCTCTTTTCATATTTAAACTCATTTAAACTCATTATAACGACAACCTCGTTATACCAGCAAAAATGTCCGGAAACAAACACCTTCGTTGTAACGAGGGTTCACTGTATATTGTACCATAAGCAAACAGAGCCGAGCGTGATCTGACGGCTTCTACAGGAGCCGTCTGTTCTTGGTCTACTCTGTTTGCAAAGTCGTGAAAAGGCGTATATGTGAAGGAAGGTGTTCAATAATAACGTATAGAACGTATACCCGATAAATTTGCAAGCCATGCTAAATGTTACAGTTTCTAGTCTCTGATGAATGACACTATGAAATTATTCTCTTTGGATTAAGCGATTGCGTATGCATTGTTTTGAAATACTTGAAACCTTTACTCCATAAATACGCCTTTGTATGCCTTTGCAAACAGAGTATACTCAGTTCAGACGGGTCATGTATTGTAAGAGCCGCCCGATTAGAGTCTGTTCTGTTTACTTATGAAATAATAAATATATGATTCTACAGTTTCTGCCATGTCCAAAAATGCATGTGTTCTCATGCCATTATAAATCTAAATCTCATTAATACTCATGATGACATTAAGTCTTATTTGAATGTTAATTAAATGAAAGGTTAGTCCGTTACCTCATAGACTATTTTGAGATCCGACCTCTTTGAATAAATCTACCAAAAAGGAGCATTTTACTAGATATTGCAAAATGTTAGAATTTGTAGTTTTGAAATCATTGTGATAAATGGAGAATTTGCTCATATGGAGTAAATGCTCTATTTATCACAATGGTTTCATAAAGTGACTTTTGCAGAGACATAGAAAGGCGTACTTATGGAGGAAGGCGTTAAAGATTTACCTCGCATTCTAATGGAACGATGGTTAAGATTGTTCTTTTATTTATGCCCTCATATTTTTCTGTCTTACATATTTGCCATCTGAAACTGTTTTCGTGATTCTACGTACATGTACCACCTACAGTCTAGTCTCACATCGTTGTTCTCAAAATAGTGTTATATTCGTCTTCCTTTTGTCACATACGTACATGTATGTGCGGAGTGATTTAATAAACTGTAAACTGAAAGTTAAAGAGTTACAAAAATGTGTGTAAATGTACTAATATGATATTTACAATCACATAAATAAAGCATCAGGTGTTTTGCCGATCTCTGTGGTCCATGACTGACTATCGTAATGAAACTATTGGACATTTTTCCTAAAAACCATTCAGAATTTATCACCCAAGCGACATTCAACTGTTAGTACTGAGTGGATAGCATCTGCAAAACCTTTCTGCCTTGTCAACATTCATGACAAAAAAGATGTCATCACAAATATTTATTAGCTGAATTGGTTTAACCCTTTCCCTCATATAAACGTGATTTCACGCATATGCAAACAGAGTAGACACAAATCAGACGGCTCCTAGAGGAGCCGTCTGATCAGGGTCTACTCTGTTTGCTCATATAATTTGATAAGTATGTTTATTTGCTTTCTAAAATATCTACAATATCCAACCTTCTATATTTCAGTATAATTATTTTGTCCATGAATGTTCATTAGGTATTGAAATTTGAAACAAACATAGAACAGGGAAAGGGTTAATTCTTTCCCTCATATAGACATATTTTCACGCATTTGTCAACAGAGACGATCTAGATCAGACTCATATAGGTCTGCTCTGCTAATGGAATTTGATAGATCTCCTAGGCTATTTTAGACCCAACCTTTTCTGATTAATCTACCGAAAAGGAGCATTAAACTATAGAAAAAGAGAGTTTCAGAATTGTGTATTATTGAAACCATTGTGATAAATATCACAATGGTTTCACGATGTGAATTTTATAAAGGCGCAAAAATTCGCCACTAGAGGGTAATGCGTTAAAATGGCTACAATGCCCCACCTTCAATATTTCTGTATAACTATTTTCCCCCATGAATATTCAGTTGGTAATGAAATGTTGTATAAACACAGAACAGGGAAAGGGTTAATGGCATTCAAAAATTTGATCACATGGTATTTTGGTCATAGCAGAAGCTGTAGGAACAGATCTATAAATCTGATAAGCTAACAGAATAGACCCTAATCAGACGGCTCCTACAGCAGTCTTCTGACCTGAGTCTACTTTATTTGCAAATACGTTAGAATGCGTCTTTAGCAGGTTAAAGGTTAAGGACACAAGCTTCGTCTATGGATCTGCTCTGTTTGTCAATGGGTAAAACAAGTTGTACATGTATTATAAAGTAAAGGGATAATTTAGTTCTTTCAATTCTGGATTCACCCTTTCCTTCATCCAAACGCGTTTCTTTTCTTTTCAATCATTTGCAAACATAGTAGACCAAGATCAGCCGGCTTCTCTGTAAGAGCCGTCTGATCAGGGTCTGCTGTTTGCCTATGGAATAATACAGACATAGTTCTACGGTTTCTACCAATACAAAATAAATTCCTATGTACAGTAAAACCTCGCTAATGCGATCACCAAATATAGATATAATTTTAGGTGCTAAATACAGGTGGTTGCTTAATGCAGGACAAATGTAATGCAGAAAGTTCCTATGGAAGCTTTCTGCATTACTTTTGTCCTACATTAAACAACAATCTGCTTATAACGACACCACTGTTCATTCATTAAGTGGTCGCATAAGAGGGGTTCTATTAATATACAGTAAAGTCTCGATTATTCGAATTTTCGTTATAAGCGAATTTAGACCCTTTCAGGCAGGTGGCTGCTTAATGCATGATGAAAGTCATGCAGAAAGCTCCTGGAGGAGCTTTCTGCATGAATTTCACCATGCATTAAGCTGCAACCTGTCTTAAAGATCGATAATAATACGTATTTTAGTGTTCGGATAATCGAGGTTTTACTGTATATGCCATACTGGTTTGCAAAGGTGTTACAACCCTATCTCTCACGATCAGATAAAGCGCTAAGGACACGGGTGTCCTTTGCTTGGGTTATAATATATTAACACTTCACTCCATAGTACAGTAAAATTCCGCTAATGCGACCACCTAAAAGAGGTATAATTCTGGATGGTAGAGGCAGGCGGTAGCTTAATGCAGGACAAAAGTAATGCAGAAAGCTCCCAGGGGAGCTTTCTGCATTACTTTTGTCCTGCATTAAGTAGCCACCTGCTTATAACGATACCTATGTTTATTCGTTACGTGGTCGCATTAGAGGGGTTCTACTGTATTTGCAAACCGTGTAACACTGTAGGAGCCACGTGATCAGAGTATGCTTTGATTGCTTGTTGAATATTACAGATTTGATTCTACAGTTTCCGCCACAGCAAAACGTTCATGTATTAATCCATTTGCTCTCAGTGGATTCTTCCATGATTATATATTGGATTAATCCCTTTTTATGTAAGGGATGTCTGGTCTAAATTTTCATTTTTGTTTTGTTTTATATTGATTTTCCTATCAGCAAACAGTGTAGACTCTGACCAGAGGCCGAATAATGTGACGTCTGATCAGAGTCTACACTGTTTGCCTACGTCTCATATATAGGATCATGGGCGCAAATGGGTTAATATGCCGTTTTAAACATTCATCTAATAATAGATCAATAGTGCTTTTATTTCTTACATGAGTATTCATAGAATAAGTGGTAAACAGACATGTGTATTTTCACAAACACGGTGTACGTAGCAATTAGTGCACATAAAACATTTTGCAAATTACACGAGTAAGGTAGTTTTATATATATCCAAAACACATGAAGCAAAAGCGAAAAAAAAAGCATTAAAAAAGACCAAACATATAAACACTAATAAAAACAAACAATAAAAGAAAACAATATTAAAAACATTAATAATGAGGCGCGCAAAGATTTTAAAGAAACGTCAATACACTTTTGGTGGCCCAGGAACATATTCTGCATATTAAGTTCCGTTGTAATTTACATGTAAGTGCTTTAACCCATTCCCTCATATTGACGCCGATGGACACCTCTGTAAATGTCACCAATGTGAAAAAATAAAGCAATTTGATAAAATATCTGTGTCAATTCTGGATTTGATATTTATTCTTGTATGAAATGGATTCGAATTACAGCTAATAGAATCTCACTAATTAATGGTACGTTCAATATAGCACGTACAGTTTGCTATGAATATTATGATGGTGAAAATAGCATCACGTGTGTTTGTATAAAGATGAAGCATGCACTTGAACTTGTTGAACGAGTTAAAATGTTGAAGCAATTATAATAAAAACAATAGTCCAAAAAGGGAATTAATATAATACATAAATACTTGAAGTGCTCTGATGTAATATTTCGACCAATAAGGACCTATTTCAAAGATTGTCATGTCAAAATACACGTCACATGTTTGCTACATGCATTCAGCCATAAAATCAAAGAGAATAATAGTCAACAGAAATTTTGAGATGTTATATTGTATCTCCTTTACCAACCAAAACGTTTCTTGAACAGTTTAACATCTCTTACCGTAATTCTGGTAATAAAGAATTAAAATACTTTAAGGCAGATGGCTGCTTATTGCAGGGTAAAAGACATGCAGAAAGTTCCGCTTTCTGGATGACTTTTACCCTGCATTAAGTTGCCGCTTGTCTCCAATATAGATATTTATACTATACTGAACGTCCGGTTTAGAGAGGTTTCACTGTATTGAAAACACACAACATGCATGTGATTTATAATACTGAACCATAACTCTTATTCCTCTATTCGCGACCTGACTCTTGACTCGTATTTCTTCTCCTTCTTTCTCCTTCGTCCTCTTCTATTTCTCCTGTACTTCCTTTTTCTTCTTCTTTAGTTGTGTTAACATTTCACAGACTGAGCTCTTCGTTACATAAAGATTTTCACATTTGATGTCCATTACATACTGGCCTTTCGCATTCAAATGAATAGTGTCATATAACGATTTGTCAGTGTACTAATTTGTCATTCGTCCTACATGTAGGTATTCGTGAAGACACCAAATTTTTAACATTTGGATTGACTGAATTTATAGTGGTGATTGTATCTCTATACCAATTGACTATCATTTCACTACGATCCCCACCCGACACATTATGTGCCCTAACATGTAGAATTACTGCGTTCAAACTTCTCAGTTGATCGGGATCTTTGTCGGTCATTTGTGAAATGTACTCTCTAAGACTCTTGCGTGACGGGTCTTAATCTGAACATCTAAATTATCATCGTGCATTTTACATATGCTTAGAACCCTTGTTATGGAATCGCCGGCTAAAAATGCGGAATGTATGTTCATTGACGTGAACATATTTGCTGATCTGGAACTTACTAAGGTCTGTGGCGTTTTTGCTAACTCAGATCGATCTTGTTTCTAGTTTATTTTTATTTCCTTCTCCATGCAAAATCATTTGCTCGGTAACCTTTGTCAGGTCGGCTATTGAGCGAGCTAAGATACTTTCAAGACATAGTTCTAAGGAGGACAGCCCATGGAGACTTCTACATGAGTAAGACTGGATATGATTCTGCGAAACTTGGGTCCTCGCAGTTGCGAGATTAGATATTGATATATCTAGCGTAGTTTCATGGGTGCTTCTGAATAGGTTTTGACCATGGTTATTTCGTCGTCATTGTTTTCAGTATTTGAATTAGTTTGCGTATCACATCTAGGTTTATCTTGCCTAGATCTACCTATTCTTCGCTTCGGTGCAGATTTTATGTTACACGTGTTGTCCACCTGACTGTGAAAGATTGCACACGACAGACACCAAATAAGATGCGTAAATTTAAACATTTTCAAGAATAGCTCCTTATTTCTTCACCAAACCCGATACTCGAAGAGACGATTCTAAAGAATGGCCACTATATAGGGTTTGGTGGAGAAATGGCAAGTTTGATATTTGACTACGCACGTTTATCTGTAGCCCTGGATCATGGTTCGGTTCTACCACGTGCACTTAGTATACGGTTTCCTAGTAAAAGAAGGACTTCTGCTCTTCCGAGTTCTAGGCAGTTCAGGCTTGTCGGATTTATTTTCCTTCTCAACATCATATGTCTAGATATATTTTTCAGTATTTGCATTAAGAACTGTCCTTTGCAATAAAAGAATGTCGTGACGTCACCATGACTGTATGGAAAACACGGGTGGAGCAAACAATCTGAAAATTTATTTGCGAAGTTCCCGGTATTTTTTTTATAAAATCAGCATTAAATCGAGACGACACTAATCGCGATATAAAAAAAATCAAACTTACAATTAATCTGACGCTGCGTGCCCTCCAAACCGAATTAATTTTTGTTTACATTTCTCGCGATTAATACCCCAGCTTCCATCAACTCGCTTAGGATAAGCTTCCCTCGCAAAGGATAGTCTTCCCTAACACATACTTTCGACTCATCAAAACTTATAAGACAGTATTCATTGTGTCGCAGTGTCAAACAGTTTAGATCCTGACAAGACACCGAGTTACTCGGTGTCTCATTTGAAACCAAGCTGAATGTGAAAGCAGGCCAGGTCACACTAAGCATACTGAGGGTAAAGTACTATAAAATTAAGAGGCTTTTTCCCATCAAAGCTGCTCGCCCCTGACCTTGAACGCACTGTGGCCGAATGCGTGATGACATTTAAACCCCTTCATGGCTAGCATTGTCGTATGCTGGACAAATTTGTCGCCTGCGTCAAGTTTTTAGAGTGGGTGCTTGTTCATTGTTTTATGAAAAAGATAAACAGTGTGTCAAACTGTTTGAATCCTGATGAGATGCCGAGTTACTCGGCGTCTCATCTGGATCTAAACTGTTTGCACGTGATATCACAGACCAGCCATCACGGCACTGAAGGAGCTAATTAAACGTCTATTATTGTCCTGTGATTTACAGGATGCATAACCCTTTCACCACCAATGTCGTAAAAATGCACCACGACAAATAGTGCAGTCCTAGATCAGACGCCGCCTTTTCAAGGTGGCTTCTGATCAGGGACTTCACTTTCTGCCTCAAACTCTACTTCTATATATGTGTTTTATCCCTTTGAAATTTGCATTTATATATCTTAGTTCCATATTTTACGACATGATTTAACAAAAGTGGTTTGCAGACGACAGTTAGAAATTTCGCGCCGAAAGGGTTAATATCCAATAAGGCTTGAATTGAATGCGGGACGCTTATTGTGGTATTCTCCTTAACATTAAGCTAAGTATTCATAAAACTATTTGGTTATCAATACGAATCATGAATAAGATTGATGCCAATGTTTCAAGACTCATTTTTTTAAATTACAAACTTTTCTAAATACATTTCCAAAATAAAATTAGCGCTTGAAATAGCTCGCTGAATCGTAAAAAAGACCCGTTGAACCAATCAAATGACATCGCGGCACGTAAATAACAAATGCAGATCTACATTTCCTTCTTACCTGATAACGACTCATATCCACGCCTTTATAAGCCTTTACAAGCGTGTAAGACCCGTATTAGACGACGTGTGCAGGAGCCGCCTGGTCAAGGACTCGTTTTTTTGCTTTTGGGGCCACGTAGATCAGATTCAAAGGTCATGATAAGATGCGTACATTTAGACATTTTCAATAATAACTCCTTTATTTCTACACTAAACCCTACACTATAGTTCAATATAAGAAATAAGATTCATTCTAACACACCTGGCGCACATATCTACATAAACAAAGAAGTGATGTATCTATATTTGAATTCTCCATAAACCACCGCACGCGCTGTAACGGCTAACGTGACGTAATATGGCTTCGGAAATTCGTACGTCAAGAAACGTAGTGCCGTTGTGGCGGTGCAAATTATAGTTAAATTGAAGTGTTAGAATCGAAATAATAAATTTATACCAGTGTATTATCGTGCAATCGAACACGGGTAGTCGTTGAGATGCTTATAATTAAATCACGAGGCCGATATATCAACTCCTACCAGTGTTCGATTGCACGATAAAACACTGGTATGAATTTATTACTTCTTAAATATTGTACAATACTTTATAGACAGTCATAACCTAACAGCAGTAGACACGTACAATAAAAAGGCAGCATAAATGCGTTATAACGGTACAATACTGCAGCTGAGACACGAAGCAGAGTTGACAGCGATTTAACCCATTCCCTCATATCAACGCCCCTTGACGCCTCTGTAAAAGTCATTTTTGAAGCCATTGTCACCAATAAAGCATTTGCTACGTAGGAGAAACTGCTCTTTTATCACAATTGTTTCAAAACTACACAATTGTAAAAGTGCTCCCTTTTCTCTAATAAATGCTCCTGTTCGGTAGATTTATTCAACGAGTTTGTGTCTTAAATAGTCTATAAGGTAATGGGTTAATGAATAAAACAAATAAAGACACAAATCGTGTTATTTGTACAGTAAAACCTCTCTATAACCGCCACTAAATTACATCAAGTATTTTGTTTAAAAGGCAGGTGACTGCTTAAAGCAACGTTAAAGTAAAACAGAACGTTCCTATAGGAGCGTTCAGTTTTACTTTCACCTTGCTTTAAGCAGCCACCTGCCCTAAATACATGTAGCAACTAATTAACTGAATTTACTGGGCGTTACAGAGAATTTTTATTGTATTTGAGACATGTTCTGTCACCATGTGAAGGCGTTTAAATCAGAGGCAGTCCTATCGGAGCCGTCTGATCTGGATCTGACATTCTAAAGGCGTTTATATGAAGCAAGCCGTTAAAGATCATAGTAATGAAACAGTTTAAACCTGTAAACAGTCCGTATCTAATCCTGTTATCTAATGCATTATACATCGCCTGTTATACTACATAGTACTTACATGGCTGTCCCAAATCTGACCACGTGAATTATGAACACAGGATACTTTTGAAAGCATGTGGATGCTTAAACCATTCCCGCACAGGCTATTTTCAGACCAATCCTCTTTGAACAGATCTACTGAAAGGCAGCACTAACAAGAAAAAGTGAAATTTAGGAATTGTGTAATTTGGAAACCATCGAGATAAATAGAGCATTTGCTCCTATGTCACAAAGGTTTCCAAACATGACTTTTACACAGGTATCGGAAGGCGTCAATATGGGGGAATGGGTTAACGCAGTGCAAAAGTGACACGGGAACCATATGTATCTCGTTTGCAAACCAATGGTTTTAAAACCCCAGAAATTTACTTTTTATTGGTCGTATTGCCTAGACGTTGCTACTCTGCGTTATTTCAAATAACTTGTTCTTGTTTTATCATGATACAATGTAATAGTCAATATCTTTATATGAAACTAAAACGTCTCCAAAATATTTTGAGCGTGGGAAACGAACGCTTTTATTTTTAACCCATTCCCTCAAGGGCTATTTTAGACCCAACCTCTTTGAACAAATCTACCGAAAAGGAGCATTTTAAACCATTGTGATAAATAGAGCGTTGCTCCTGTGGAGCTCTATTTATCACAATTGTTTAAAAAAGTGACCTTTTCAGAGGCATCAAAAGGTATCAATATGGTGAAATGGGTTAAAATAATATAAACTCTGCCATACTGTAAGAACACTCTAATTAATCCCAAAACTTCCCTTAAAGCATTTCCATTACAAACAGTAACTTAATAAGTATCCACGAAATTGAACCAAAGTTCAAAACACATATACATCCATCCGAGTATCATAATATATTTTAGAGTCAAGGTGTTTCCAAATATACATTTTTATTCATTTTGTACCACTGGTCATTATTTCAGTTCATTTTACCCTTTACTCCATTAATATCCATGTAAGAAATAATGAGACCTTGAATATTAATTAGATTCATTTTCATAATAGTATCTGAACACGGAATTTTGATCATTGCAGAATCTGAAATATATCTACATCGTAAAACCCCTCTAAATCGGAATTCTAGCAGAGAAGAATTTGGATACACTTAGGCAGGCGGCTACTTAATGCAGGGTGAAAGTCATGCAGAAAGCTCCTAGAGGAGCTTTCTGCATGACTTTCACCCTGCATTAAGCTGCCACCTGTCTCCAAGGCCGATATTTAAGCTAAATTTAGCGTCCGGTTTAGAGGAGTTTCACATGTATATGATTTCATGAGCAAACAGAACAGACCCTGATCTAACGGCTCCTATAGGAGTTGTACATGCACTCTGTTTGAAAAGGTGTAGAAAGGTGTATGTATAGTGTAAACCGTTAACCCTTTCCTCCATGAATATTCATGTACGAAATAATGACATCATGAATATTATTTAGATTAATTGTTATGATAGCACATGGACTGTAGAATAGTATCTATATTATATCATCAGCAAACAGAGCAAACCCTGGTGCGACGGCTCCTACTGAGATTCTGATCTGGGTCTGCTATGTTTGCAAAGGCATAAAAAGACGAATTTATAGAGTAAATGGTTAACCCTTTTCCCCCATGCATATGCATGTAAGAAATAAATACACCATCAATATTGATTTGGTTAATTGCTAAAAAGCAGATTACATGTAATTGCCGTAATAGCACATGAACACCGAAATATTTCATCATGGCAGAACATTTAAAGTCTGAGTCTTGACAATTACTGCGTCGTTAGATCCATAACTCGGATATTTACACTTAAAGAGCGATAGTCTCTACTTATAATGCGTTTAAAAAATGTTTAAAATTACATAAATAATGTGATTATAAAGTGCTGAGAACAAGTATATCGCTAAAAAACGATCGAAAACCGCTAGAGAAGGCAAAGCATTCAAGTGTTTGATATTGAAAATTGAATTTATTCGGGTCGCGTTTAGGTTTTTAGCTGTTCAACAAAGGTCGATAACAATCAGCTGAGCGACTTAACCCTTTCACTGCCAAACTCTATCGTCTGCTAACTTTGTCATCTGCTACAAATTTTCACTGTTTTGATTTTCTTCATTTTTATTTCAAAAAAACATAGTAACAGTAACAAACAGTTTGGATCCTGATGAGACGCCGAGTTACTCGGCGTCTCATCTGGATCCAAACTGTTTGCATAGGTAATCACAGATCCGGCATTGGCAGCGAAAGGGTTAAAGAAGTAGTTCAACAACTGCTGCCAGAGTAAAAATGATCAGAAACATCATAATTGGATGGGACCGAGACACAGTGAGTCTGTAGACCGATCATCAACAAGGAAATTGATGACTTCCTAATAGGCACTAAGAGATTTTAAGAAGACGTCACTTCCTACAAAGTCAAACATACCAGTGAGACATTACCTGAGAAAAACCCGAGATAAACATACACATGGAGTTATTGCGGCCGTATTGCCTAGAACAACTACAACAACAACAACAACGACATTTTGTTGTACGACCAAATATCATAAGTATTGACGAGAATGGTTATTTGTTGTTTCACGGCGACATTTGTCGATATAAGTTCAAATTTACGATCTTCAGAAGAATAAGTGAACATGACAAATAGCATGATTTAGAATGTTGTTGAAAAATTGATCATATTGTAGGGACATTCACTTTGATTAATAACTTGGTCGCTTTTTATTTGTCAAAACAATGTAACAACATTACACGCGCTTGCTTAAATGATTACAATAAATCATTTGACTCTTCTGCCAGTTTTCGGAATTAATTTTCAATAAATGTTTTTTTTTGCGTGGTATAATATTTGTTTACTGCAATTTTTTGTTTTTATTGCTATTGCATCCGGAACTGATGGCAAACTTAACCCTTCGCTTGCTATTCACGTCAATATACCTACCTGTAAATAGTGAAGATCCTGATGAGACAGCTCCTGCAGGAGCTGTCTCATCAGGGTCTGCACTATTTTCAAGTTGATTGTGCAACCAGTGCACTTCACAGCAGTAATTGCACAACGAAATACGTGTACACAGTGAAGATATATATAATTATACGACATGACATGGGTAAAGAAGGAAAAATGGATTTTAAAATTCAGCAAGAGAAGGGCTAACCCTTCTCATGCTGAAGAAAAAACATGTCTGCCTAAATATGTCTGCCTAAAAATATGTCTGCCTAAAAATATGTCTGTCTAATCTCTGATACCCTAAACTGTTCATTTGTTCCCGATTCGATCAAACCTTTTTCCAAAACTACTGACCGAGTGTCAAACAGCTTGGATCCTGATGAGACGCCGAGTTACTCGGCGTCTCACCTGGATCCATGTTGTTTGCAATTACCAGTCAATACGAGCTTAACATAAGATGAGTTAATAGGCCCTAGGGTATTAATTCTGAAAGGGGGTGATCCCCGAGAGCAAAAATTGCAACACAAAAAGAGAAAATTGCAGACTCGGTTTTATTGAGTCTGTTCATGAACAGTAATTGAAAGTGCAACACTGCTCATGCCCCCTAGCACCGGCTTAAGCGGTATTCAATTTTCAGAACAAGAAGTACTGAAATTCATGATCTCGAATGATCAGAAGGTATAACAACAAAGCGGTATTCAATTTTCAGAACAAGAAGTACTGAAATTCATGATCTCGAAGGATCAGAAGGTATAACAACACTGAGAATGAAGTACGGGGCGACGTTTTACGGCCGCCATCCAACATCCAACATGTTCTATCCAATTTGTACTCATACTTTTTGTGTGGTGACATTGATAATTAATGATTGGAAAATATTACGTTTTATGTTTGTTTTATAACGTTTCGTTTGGTTTATGGTGATTATAAATGATTGATTAAATCCACCATGATAAAAGAGGTGAAACTGTTGATATTGTCATTTCATTCATGATTTAACTCTTTCGCTGTCAAATTTTGTCGTCTGCAAACTTTGTCGTCTGCTACAATTTCCATGTGGTTTTTTTTCATTTTTGTTTCAGGAAGCTGTCACAGCCTACACAGTTTGGATGCAGTTACTCAGCGTCTGATACGGATACAAACTGTTTGTACAGTAAAACCTCTCTATAACGGCCACCAAATTGTGTTAGTTATTTGGTTTTTAGGACAGGTTGTCCATTAAAGCAAGACGAAAGTAAAACAGAACGCTCCTATAGGAGCGTTCTGTTTAACTTTCACCTTGCTTTAAGCAGCCACCTGCCTCTAACACAGAATACTTGATGTAATTTAGTGACCGTTATAGAGAGGTTATACTGTATAGGCATTCACAGATGCGCCATTGGCAGCAAAAGAGTTAATTAACCCATTACCTCATAGGCTATTTTTAGACACAACCTCTTTGAATAAATCTACCGAAAAGGAGCATTAACTAGAGAAAAGGATTTTTTTTAGAATTTTGTAGTTTGAAACCATTGTGATAAATAGAGCATTTGCTCCTATAGGAGCAAATGCTCTATTTATCACAATGGTTTCACAAAGTGACTTTTACAGAGTCGTCAAAAGTCGTCAATATTAGGGAATAGGTTAAAGTGTACATGTACTTATCGTACATTATTTTAATTAATCTTTTCAATGCTACATGTATATTTTCAGAGTGGAATAGCCCATTAGTGTATAACCATGTTGTGTGTGGTGGTCTAGTGGTAACGCGCTTTACTTCCAACCCTGAGTTCCGGGGTTCAAATCCCGGTCCCTCCTGGAAATGTCAGAGACGCTTTTCAGTGTCTCCCACCCGCACCTCTTCTCCACCCAGGGGTTAAAATGGGTATCTGTGAGGGTCACTAGCCGGTACTGCGGCTGCATGATTGCGCAATATGTTAGTAGTGCTCAATATTGTAGGCGAACGACTCAATGACCAGGGGAGTAAATGTACAGTCGGTTGAGCGGTCATTCGATCTGAAAGTAGACTACAACTAGGTACTTTACTTTTTCTAAATCTAACCAAAGAGTCCATTCACTATAAAAGGCTTAACCCTTTCGCTGTTCCATTAAGGCTAACATTGTACGACAACCGGTATCGTAAGTTCTGATATACGATTATCGCGCTTGAAAGTTAAGATCGTCGTATGTTTAAATCGTACTATAGATCCTCACTAAGACCGGTTTAACACTTTCCCTCATATTGACGATTTTTGACGACTTTGTAAAAGTCACTTTGTGAAACCATTGTGATAAATAGAGCATTTGCTCCTATAGGAGCAAATGCTCTATTTATCACAATGGTTTCATATTGCAGAATTCTTACATTTTCCTTTTCTCTAATTAATGCTCCTTTTCGGTAGATTAATTCAAAGAGGTTGTATCGAAAAATAGCCTATGAGGGAATGGGTTAAATACAGTAAACATCGGTTATTCGAACATTCAAGTACTTATCATTGTCGATATTTAAGACAGATGACAGCTTAACGCAGGGTGCAAATAGAATCGAAAGCTCGTTTAAGAGCTCCTCCTGCATTAAGCTACCACCTGCCTAAATGGGTCTTTTTTGTCTATACTAACATTTCAAATTATCGAGGTTTTACTGTATCATTGTTTGCAAAATTTGAATATTAAACATTGCATCTCGGGTGCAATAAAATGCTTTATGAATTATTGGCCATAGATATATATCAACTATCACTTTAAAATGGACATGCGACGAACACTGTAACAATAATTACCCTTGTCCTGCCAAAGAAAGAAATGTCCGTTCAAACTCTGATATGAAGCAAGATTCGATTTCTTGTGATTCATGCAAGCTTTTGAGACACATACTGACTGAGTGTCAAACAGCTTGGATCCTGATGAAACGCTGGGTAACAATAACTCGGAGTCACATCTGGATCTCAAGCTCTTTGAAAATGTCGGATAAGGGTTAATGAGATCTAAATACTAATGGATTGAATTACCTAATACATGTACATGCAATTTGTCATGTTACAAACACATATTAAATATGGACAGAACTTACGAGTATATAAAACTGAAACTAATTTATCACAATCAGTTTTGCACTATTCATTAACACTAGAATTTCAAGTTAGGTAGTAAACTCTTATTCAGTAAAACCCCCTCTAAATCGTACATGTTGAGTAATAGCAATGCTGCTCTTTAACGCATTACCCCATAGGCTATTTTTAGATACAACCTCTTTGAATAAATCTACCGAAAAGAAACATTAACTAGAGAAAAGGAAACATTTAGAATTTTGTAGTTTGAAACCATTGTGATTAATAGAGCATTTGCTCCTGTAGGAGCAAATGCTCTATTGATCACAATGGTTTCACAAAGTGACTTTTACAGAGTCGCCAAAAGTCGTAAATATGTGGGAAAGGGTTAAGGTAGACGGCAGCCTAACCCATTTATTACCATGCAATTTAACCATTTACTCTATAAATATGTACGAAATAATGACATCATGAATATTAATCAGATCAATTCTAATAATGGCACATGGACATGGACATGTTTGGATACATTAGCGACTGTAAAACCAGATCTATATTATTTCATATGTAAACAGGAGCAAACCCTGGTCAGATTGGCCCTATAGGAACCGTTTGATCTGGGTACATATTCTGTTTGAAAAGGCATTGAAAGGCGTATATATTGAGTAAAGGGTTCAGAAAAACCCGTCAAGTTCTTTAGTTTCACTTTGTGGGGAACAGCAAACAATATACATGTATTTGCTGATAAAAACATTTGACATATATCCTGAGAAGGGGATTCTTACGAAGCCCTCTGATCTGGATCTATACTGCTTGTCGATGTGCTCTTTAAGAGACATCGGACATTAATAATGGGTTAATGTACATGTACGTTAAAAGGCATACATAAATCTCATTTTAGGAGCTTCCTGCATGACTAGCGCCCTGCATTAAGCAGCTACCTGCATACACTATCTGAATTGGTCTTTATAGAATTCCGGTTAACTCACTCCCTCCAAACACAACCTCGTTGAAATAATCAACCGCAAAAGAGCATTAACTTCTAGAAAAAGAGATTTTTAGAATTACATAGTTTTTAAATAATTGTGATAAATAGGGCATTTGTTTCCATGATGCAAATGCTCTATTTACCACAATGGGTTCAAAGACTGAGTTTTACAGAGGCGCCGAAAGGTGTCGGTAGGAAGTAATAGGTTAATAGAGGCTTTACTGTATATTCAGTATAACCTCTCTATAACAGCCACTAAATTGTGTTAATTAGTTGGTATTTAGGGCAGGTGGCTGCTTAAAGCAATGTGAAAGTAAAATAGGATCGTTCTGTTTTACTTTCAACTTGCTTTAAGCAGCCATCGGCCTTTAACACAAAATACTTGAAGTAATTCAGTGGCCGTTATAGAAAGGTTTTACTGTAATGCCATGCCCCACTGTGAAATAAAATTGTTCTGTTCTATTCTGTAAAAAGAAACAATGTCTTCTCAAAATTGGATCTAGTGCAATTTCACTACTTCCGATCCGATCAAGGATTTGGAAAAGTATTGGTCAAAGAGCTTGGATCATGATCAGACGAAGAATCACTCGGCGTCCCATCTGGATCCATGCTGTTTACATATGCAATCAAAGTCGCGGTTGAGAGGGTGAGTTTATTAAATAATTCACCGGGGAAAGTGTTTTGTTTCTGTTCCCAGGGAATCCAATTCTGTGTTCCATACCAAGGGAATCAAATTATGCAATTGATACTTTCACGCAGTGTAATGGCGATCACGAAATGAAGTAATTGAAATCACACGGTCTCTTACACATGCAAATATCTATATATATTTAATTTGGCAATAAAGATAATGTTTACCACGCTACTGTAATAGTGCTTTACATGATTCATCTGCACAATTATTTGATCCAATACCAAGGGAATCAATTGTGCAATTTTGATATTCTTATGTACTCTTACGGTCGTAACAAAAAGGAACAATTTACATCATAACGTATCAAATTTCAATACATACAGTAAAACCCCGCTAATGCGACCACCAAAAAGGGGCATAATTCTGGGTGGCAGAGGCAGGTGGTAGCTTAATGCAGGACGGAAGTTATAGGAGCTTTCTGCATAACTTTCGTCCTGCATTAAGCAACCACCTGCTTTAAACGACATCAGTGGCTGTTTATTAAGTGGTCGCATTAGCGAGGTTTCACTGTATTTCATTTAGCAATACAAGACTCCGAGCAACAGATAAAGGTGTGTACCCAAATACTAAAATCGCCACTACTCAACCAACCCCTATGTTGTGACCACTCTTTAGAATCGTCCCTGCGAATCGATTCTAAAGAGTGGTCACAACATATGGTTTGGTGGAGAAATGATGACTTTAGTATTTGAGTACGCGCGCTTATCTTTAAACTGTTTTAATTTACGCACCTTATCCGAACCTCAGATTTACGTGGAACGCGATTTTTGTCAAAAACCCTCAGCGATATAATTTGACCATATCTATGAACATGGTGCATCTCAATCCGTTGAATGCGGGAAGCGAATTCACAAGCATGTAAAGACAGGGTAGACCAGGTCAGAGGACATTCTACATTAAACCCTCTCTAAACCGGAATTCCAGTTGAGAAGAATTTTGATACTTTTAGCTAGATGGCCCCGTTTAATTCAGGGTGAATTCCACACTGCATTAAGCTGTTACTGTACCTGTTTCAAAACCGATATTTATACTAAATTTAACGTACGGTTTAGAGAAGCTTTACTGTATCTCTATCTTTGTCTGTTACCACATTTGCAAACAGAATAGCAACCATTAGAACAAGGTCTGCTCTGTTTGCGTATTTGGTAAGATTCACTTGATACTATAATTCTTCTGTCATGGCCATACATCCTGTGTTCATCCCAGTCATTAGTAGTCCAGCTAGTAAACATTCCTGACGTCATTTCGAGGGCTTGGTGCAAAACTATTCTAACTCCTTCACTTTGTGAAGGAGTTAGAATAGTTTTGCACCAAGCCCTCGATTTTTACTTGAATATACACGAGGTCAATAGCAAGAAAAGTGTAATTGATTCTCGATGCATGTAATGGAAAAAAAATACAATAAACACTCTCACTCTTTGTGCTACCCTGAACAGTCGTCGATTTATTGTTCATATTTCAACCTAAGTGTAGTATTCACATTGAAATGTACTCAGCATTGACTAGACTTAAACAGTGTCTTTAAGAGTAGAACGATTAACGATACACCAGCTAAAGTCGACCAGAGTCGTATCTGTAACCAGCTTGAATCCTGATGAGACGACGAGTAATCGAACGTCTCATCAGGGTCCACGATGTTTATCACATAGTCAGTTTTCTAAAAGGCTTAACACTTCAATTGCTGAATTTTAAAATACATTTCTCCTTCGTTACCCATGCCCTGTCGTCTAATTACATATATCTGTACTGTGTACACGTATTTCACTGTGCAATCACTGCTGTGGAGTGCACTGGTTGCACAATCAATTTGTAAATAGTGCAGACCCTGATGAGACAGCTCCTGCAGGAGCTGTCTCATCTGGGTCTTCACTATTTACAGGCACGTATATTGACGTGAATAGCAAGCGAAGGGTTAAAGGAATTAAAAAATAGATAAAAATGTAGCAACCAGAGTTTCAGCAGGCATATGTTTTCAGCACGGTGAGGGTTTATATAAACTATTTCAGATCAATATCGAGGAAATGTAATTAAAATGTGAAACGCCATACTTGTTCAAAGCACCTTGTATTTGAGTTCAACATACTTCTACATGGAAATGTGTGACACAAGTTATCTAATATCTAATTATAACCCTTAAAGTGCCCCATTTTGGCATACACGATATTGCAAAAAGTGTTGACCCAGATAAAAAGACTCCCGATGGAGGTCTTTAATCCGGGTATGCACTGTTTGTTATAAAATTATTGTCTTCGTTAGGATGTAATGTTTCGTTAAATATTCATACAATGGAGGGGCCAGATTTACTTATACACTAGCTTAAGGGTACATGTAGACGATTCTATATGGTGAACTAACAAGACACTCAATGGGAACGGGCACAATGGTTGTATTTGTTGGTCAATCCTTTACTCCATGAATACACGTATTTATGAAATAATTAAGGCATGTATGGATATTGATTAGCATGTTACTTCTTATAACATAAGAACGAGGAAAGTTTTAACCCTGGCAGAAATTGAGAAATTGGATGTATATTATTCCATAAGCAAACATAGCAGATCCCATAGGAACGTTCTGATCAGGGTCTACTCTGTTTGCAAAGGCATAGACAAGCGTATTTATACAGCAAAGTGTTAAAGGTTTGTTTGTTCTTATATGAAGGAAAACATGTTTATTGTCACGATATACAGATGGTGGGAATTGATTTGTTTTAATTCTTTCCTTCATATTATAAACACATTTTCATGCATTTGCAAACAGACTAGACCCAGATAAGGCTACTCCTGTAGGAACAAGATCTGATCATGGTCTCCTCTGCTTGCTATTGTATCTTTAGTTTCTAAAACGGCTTCAATTTTCCACCTTTCTTATGTCATTAGAACAATTTTCCTTTGAATATTCAGTAGGTATTGAAATTTGGAATAAATATAGAACATGGAAACGACTTACAAGCTTACAGAATTTGATTGAAATCAGTATTCAAGATACTACACATTTTGCGTTAGACTTCGGTCTAAATAAAACAAAGCATGTTTCGAATTAACAAACTTACATAATCTTGTATTAAAATAAGAAAACAATGCATACACTCTCTTTGGTAAGTATAGCAATACAGCGTTGTGTGAGCTTGTAAAGTTTTTGACCATTTCCTCCTGCGGATGCCTTTTGATTCCTCTTTAACCCTTCGCTTGCTGAATTTTAAAATACATTTCTATTTCTTTACCCATGTTCTGTTGTATAATTACATACATTGTATATCTTCACTGTGTACAAATAGTTCGCTGTGCAATCACTGCTGTGGAGTGCACTGGTTGCACAATCAACTTGTAAATAGTGCAGACCCAGATGAGACAGCTCCTGCAGGAGCCGTCTCATCTGGGTCTTCACTATTTACAGGTACGTATATTGACGTGAATAGCAAGCGAAGAGTTAACCCTTATGCCACCAATGTCGCATAAATGCACCACCACAAATAGTGCAGTCCCAGTTCAAACTGATGAGGGATTTCACTTTTTTTCCCAATCTCTATTTCTATAATTATCTGTGCTTTATTCCTTTGAAATTTGCATTTGTTTATCTCATTTCCTTACTGTACCGAATGATTTAAGAAAATTAAATTGCAGACGACAATTAGAAATTTGGCGACGAAAGGGTTAAAGCTCCTTTTCTGAACCCATTGTGATAAATTAAAGAAATTTCTACATACTAGCAAATGGTCAGTTTACCACATTGGTCTAAAACCTACACAATACTAAACGTCTTTTTTCTAGCAAATGCTCCTTTTCAGTAGATTGATTTAAAGAAGTTGGGTCTAAAAACAGTCTAGGAGGGAATGAAGTAATCCTTTTTACTCCATAGATGCTAATGTAGGACCCGTCTAACAATACTCTGTTTGCTTGGCTTTCAAACTTGCAAGTACATGTGTATGATATGATTCTACACTACTATGGCAAACAAAGTTCTCGTGTCCATATTATATTGTAAAAAACACAACAGCTAATACATATCGATGCGTTTATGTTTCAACAGGCATTGGTTAAAGTTGTGCCCTTTTATCGATATAAATAAGGTTTACTCTTGTCCATCTATCGGCGACCTGTCTTCCAATGCAAACAGCTGGAATCTAGATTAGAAATCGAGTAACTCGGCGTCCGGTCAGGCTGCAAGCTGTTTGACACTTTGTCAATATTTTATCAAATGCTTAATCGATTTCAAATTAAAGCAGACATTATTTTTAACAACGGGTCAAGCGTTTATGAGGTAATGGATTTGAGTACCTTGAAAATAATTAATTCATAAAATGACAAATTGATATGTGCCGAGTTTTTGTCTCATGTCATCCTTAGAACAAGTAGTTAAACACTATTAACTAATTCAGGCACACTTCCAGAACGTATCAATTATGCTCTGCAAATATAGAATGAACATACAGTAAACCCCCTCTTAAAGCTACCACCTAAAAGAGGTATAATTATGGGTGGTAGAGGCAGGTGGTAAATTAATGCAGGGCAAAAGTAATGCAAAAAAAGCTCCTAGAGGAGCTTTCTGCATTACGTTTGTCCTGCATTAAGCAACCACCTGCTTAATATAAAGACACCCATATTATTCATTAAGTGGTCGCATTAGAGGGGCTCTGCTGTATCAATGTAATCAATAAGCCATACTATTTGCATTACATCTGAAGCGACAATGACGTTTTAGAATATGGTATGTTCCATGCATCTACACTATTGCATGTACCCGTATACACCGACCATTGAAATTAGATATAATATGTGGGGTTTGAGGCAGTGATAAACGCAGGGCGGAAGTTATGCAGATAGCTCCTACAGGAGATTTCTGCATTCCTTTTGTCCTTCATTAAGCATCCACCTGTTTTGTATCGACCTTTTTATTTATTCCTTGTATGCTCACTTTAAGAACGTTCTACTGTATTCAAATTCATATCTATGTATTGCGTTACTAAAACATTTACAAATCCATTAGCATTATTCATAATATGCAGAGAGAATGTTGTTAAAATCCTATGTTAAAACCTTACATCATAGGACGCCTTGTAATGCCTATGCCAACCTGGTAGACCCATGTTAGACAATTCCATCTGATCAGAGTCTGATGTGTTTGCTTACTACATGTTAGATATCTGATTTTACAGTTTCTTCCATAGCTAAAACATCCTGTGTTTATTGCTATTAGGATTAATCATTAATATTCACGATGTTATTTGTCCTACATGTATGTTCATAAGGTAAAGAGTTAACCCATCCCCCCATGACTACTTTTAGACCCAACCTCTTTGAATAAAGCTACCGAAACAAGGAGTATTTACTTCAGAAAGTGAAACGTTAAGAATTGTGTACTTTTGAAACCATTGTAATAAATTGAGCCATTGCTCCTATGGAGCAAATGCTCTATTTATCACAATGGTTTCAAAATGACATACATTTATAGAGGCGTCAACACCAAGCTTCGATACTGATGAGACGCCGATAATCTCGCGTGTTTCCACACAGTTTGCTTAACCCTTTCCCTGTTCAATATTTATGTATAGAATTAGGACATCGTGAATATTTAACAGCTGTATTTTATAATGTAAAATTTTCAAGGAGTTTTTTTTCTATGACAAAAACTCTAAATTCAGATTTATATTATATCAAAAGCAAACAGAGCAGACCCTGATCAGAGGGCTCCTACAGGAACCGTCTGATCTTGGTCTGCTATGTTCGCAAATGCGTGAAAATGCATTTATATGAAGGAAATGGTTAATCATCGACGTGCTGAAAGTTTATATGCTCAAGACTAGCAACATGATTTAACATGTGAAAACCCAATTCACGTGTATACCATTCACGTGTTAACCCTTCTTATATTCAGATTTGTCTTTCGTTTCCTATTTCTACCTGATAATGCTTATAAAGCTACGCGGTCTGAGCAGCATTTATAAATTGCTTGGATCCAGATCATTCGCAGAGTAGCTCGTTCTCTCATCAGAATCCAAGCTGTTTGAATATCTGTCAATAGTTTTTGTAAAGCTTGTGCGGATCGGATGTAAGAAATGAATATAATAAGTCAATGTTTTAGTTTTAGGCTTTATGTTCAGTATCAGGTGATGTAAAGAACCATTAACCATTTACTCCATAAATAGGCATATGCAAACAAAGAAGACCCAGATCAGACTGTTCCTATAGGAACCGTCTGATCAGGGTCTGCTCTGTTTGCTTATGGTATCATATAAATATGATTCTACAGTTTCTGCCATGGCCAAAAACCTTTCTGTGTCCATATGCTATTATGACATTACGTCATTATATCTTACATGGATATTCATGGAGAAAATCGTTAAGTAACTAGCCATAAATATTGCAATAGTGAAAAGTGGTCAAACATTACCGTAATATCATTGCTATCTTTACGGTAGAGCACCTGTCATGTTGTAATGTATTCATACATGTAATCGTACACTAATACGTTCATGTTAGTGCAAACGTCATCACTCTAACTATAGAATATAAACAGGCATTTATATCTGCTCAAACAAATCTCAGCGGATAATCCTCTCCCTCATATATACTCCCTTTTAACGCCTTTGCAAACAGAGTAGACCCAGATCAGACGGCAAGGATAAAACTCTGATTCTACAGTTTCTTCCTGAGAAAAATTATCCCTTGTTCATATGCTATTATACAAATTTACTAGTCTATGTAATAGATATTACTGATGTCATTATTACTTACATGGATATTAAACAGGGAAAGGGTTGAAGAAGCAGTGACTGACAGTCAATCAAAAGAATGCGACATGCCATGAATACATTTATTCATATAAAGTGAACACTCAATTAATCGAACACTCAAATACGTACCGTTATTGATCCTTAACACAGGTGGCAGATTGCTGCAAGGTAACTTACTGAAAGTCATGCAGAAAGCTCTTCTAGGAGCGTTCTTCACGACTTTCACTTTGCATTAAGCAGCCACCTGCCTACAAAACACATCAATTCTTCATGCATGTATGTAATAGTTCGTAGTATCGAGTATATTTTCTTGTGTATTTATACATTTGGAACTACAGTATGTTGGACAAATAGTTCTTAATCACATTCTAATTCCGAATCGTCGGACTCTTTCCTTCATATAAATGCCTTTCATCAATTTGCAAACAGGGTAGACACATATCAGACGACTCCTATAGGAGCCGTCTGATCAGGATCTGCGCTTGTTGCTAATGGAATTTAAAAGACGTGTTTCTTTATTTTCTGAACTGGCTACATGTACAATATTCCATCTTCAAAATTTATTATAACTATTTTGTCAATGAATATTCAGTAGGTATTGAAATTTGGAATAAATACAGAACAGGGAAAGGGTTAACAAGGAAATATATATTCATAAATTCTAAGTGATATCCATTTGTTACGTCAGACATAAAAATGAGTGTAACATAGATTTAATGAAAAAAAGATTTCCCTCATAAAAGCATAAGTTCAAACATTCAAATTCAGAGTGTGGTTAGTATTATTTTTTATAATATTGCCATTTTCCAAAGTGGAAGACTAAATAATATATTATATTACTGTTATATTGCACTTTAGCTATTTTATAACACGGGAGACAGTTTAAAATGAAAGTCACGTGGCATCAGATGTTTTGTGCAATTATCATGTATAACACTGAAATGGACAACATGAAACAATTTATATCCCATGTGTGTAATTTATCTTAATATCATGAACCATTCATTTTCAGTCCTATCATCATGGGTCTCATTTCCAGTTTTACATTTTATTATTACCAGCAGTTCATTGAACTTTAACCAAGTCGTTCAAGCAAGATAATTATGCATTTTGAAATTAATTTTGTTTTCGAAAATAGTCCTTTATTCCTGCACGGAACCTTATGCTGTGACAACTCTTTAGAATCATCTAACAGAGACGATTCTAAAGAGTGGTCGCAACATAGGGTGTGATGGGAGAAACTCCATAATACGCCTTTATACGCCTTTGCAAACAAGAGTAGTCACAAATCTGTTCTCAAGCTTTTGATTGGTCAGATTTGAGCCACAGGCTCAAGTCTGACCAATCAAACACTTGAGAACGAACTCAGACTCAACTAAAAGGTTTTATAAGCATGGATACAGACAGCTCCTAGAGGAGGATTAGGATCTGCTCTGTTTGCTTATACTAATATATATATGGTTCTATGGTTTCTGCCATGGCTAAACGTTCGTGTGTCCATTTGCAGTTACATGTACGTATAGTCTAATTAATATTCATGATGTCATTATTTCTTACCTGAATATTCATTGGTTAAAGGATTGCGTATTTGAAACACGCTCCTGATTAATATGTCACTGTTTGCCTCATTTGTGTCCAGTGTTTCTTAATAAGGACATACACAAACAGGATAGACTGAGATCAGGGTCCATGCTTATAAAGCTTTTAGTTGAGTCTGAGTTTCGTTCTCAGGCTTTTGATTGGTCAGATTTGAGTTCTCAAACTTGAGAACGAACTCAGACTCAACTAAACGTTTTATAAGCATGGACCCAGAGGCATCAGCAGCCCTCTGATGAGAGTTTGCACTGTTTTCTGAACATACAAAATGGATTGGTTCCAAAATCAGATCTAGACGGATTTGCCTTAAATAAAAGATAATTAGGTACTTATTATTATAATACATTTGCTGTTCCATGTTTTGTATTTTTTCGAAATATTTTGATATGAAGTAGTATCTTTTTTGTTATAATAATCATTGTCATAATGTTGATGATACTGATAATGCAGCAGCTGATTGTTATTCCGTTGAGGATGATGATGCGGATGATGATGATGCTGATAATGATGATGATGATGATGATGCTGTTGATAACGATGATGATGTGGTTGATGATGTTGATGATGATGAGGAGGAGGATGTGGATGATGATGTTGATGCTGCTGCTGCTGCTGCTGATGATGATAGTGAAGATGGTGGTGATTATGATTATGATGCTGATGTTGATAATGATGATGTTGGTAATGATGATGGTTATGGTGATGATGATTAAAGTAATGATAGTGTTATAAAGAAAATAAGATGATTGCTTGTTTATGTTCGTTGCTAGGTTACGTTTCTGCGATTAATTCCAATTAATAGCTATCGTTGTTTCAAGTCATTGATTAAGTGATCCATCATATGTCTAGTTGACGTAACAATGAAATGTATGGGGAAGGGATATATAGTAACTGTACACTGGTGTGCAGTCACTCGAATGCTTATATAAAATACGTTTATCAGAACTACAGATAAGGATGCGTACCCAAATACTAAAATCGTCATTTCTCCACCAAACCCTATACTATGACCCATTCTTTAGACTCGTCTCTTCGAGACGATTCTAAAGAGTAGTCACAGTATAAGGTTTGGGTGAGACATACAGTAGTTGTTCTTAAAATGTTTTAACCCTTCGCTTGCTAATCGCGTCAATATACCTACCTGTAAATAGTGAAGACCCAGGTGAGACAGCTCCTGCACGAGCTGTCTCATCAGGGTCTGCACTATTTACAAGTTGATAGTGTAACCAGTGCACTCCACAGCAGTGTTTACACAGCGAAATACTTATACACAGTGAAGATATATGTAATTATACAACAGAGCATGGGTAAAGAAGGAGAAATGTATTTTAAAATTCAGCAAGCGAAGGGTTAATTTACTCATCTTATCTGGATCTCTGGTTTATGCGCTAGTACCATGCCCATATGTGCATAAAAACTAACGTCTAGAATCATGTGACTTTATTGTTATAGTCTGTCAGCAGTTATTTGTGGTGTAATCACATAAATGGTGTGAACACGAGGTTGCACAATATTAATAAGAAAAACGAATAACAAATATCATAAACACTAAATTAAATAGTAATTCTGAGCCAGGGGTAATATGTTTTAAGACACGTTTTACGGAATGTGTCAATCATTATTTCTCTGCAAATGGCATATATTTGGCTCAATCTGCGTATGGAATGATACAGGTCTGATTCTACAGTACGTGTCACAGTCTCCTATTACAGAACTGGTTCTAAGGACTGTGCCATTGTCTCCCATTACATATTTGGTTCATAAGTTTTAACATACGATGATTGCAACTGCCTGATATGATCATCGTGTGTTAGAACTTACAGGTATCCCTTTCGCTGTTCCATGATTATTACATTTGCAATACCTACTGACTATTTATGGACACAATTGTTATAATGAAATATGAAAGGTGGAACATTGTAGCCATTTTAGAAAGTAAAGAAACAGATCTTTTAAATTCCTATAGGAGCCGTCTGATCTTGGACTACTCTGTTTGCAAATGCGTGAAATCACGTTTATATGAGGGAAAGGTTAAACAGATAAAGGTGCGTACATGTACTCAAATACTTAACTCGTTATTTCTCCACCAAACCCTATGTTGTGACCACTCTTTAGATTCGTCTGTAGGGTTTGGTGATTACTCGTTAGAATCGTCTCACACAGACGATTCTAAAGAGTCATCCCAACGTAGGGTTTGCTGAAGACATACAGAAGTGAAGTTATACTGGGAAATGTTTAAGTTACACATCTTATCTGGATACCTGTGTTATACAGAACTACGAATAAAGGTGCGAACACAAATTCTAAAATCATCATTTCTCCACCAAACCCCATACTGTGACCACTCTACTGATTTATTATACTCAGAGCAACAGATAAAAGTGCATACACAAATGCTAAAACCATCATTTCTCCACCAAACCCTATACTGTGACCACTCTATAGAATCGTCTCTACGAGACGATTCTAAAGAGTGGTCACAGTATAGGGTTTGGTGGAGAAATAATGGAGTTATTTTTTTGAAAATGTTTACATTTACACATCTTATCAGTGTTATATCAGACAGACGATCTTTAATAAGACAGACCTAATATCTTTCCGTAGGGAAATATTGCACAATTTCGTTTTCCTCATGCACAGG
This sequence comes from Azorinus chamasolen, assembly GCA_963576725.1. NCBI lineage: Eukaryota > Metazoa > Mollusca > Bivalvia > Cardiida > Solecurtidae > Azorinus > Azorinus chamasolen. The sequence goes on along the minus strand of OY755238.1, from coordinate 29,583,709 downwards.
AGTTAATTCATATTTCCATCATATGTTTGCAATGCATTTCCTCCCGTCTCATGCTAAAACAAATAAAAGTATGCTAAAAGCTTGCCCTGGTACAAACTGTTACTAACATCCAATTCGTCTAATTGTTTCAGAAATAACTGATTAAATGTCCAACGGTTTGGATCCTAATGGGACTCGACATCTACCTCATCTAAATCCAGGCTGTTTGCAAATGTTATCCAGGTCGTGCTTGACAATTGTTAACATATCAAAAGACATGCAATGCAACTATGTTTTATTATACAGATTCAATAAGAACTTGAAATATAAATCTGAAATAAATTACAGATTTGATTATGTAATATATTCATTTTAGTGTATCGTGTTTGGTTAATGTCAGTTTGATGTTCAAGTCTGGGTTTTGTACTTTGAGAGTTTTGTTTTAATTAAAATCATTATCATGAGCAAATTACGTCTGTTCTGATGTTACATTATTACAGAATTAAAACGCTGACATCGTCAAATTGTATTAGAATGTGTATTTGCCAGACCTTAACCCGTTACTCCGTAAAGATTCATGTTATATCTAATAACACAATTAACATTTATTAACCCATTTGCTCCCAGTGGATTCTTACATGCTTATATATTGGATTAGTCTATCTTTTATCTAATGTATGTCTGGTCTAAATTTTCATTTTTGTTTTGTTTTATATTGAATTTCCTATCAGCAAACAGTGTAGATTCTGATCAGACGCCGCATAATGCGGCGTCTGATCAGAGTGTACACTGTTTGCCTATGTCCCATATATGGGATCGTGGGAGCAAATGGTTAATTATATCAACTATCAGGGTTTTTCCAAGAATCTAAGGCATGTCGCATGCAACATGCCTTTATGTCAAAATATCTCTTGCCACATGTCTTAATTTTCAACGGACTTTTATAAATATTACATTTGAATTACTTTAAATGCCCAACTGCACAATTACTATAAAAGTATGTGCTATTTATTATCAGTGTGTATGAAAACCATTTCAATGTGATAAAATAATGCCTGTTTATGGATAAATAGTTTTATGTGCTATGTTGAAAACAGATGTACGCGTCAGTTGCATGCAGAATCACATTTATATTACTTTATAAGCAAACAGTAGACTTTGATCAGACGACTCCTAAAAACATTTGCAAATAGGTTGAATCTATATGAGACGCCGATTTGGTGTCTCATCAGTATCTAAACTGTTTGTCACTCGGAAGAGAGGGCAAGCATTGCACCAGTCTAGACTTTTATGAACCGGGTAAGCGATAAAGGGAACATTTCAGCTTTACCAATTGTCTGATTTAACGCCTGTTGAAACATCTGTAGAAAGTCACGTTTTGAAACCATTTGCTCTATTTATCACAATGGTTTCATAACTACAGAATTTTATTGTTTTCCTTTTTGCTAGTAAATGCTCATTTTCAATAGATGTGTTGAAAGGAATTGGGTCTAAATAGTCTATTAGGGGATGGGTTAAATTAAGTTGCAGTTAATGCTTCCTCTTCCTATATGATCTTTGTCGTTGGGTGTATATGCCTTGCAATGCATTCATGAGACTATTCTGCAGTACTGGTTACCAATGTTTTGTTATTTAACACTTTACTCCATGATTATTAAAATCGGAAATTATGATAGCATGGACATTTTGTAAGATTCTGTTTATAATGTCAAAATGAACACAGAATCGTGGCAGAAACTGTATTAATATATCGATAGCACACATTAAGCAAACAGTGCAGATTCTGGTCATACAGTTCCTGTATGACATGGATCTACTCTGTTTGCAACGGCGTAGAAGGCGTATTTATGGATTAAAAGGGTTAACTTTAACGACTCATATTCAATGACTCCTTTATTGGCATTTACATGTAACCTAATACAACTGTACAACCCCGCTAATGCGACCACCTGAAAGAGGTATAATTTCTAGGTGCTAGATGTAGTGGTAGCTTAATGCAAGACAAAAGTAATGCAGAAAGCTCATAGAGGAGCTTTCTGCATTGCTTTTGTCCTGCATTAAGCAACACTTATTTATAAAGACACCCATGTTTATTCATTAAGTGGTCGCATTAGAGGGGGTTTACTGTATTTACACTTCTTCTGGCCTAACATAGTTCTCATACTAACGTTCCTGCTATGAAACAAAAAAATCATTGTTTATTAGCCGTAATAAATAAATTAAGTTATTGAATATTTTTATCAATTCGTGTATACATATTGATGAGGTAAAGTGCTTAAGAAGTTTTTAAAACAAACCAAACAATGCAACCTGTTGAGCTCATATATTGATTCTACTGAACTGTTTTAAGTATGGCTTTAGTATTTTTACGGTTTCTTTTGAAAGTGCATAGGCCGGTTGCTCTTTCTCATTTTCTCATAAAATGGCAACAAAATGCAACGGTTATAAAAGTATCTTAACTTGACTAGTTTCATAACCAATACTTGTGATTAATAGGTGTCTCTGTTAATTTGAACTTGGTATATATAACATATGAGATAATATTTCAGATCTATACGATCTAATAAGACGTACAGTGTATGTAGTATGCATCGATCAGTATATTATTATATAATTTATGGTAACTTTTAATTATTGTTACACCATCTTATAACCTTGTTCTGTAACATGTCCTTCATATTAACGCATTAACACGCCTTTGTACATGTAAACAGAGGAGATTCAGATCAGACGGCCGTCTGATCAGAGTTTGCTCTGTGTGCTTATAAAACTATAAACGGCTTATTATAAATTATAAAAGAGCACTATTTTTACCAATTCCAAACATTCCTGTGTACACATGCCACCATTATAGAAGTAGCTAATACTATGCATGATGACATTATATCTTGAACGTATATGTATAACAATAATGCACATATGTATGCATCTTATAGGTAAATTCAATTAAGTTAAATTCTCTGTGACTGACTTTGAAATTATTCATTGAACATTATATAATAATTAACAAGCATACAAATGACTCTACGAATAGAGAGGATGATACAGCAAGGCCCTTCTAATTTTACCACATAATAAATAAAAACGGATGTCGTTAACCCTTTATTCCATGAATATTTATGTAATAAATAGTGACGTCATGAATATTGACTAGATTAACTGATACAATGACAGAGTATTTTTTGGCTCTGGCAGAAAATATATCAATATTATTTCATAAGCAAACAAAGCAGGCCCTGATTCTCTGTTTGCAAAGGCGGAGAGGTGTATTTATGGGATACATAGTTAAAGGCTGGAATATGCTTAATGCATGACGAAAATAATGCAGCAAGCACGTACAGGAGCGTCCTGCATAACTTCCGGCCAGCATTTAGCTACCATCCGCCCCTATGTACATGTACCAGAATAACACCATCCTTCGTGTGGTCGCTTTAGTATGGGTTTAAAGTGATTTGGGGTTAAATGCCCCTATGATACAACATAAATCGTTTTCATCGATATTTATATATCGTTTGGTTCTGCAGCAAAATATTATCGATCAGTTATGTCGAAAATTAACGAAACTAGAACACGACCCGAATACATACTAATACATTGCCGAATAAAATCGGGTCTTCGATATAAAAAAAACCATCAACAAAAAACCCCCAAAAAACCCATATGTTTGTATTCGTCGTTTATTCAATTGGTTTGCTTGCGATAACAATTCGTATCAACATATACTAGTAAACAAATGAGTTATGGTACTTTAGGCCTTTTTAAAACACGTTGAAGGCAGAAACTACCATTTTAATCATTTACATGTATCTGACATTTTGTGAACATGTTTATTGTTTTATTATTATTAAAGGCGAACTCGTTGTAAATGGTAATTGTAAGTAAAACGGTTGCTATGCTAAACAATGTTAAATAATGTCCCACTGTTTAAAAAATAGAATGCCTGCTCAAATTTGGATATGGCGCAATTTATAATATTTTAAATTCGATCAAGCTTTTGCAGAAATATTGGCCGAATATCAAACAGCTTAGATCATGGTGAGACCCTGCGTCTCATAAGGTTTTAAGCTATTGGCAATTGCGAGTACGGCCATGATAAGTGCAATAAGGTTTAGGTATTTTCATAGTCACTGAATAGTGATGTGTTGAGATTAAGAAATTTAACCCTTTCATTGCCAATGTTGCACAAATGCACCACGACAAATAGTGCCGTCCCAGAAAAGGCGGCGACTAATCAGGGACTTCACTTTTTGTCTCAAATTCTATCTCTATATCTGTGGTTTATTCTTTTGAAATTTGCATTTATTTATATCATTTCCTTATTTTACCGAATGATTAAACACAATTGGTTTGCAGACGACAATTAGAATTTGGCACCGAAAGGGTTAAAGTGATGGCGCCTACGTTAAACAATAATTGAACAGTGGTTACTGTTAGGATTGTTTTAACTCTTATCCCGCTATGCACAGTCTGACTAGCATTTGGAAAGAGTTTAGATCCAGATGAGACGCCGAGTAAATTCGGCGTCTCATCAGGATCCAAACTGGTTGATACACTGTCAATGATATCTTAACCAATTGTTCGAGTCGGCAATAGTCACAATTTGTACCAGATCCAGGTTTGAACGAAACAATGTTTTCATACACCGGAGTAAAGATAAATGTTTCCATTCTTGTAAGCTTTATTGCAGAACGGCTAAATCTAAATCCGTATCAAATGCATTGAAATAATGATTGGAATGTAATTAAAGTGTTGTTATATTGCATCATTAGACAGTTATTCAGTAGTATTAGTTTTCACTAATTCTACTTTATGCATTAATATAGAGGCACATACTTGTATTATAACGACTGCTTGTCAAGTCATTCAATATTGTTTCTCTTGTTTTATTCCGTGCTTTTGATCTCTAATACAATTACGTTTAAGTCTAATTTTATAACTTTTCTTATTCTTGTTTTAATCATTACCCTGTTCAATAGCCACGCAAGAAATAATCAAATCATGAATATGTTTAGCTTAACGTGTATAGTGGCATATACAGTATAACCCCTTTAAACCGGACGTTCAATTTGGTATAAATATCGGTCTTGGAGACAGGTGGCAACTTAATGCATGGTGGAAGTCACGCAGAAAGCTCCTCTAGGAGTTTTCTGCATGACTTTCACCCTGCATTAAGCAGCCACCTGCCTACACGTATCTGAATTCTTATCATCTAGAATTCCGGTTTAGAGGGGTTATACTGTATACATAGCGTTACTTGGTATTGGTAGAAACTAATGAGTCATGTCTATTACAATTTCATAAGCAAACAGAGTAGACTCTGATCAGACGGCTCCTAGATGTGTCGTCTGATATGGGCCTACCCCTGTGCAAATGCGTGAAAATGTGTTTATATGAGGGAAACAATTAACACTTAAATTACAAAGCTTGGAATACTAACTTGTCAAATCATAATGTTCCATTATTGTATAACGATAGAGTTCATTCTGTATTAACCCATTACCTCATAGGCTACTTTTAGATACAACCTCTTGGAATAAATCTACGGAAAAGGAGCATTAACTAGAGAAAAGGAAACGTTTAGAATTTCGTAGTTTGAAACTAATGTGATAAATAGAGCATTTGCTCCTATAGGAGCAAATGCTCTATTTATCACAATGGTTTCACAAATTGATTTTTACAGAGTCGTTAAAAGTCGTCAATATGAGGGAAGGGGTTTAAAGAGTACAGTAAAACCTGTCTTAGGTGGTCATGCATGTATAGAACACAATGGTCTCTTAAATACAGGTGGTTATTAATATTTTAGGGGGAAAATGAATTACAAACAGTGCATACCCTGATCGGAGTACTACTTTATGAGCTTTTCTGTCTGGGTCTTCACCGTTTGCATATAATAATACACTCCTTTCCCGCATAAAAAATGTAAATACTTGCTCTATAGAGATGTACTTTGATACCTTTACGAACAGAGTAGACCCTATAACAGCCATCTGATAAGGGTCTGCTCTCTTTGCTAAATGAGTAGAGCAAACCTTCTCTAAACCGGACGTTGGTATAAATATTTTGTCTAGAAGGCAGGTGGCAGCTTAATGCAGGATGGACGTCATGCAGAAAGCTCCTAGAGGAGCTTCCTGCTTGACTTTCACCCTGCATTTTAAGCAGCCACTCTTATACAAGTATTTAAATGCTTCTCTATTATTATTCTAGTTTAGAGGGTTTTACTGTATATAAATATGCTTTTTCAGCTACTGCCATGGCTAACAACCCCCGTGTCCATGCACCATTATAAAATCATTCTAATTGATATTGATGATGTCATTATTTCTTACATAAATATTCATGGAGTAAATGAAAGTGTTAATATCTACATGCATAAAACGTACTGGCAGAGACAGAATTTCTTTGAAAAACATTGTTCGTTTTAACGGCATTAAGACAGGTAAGTGGTAGTTTAATATAGGACAAAGGCTGTGCAGAAAGTTCCTATTGAAACTTTATGCCTTACATTTGTCCTTCATTGAATACCCATGTTTAACTGATGGTCGGTTAAGACAGTTGCGCCCAGTGTCCCTTATAAGAGATGTAGGCAAACATTGTAGACCAAGATCAGAGGGCTTCTGAAGAAGCCCTCTGATTAGGGTATGCACTGTTTGCTGAAACCACCGATGCCAATGGATTGTTCCAACAAATATTTTGTTAGCTGTGCCACCTCAACATGAAAAATGGAGCTTTCCACAATGACAGTTGGACGAGTTTTCAGTGTGGGAAAAATGGGTCAAGACAGGAACTGCTGTATATTGACCGGCGGTAAAAAATGTTGCGGTTAAATCTTTGGCCTGAAGCAATAGTGGATAATATACATGTACGATTCGCTCGGTTATTTTTGGTTCTCTTAACAATAAAACAGTTATAACCCGCTTGTGATTATTTCCTTCTATGTTTTTAGAATGTCGTTGTAGAAATTGTTGGTGCGTACTACATCATTTAATTTATTTTATGAAGTCACTTATTCCACAATTGTATAGTTGATTTGAAAATTGTTTGGTCTTGATATCGTTACTCATGTTGTGGAGTTGTCTGGAGGGTGGTTTCCTTTACATTGTCGCTTGGGTGAAGGTGGGATAAGCGTGAGGATTGGTACCCACATATCTGGTTTAACCCTTTCACCGCCAATGTCGCAAAAAACACCACAACAAATAGTGCAGTCCCAGATCAGACGCCGCTTTCTCAAGGCGGTGTCTGATCAGGGACTTCACTTTTTATCTCAAACTCTATATATCCGTGCTTTGTTCCCTTGAACTTTGCATTTAGTTATCTTATTTCCTTATATCGCCGAATAATTTAACAAAATTGGTTTGCAGACGTCAATTAGAAATTTGGCGAGGAAAGGCTTAAACGCCCATAACCTTTTATGGTCATTGACATTTGCAAGGCGGTACTCCTGCGTTTGACCCATGGTCTACTTTGTTTGTGTATAACATGGTAAATGTTATGTTTGTCTTTTTGTGCGTTTCGTCAGGACTTGTCTTGTAGTGGTGCTCAGGCGCGGAATTAGAGAAGTGGAGCCGGCGTACGCCCCCTAAAATTGTCAAAACAAATTTCTTTGTAATATTTTAGATCTATATGCAGTAAAACCTCTCTATAACGACCTCTAAATCGTGTTTATTTGTTGGTATTTAGAGCAGATGGCTGCTGAAAGCAAGGTGGAAGTAAATCAGAGCGTTCCCATAGGAGCGTTCTGATTTACTTTCATCTTGATTTAAGCAGCCACCTGCCTTTAACACAAAATATTTGATGTAATTTAGCATAAAAATCTACGCCCCCTCAAAAATATTTCTACGCCCCTTCCCAATCTGAAATCCTGGATCCGCACCTGGTGCTGTTTCATGTTTCGTGGTGCCGTGTCCTTTTATGTGGGGCGCTCACTGTAGGACTGTTTTTCTACGTTTGCAGCCTAATGGAGGACTGGAATAAGTTTGGAGACGACAGGAGCGTATCTGAGTCCAAATGTAACGTACATACCGTGGCTATATGGGTCCAAGGTCATGCTAACCGGGGCAATTTAGAACTCTGTAGTTTTGTTATGAATAAAGCACCTGCTCCAATAGGAGTAAATGGTCTCAAAGGTGATTTTTACAGCGGCGTCAACAGGTGTCAATATAAAGGAGTGGGTTAAAACTTACATGATATCAAAGTATAAACCCTTAGCGTTCGGTTTTTGTTCAGATTGATTGTACGCACGTGAGTAAGTGCGTATCGCTAGCTACGAACCTGGTTCTATGGTAATGCCCCATGTCTATCTCAATAGGTGAATACATGTGTACACCCATAATGGACATATACTGACAGAGGAATTTCTAAAGAAACAAAACAATGGCGCAAAAAGTAATGCCGCATTTCTACATGCAATGTTATGTCTTTCTTGATAACATGTCCTCGCATTTTACTGTCGGAGAGCGAGAGAACACTAATAACCAACGATTATATACTAAAAGTAGAATATAATATGTTATTTATTGTCTTTTAATATTTGTTTTGCCATAATAAACCGGTACATTAAAATCTATATGTAGCTGAATAAGTTTGTTTTCACCTTCTGTCATACAATGACTTCATATGACCTTTCTAAATAGTCATACCTTATCCGCTAAATTTCTTTATATTCTTAAGTACATGTACTTGGAAACTGCACTTATTAGGGGTATTGAACTCTTTTCTAAAGGAGATAAGTGAACTATTTCTATAAAGAATCCTGACAGACTGTCTGTTATAGTTTTTTAATAGAAAATGACGTCTTTTTGTACGGAACATCTTATTAAACTAACATGAATTTGATCAAATTCTTAAGTCCGTTACAAATTCTTTATACTTTTAAGTCGTTTTGGATAATTTTCAGTAAATTTCAAATACGTTTCTCCTCTCGGAGCTTTCTGCATTACTGTTGTCCTGCATTAAGCTACCACCTGCATCTAGCACCCCTAATTATACCTCTTTTAGGTGGTCGCATTGGCGGGGTTTTACTGTAATTTGGATCCAGAGTGACTCGACGTCTCGGCTGGACCATAGCTGTCTGCCACTGCACTCGGTCAACGGCTTCCAAAATTCTGAAATTTATCGGAACTATGCAATACCTTGAACTGATCAGAGATGTGTACTGCGGGCCCAAATGTTAAGTAAGGAACACATAGTACTTATTAAGCAATAACGATGCCCGATGGGTACATAACGAATACACAGGCATGTTCTAGTATCCCTCATCCTGCAGAAAAATGTGGCCTGCTAAAAGTCTGGGTCCATGCTTATAAAAATTGTAGTTGAGTCTGAGATCGTTCTCAAGTTTTTGATTGGTCAGATTTGAGCCCTTGGCTCAAATCTGACCAATCAAAAGCTTGAGAACTCAAATTTGACCAATCAAAAGCTTGAGAACAAACTCAGACTCAACTAAAAAGCTTTATAAGCATGGACCCTGATTTGAGTTGATACTTTGACAACTACCGATTCGACCAAGCTTTTGAAAAGCTACGGACCGGGCTTTAAACAGCATGCATACTGATGAGAGGCCGAGGTACTCGGCGTCTCATCTGGATGCAAACTGTTTGCAAATTAAGGCTGGGTCGTGATCGACATGATTTTGGTTAAGTAAGACAATGTGTTCATCGTGTAATCTACGCCTTGTTGGTTACCTTAACCCTTTCCTTCCTATAAACGCATTTTTACGCATTTGCAAACAGAGTAGTCCCAGATCAGACGGTTCCTGTAGGAGCCGTTTGATTTAGGTTTGCTCTGCTTGCTACTGGGAATTGATAGATATGTTTCCTTAGTTTCTATAATGGTTACACTATTCCACATTTCTAATATTAATATAACTGTTTGTCCTTAGGTATTGAAATTTGTAATAAATATAGAACAAGGAAAGTCTTAACAGATTTGCCTGGTAGTCAAAGTGCTCACCAATAAGGTCTGCCATTATTTGTGCTGGCAATGTAACTTAAATGCTACGCGCATATTATAATAATGCGGAGCATGTTTGGTTAGCTTTGTATGGGGCGAATTCGGCTCCTCAGCTTTGAAATACCAAATTTGTTACAATGGAAGTAACAGCTCCCTTGCTAGCACTTGTCATTAGTAGATGCATACTTCAAACGGTAAATGGTTCTTTGTCTGTCATACTGTGGCATGGTATGGTACAATATCAACTTATCACAATGTCAAATTGTGACATTTATCTCAAATAGACGATATCGTTTCCATATAATTTAAATACTTGTGGGCCTAAATCACTCGTGCTCTTGCAAACACTTCGCACTTTGCACTTAAGCATAGACGCACACACACACACACACACGCAAGCACACACAAACGCGCACGCACGTACGCACATACGCACGCACGCACACGCACACACAAGCGCATGCCCTCGCGCATGCACGCTCCTCTTTAGAAAAAAATGAAATTCAGAATGATTAAATGACCTTGGCGTTGCTTTTGTTTTGAGTATAAAATTCAAATACCTTTTTGACCCGAGTTTTAATCAAACATATTGCGAACCGATGATAGAAATCACAATTGTATAACGGGCTTCTCAAATCTCCGAAGAGGAATGAAAAAAAATTCAAATACATAATATACTTGTAACATCAGAACAATATAATCCATCGCCATTAACCCGTTCCAACGCTGAATTAAGAGAGTTGAATAGACCGTTATGCTTATTGGTATAATTCATACAGTATGGAAGGTTAGCCTTCGGGACAGGAATTCGAATGACAGACAGCGCAGACCCTGATCAGAGGGCTCCTCTATGAGCCATCTGATCTTATTCTACGCTCAGACCTGCGTCTACCCTGTTTGCAAATGAAAGAGTTAACCCTTCTCTTGCTGAATTTTAACATGCATTTCTCCTTCTTTACCCATGCCCTGTTGTATAAATACATATATCTTCACTGTGTACAAGTATTTCGCTGTGCAATCACTGCTGTGGAGTGCACTGGTTGCACAATTAATTTGTAAATAGTGCAGACCCTGATGAGACAGCTCCTGCAGGAGCTGTCTCATCTGGGTCTTCACTATTTGCAGGTAGGTATATTGACATGAAAACAAGCGAAGGGTTAAGTAGAGATGAACGTTGTTGTTGTTGTTGTTTTTTCATCCCAAGTGTGTAAGTTTATGATTTTGCGTAAATATCATATTCCGTTTGCTACGTGTTGATTGTTTTTTGCTATGAAATGAATATATTCCATTTATTTGGTGTTTTATGACCCATTATTACATTTTATTACTTGATATCAAGAATAACAAGAATATGGAAGCGTAAAAAAACACCACGTAATGTTCTCATATGTTCGTTATAATTGTATATATCATTTACATGTACGACGTTTACCCTTTCCCTTACGTAAGCGCATTTTGATACATCTGTCTTTCTATCTGTCTATCTATTTATCTTTCTATCTATCTATCTATTTATCTTTCTATCTATCTATAGATATATATCTATCTATCTATCTATAGATATCTATCTATCTATTTATCTATATATCTATCTATCCATCTATCTATATATCCATCTATTTATCTATCTACATATTTGTCTTATCTATCTATCTATCTATCTGTCTATCTACTATATATCTATCTGTCTAATCTATCTATCTATCTATCTGTCTATCTATCTGTCTTATCTACCTATCTATCTGTCTTATCTATCTGTCTTATCTATCTATCTATCTATCTATATATCTATCTATCTATCTATCTATCTATCTATCTATCTATCTATCTATCTATCTATCTATCTATCTATCTATATCTATCTATCTATCTATCTATCTATCAATCTAACTATCTATCTATATATCCATCTATCTATCTATAATTATTTATTTAAAACAATTTACTCTTCACCTAATAAATATCGATGTACAAATGTAAATCATTACATGAAGAAAATATTCTAAAAAGGGAATGAATATGATACATAAATACTTGAATAGCTCTGATCTAATATTTCGACCACTAAGGGCCTTTTTCAAAGATTATCATGTTTGCACATAACATAAAATTACAGATTGAAGGTGGAAATGAGTTAACTGTTATATGAAAACATGATAATGTTTAAAACAATTCAGATTGAATGGGGAAATGAATTAACTGTTATGTGCAAACGGTGTAGACCCAAATCAGATATGATCATGGTGTACATGCATGCAATCAAACTCTAATGGTAATTTTAGGTATTTTATGCAGTTATATCGAATGGACTGTACCTTAAACAATGATATACTATTTCACTTTGAAATTGTACGTATAAGAGTTTGTGTAAATAAACACTGTCTGTCAAAAGGCATAATCATTGAAAAAAGCCTTATTTGTCGAAATATTAGATTAGAGCTATTCAAGTATTTATAAATCTTTATAAAAACATGGCGTTTAATTAAAAAGATGTTGGGTTTTTTGTGTTTGTTTGTTTTCAAAATTAACCGGACACTTCTAGAGAGGGTTTTTATAATTGAAACATAAAAATAGATAACGTTTCAGACAGATTCATGTCTGTATTGTGTTGGCACAGAAGCAATCGGATTATTTTGACAATTTCTGGTTGATTACTCAGGCCACTGTTCACAAAAATATCGACTTTTAATTATTGTATAAAGAACGTTGGATCCTTTTATTTCTTAAAGATTTAAGCAAACCCCATACGACTGAGAGCCAAACTGCACGAAACATTTACAGAAAGTCCTCTCTAACAGGACATTTAGTAAAGAATATTTTAGATCCTTTTAGGCAAGTGGCTGCTCAGTACGGGTGGAAGTTACGCATGACGTTCATCCCGCATTTAGCTGCCACTTATTATAAACACAGGCATTGATACTGCAGTACAAATCAGACAGTGGACAGGCAGGTGATGTGACACCACCATGCTATGATCAGAAATAGGTGTCTTTAAAAGCAAATAGTTGCTTAATGCAGGACAGAGGTAATACAAAAACGTCCCCGTGCGAGCATTTCTTCTGCCTAAATTTCATCCTACATTCAGCAACCAGCCTGACCTTAAGACACACACAAGAGCTTCTTTTATTTCGTCGATTTAAAGAGATTTTATTTTATTTTCAATTTTGAGAGAGGATTTATTGTAATTCCAAATGCAACCATATCATGTCGTTTTCGGTGTGTGCATCGAATTCGATATTCACCGTGTACATTTGAAACTATATAACAGTCCTCTATCAATTTCATATTTGTACAGTAAAACCCCTCTAACGCGACCACTTAATGAATAAACATATATGTCTTTATAAGCAGGTGGTTGCTTAATGCAGGGCAAAAGTAATGCAGAATGCTCCTCTAGGAGCTTTCTGCATTACTTTTGTCCTGCATTAAGCTACCACCTGCATCTAGCACCCAGATTTATACCTCTTTTAGGTGGTCGCATTAGCGGGGTTTTACTGTATTTTGCTTACGGATACCATAACCCATTTTCTCCTAGTTACGCTTTTTACGTCTCTGTAAAAGTCAGTTTCTGAAAATATTGTGATAAATTGAGCATTTGCTCCATAGGGGCAAATGCTCTATTTTTCACAACAGTTTCAAAACTACACAAATCTAACAAAAATATTTTATCTAATAAATGCTCCCCTTTTTGTACATCGTTAAAGAGAATGAGTTTAAAAATAGCCTATGTAGGAATGGGTTAATAAACTAGCATGTTAGCAGATAATGTTACCATTTAGTGCACTTTAATTTTTTTAGCTGCAGTATAAGCAATTGATTAGACTACATGTAAGCCCCTACCTTGCTATCCGTCACATCATTTATACAGTAAAACCTCGATTATCCGAACACTAAAATACGTATTATTATCGATCTTTAAGACAGGTGGCAGTTTAATGCATGGTGAAAGTCATGCAGAAAGCTCCTGTAGGAGCTTTCTGCATGACTTTCATCATGCATTATGCAGCCACCTGCCTAAAAGGGTCTAAATTCGTTTATAACGAAAATTCGAATAATCGAGGTGTAACTGTATTTACAAAGAGTTTGGTTCTAGATTGGGCGACGAGTGCCTCAGCATCTCATTAGGATCCAATATGTTTTTAGATTCGGTTTCATCAACCCCCGAGGTTATACAACTTTTTGCTTAAGGCTGAGATCATTCTCAAGCATCTGACCAATCAGAGAGAATTGAGAATGATCTCAGACTCAGAAGTTTAATAAGCTTGGGCCCAAGACCCAATATGTTCTGTCAATATTTTCTCAAACGCTTGATTAAATCCATAGCCGAGAACATTACATTAGATCTACATTCAAATTTGAGAGAATATTGGGTTTTTTTCACAGTGGGATTACGTTTAATGAATCAAAGAAACATTGTTTTTATTGCAGTTTTACGAGAATGTGTTTCAGCAAGCATGGGGATAAACTAATTTTATGTTACACCAGATACTCATTGCTAGAATATTCGTTGTAAAATATCCGTTTTACAGTCTAATTAAATATTCATTAGCTGGATATTCTAGAGTTACTGTTTGCTCCATAACTACGCCTTTAAAACACATTTGCAAACAGTATAGACCCGGATCAGACGGCTCCTATAGGAGCCGTCTGATCAGGGTTTGCTCATTTTGTCATGAAATAACATAAATACTGTCATGGCCAAAACGTCCTGTTTACCTTTGGCATTATATAAAATATTACAGTGCTCCCTCCCTATAACGGCCCTCTAAATAACGATTCTCTCCTTACAACGACGCATGTCACTGTTTCCAAAACAACATGGCTCCAGAATCAACTTTTTTACATCGTATTTTCTTTATGCCTCCATCAAACCCTATGTTGTGACCACTCTTTAGAATCGTCACTTTGTGACGATTCTAAAGAGTGGTCACAACATAGGGTGCGATAGAGGCATGTCGGTTTTAGTTCTCCAAATACACCTTATCTAGGGATCTGCAAACACGCTAATTATGTTTGATTTTTCCCTCCCTATAACAACTCCCTCTAAACAGCACATACAATCTTTGTATCCCAAAGGGTGTCGTTGTAGAGAGGGAGCACTGTACTATTCAGTATTCATATCATTTTGTCTTACATTAATATTCATTGAATAAAGGTTTAAACCTTTCCCTGTTCTACATTTATTCCCAGTGTCATTACCTTCTGAATATACATGGACAAAATAGTTATCATGAAATATGGAATGGGAAACATTGTAGCCATTTTAGAAAGAAAAGAAACAGATCTTTCAAATTCCACTATCAAACAGAGCAGACCTTGATCAGATGGCTCCAATATGACTAAGGAGCCGTCTGATCGGGGTCTTCTCTGTTTGCAAATGCGTGAAAATGCGTTTATATGAGGGAACGGGTTACACAGAAGTGTTGAATATGTTTTGTATTTTTAACTCTATACAGTTAAACCTCTCTATAACGGCCACTAAAATTTGTTAATTTGTTGATATTTAGGGCAGTTGGCTGCTTAAAGCAAGGTGAAAGTAAAACAGAACGCTCCTATAGGAGCGTTCTGTTTTACTTTCACCTTGCGTTAAGCAACAACTTGCCTTTAACAAAAATACTTGATGTAATTTGTGTCCGTTATTAAGAGGTTTTACTGTATGCGCGAGTTGAAACTACTTGTATTGGAAAGTAAGACAAAGAGATACTGCATCTAATGCAAAAGAGATAAATAAGTGATTCTATTCGCGCAAGGAAAGACAGACTTACTTCCCTTGAATTACTGTTTAACCATTGACTCCATGAAAGTGATAGTCTCTTTCGGGCATGTTATAGGAAGTATTTGAAATAGCCATAACCTATAACACCTGTCAATACTTCAATACGTATAATATTAGTTGTAACCGTATAACAAAGCATTACCAACATATGTCGAACAGTTACGAAACTTAACCCTTTCCCTACTGTAAGCGCATTTGGACGCATCTGTAAACAGAGTAGATCCAGATCAGACGGCTCCTTTAGGAGCCGTCTGATCAGGATCTGCTCTGTTTGCTTATAGTATAATATAAATCTGATTCTACAGCTTCTGCCTGAGCCATGAATGCAAGAACTGGAAGATGTTGTGAAACATGCAAACAGCATTTATTCGATTATTAAGAAAGAGTTTAGTTATTGTTTGGATCAGATAGAATTTCTGGACACTTTAGTTAAAATAGAGAATAGCAATATTAGATCAGATATATTCAAGTATTTATATTTTAGATCTACATCTATATTAGGCCTAATTCCCTTTTTTGAATATTTTCTTCGGGCTGCAATCTATTCCTAAGGGATCGCCTGCTGTTTCTTTTTTTCAATAATTTTGTAATAGTTTTGTAATTTTATCGTTGAACCTTTCTATGATAATACTTCTATAATCAGGTTTTTGCAGTAAATGATTTTCTTTTTAAGTACGTATTTCTTATCTCTCAAAACACAAACTTCTCCTTCCATAGCCCAAAAAGAAAGGAAAAACAAATATAGAGGCGTCGACCAATGAACATATCTACCTTATTCCATTAGCAAACAGAACAGACACTGATCAGACGGCTCCTATAGGAGCCGTCTGATCTGGGGCCACTCTGTTTGCAGATGCGTGAAACACGTATATAATTATGAGGGAAAGGGTTGAATAGGCCAACCTATTTCGGAGACTTCAGTCAATATTATCGTCTTATACGTCTACTTTTATTTACTGGGGAATTTCCCATTAACGTCTATTTTAAGAACAGAAAGTTCGACAAACTTCCATGCCATATATAAGCGTAAATTTGAAATTCTGTAATAAATGGCATTTTGGCTGAACTCTGAGAAGTTTATAGAAAAGATATGTATAACAGAATGCATTACATTTGGCGTAGTTAGATTAATATGGATCGATTATATGGATTTCGGCTTGCGAAGTAGATAATTATCATAAGCATGGTGTTTTGAAATAACTACTAGGTCGTAAGAATGACACCGGGATTTTCATCACATAAGCTGACTGTATCTGGATTTTGTACCTCGAGTTTGGCCATGTGTAGGGCATTGTAAAAAGGCTGTATGCCCGTCTAGGCATTAACTAATGAAATCACAGTTTACTACAAAATACTAGAAGGTTATATGCAAATTACAATGTAACATAGTTCCTGATTGGTGGAAAACTAGAACAAGAATGAAAAAGACAGCTAACCGCTGAAAAATAATGTTAACACCATTTATTCATTAACACAATCGTGTATAAATGTTCCAACTGGTATTTCCGGTGTTTTTGTTATTTCACTTTCATGTTGTACCATCGTATATAAAGGTATGGTGACGTCATCAACGTCTGGTGTTTTGAACTGGAGTTGGCAAGAGCCGTTTCGCTAATAAGTGTTGTGTTTGTGTAGCCACTCTCATCTAGCAGTTCAACATGACACTTGTCTAAAAATGATTTTGTAAATTAAGAAGACAATGAAAACTAGAATGTTGTCCAAAGAACTTTGAATATCCAATTTACATTTGACAATGTAGTTAAGAGTATGGCCTCTGACTAGGCCTGGACCAAAGCTGTCACTCTAGTGTTACGGAGTGAAAATAATAATAACATCTCTTGTGCGTATGTTCGCATGACCATCAATCATCCAACCATCCAACCTCTGACAAACGTTTTCAGGTTGAAACTTTCGCAGAATGTAAACAAGTATGATGGAAGGTCGGACAGTGACGGACGGACAGACAGACAGACGGGCACAGGGACATCTCATGATCTGAATACATCCCACTTCAGAAGTGTGTGTATGTGTGCATTGGGGGTTAATCTTTTAAATGTTGAATTTTCAAAGTTGAATGACCTATCAGTGTTTAATTATAGAGTCCATTTAGTAACAAGAAGGCTATGATGACACTGTATCGCTCACCTAATTAATAGATCTCATTTGACCTATTTATGCAACTGACAGGAATGATTTATACAAATCTGATAGAGATTCACCTACAAATCATTCCTCTGGCATTTAGTGAAACCCCAGTCAGTGGTTTGGAAGACTTTAAGAGTCGTCTAATCTGGGTATACTCTGTTTGCAAATGTGTGAAAAATGAATTTATACGAAAAAGGGGTAAACCTTGACCCGATATCTCATCATATACATATTATCTGTCCTGGCTCTACACTGTTTGCACTGCACTAAATCTGTCTTTCTCAGACGAGTGTCTCATACTGTGAATGCAGAAAATGCACAGATATATTTTATTTCAATATCGAGCAACAAGACAATAATTAACAACATATACATATTAAAAAATTATAACAATATAAAAACAAGAGTTTCATGTGTCAGAACATTATATACTCAACGTACGTGCTGTCAAAACATGCACAATGTTAATACGTATGGGGGAGGGGGCTCATGTTATCAAGTTATTAAGCGAACAATGTTTTTTGAGTTGATGGTCACTGTGACCTTGACCTTTTACCGACTAACCTCAAAATCAATAGGGCCATCTACTTGCCATGAACGACCACCCTACTAAGTATGAAGACAGCACACACAATAGCCATCAAGTTATTGAGCGGACAATATTTTGAGCTGAAAAATAGCCTATGAAGTAATGGGTTAATTTACATGTTTTTAACAAGTTAAATACACAGACGTTTGTTTCACTTAAATATGATTCCGTTCTACGTGCAATTTACCACTGTATTTGCCATCGCGGTTGTTGTAGATTAGTCGGAGAGGGGAAACGTTTACTTGCACTGACTTTTAGGATGGGTGGAATAACTGTGAGGTTGGGTGCCTCTTAACTGGTTTAAACCCCAAATGACTACTGCCACTTGCCTTTCCAAGGCGGTACTTCCACCCCTATTGTTCGTTTGTTTTGTCTTTGTGCGTCTCTTTGTATTTGCTGTGCTTTCTTGTGGGGCTGTTCGGTTCGGTGTCTATTTGTTGTGTACGTGGTGTTTCCTGCTTGACTCATATTTGTACATACATTATAATATACCAATTTGAGTGCATGCTTATACACACATACACCAAGACAAGAAAACATTCAAATTTTTCTTTACTAACAGTTGGGGATGGCAAGGTTTTGCCTCGTCCCAAATGCAACAATCATAACAGAAAAGTTGGAGGCAACTAAGTTCAATAGATCCCTTCTAAATAGACGTTCCAGGAGCATGCCTGGCTATACACACGTACTCGCGTGCGTACATGTGGTTGGAAAAATCCAAGATTTCAAGGTGCCCAAAATACATTAAACCTTAATGCCCAATTAAAGTAAAGCTCTATATCTATGCATTCTTAGACTTCAAATCAAGTTTCCTACATGGATTCGTTACATTTGCGCCCTACATGTATGTCTATTTACGTGTAATGTTATTGTTTTTGATCATGTAATTATTGTTCAAACATCAGGGATGTTTTATAGTCAGTTTGAACTCTGAAGTATTTCCTTTTGAAACAAACTAAGTTTTCAACCGTTATGCAGGTTATCGTGACCTAATTGCCAGTTGTACACAGTATGTGTCGGTCTGTGATCAGGATCCTAGATGTGCAAGGGCAACAACTTCCCCGAGGGACACTGCAGATGTTATTGCCCGAAAACAATCGTGTATTAACGCTATTCTTTCATAAAACCCATTTCTGCTTTCCTGTATCAATTTAATTCTTCCAAACACAAATGTACACGCAAAACTATACACTTCTTTGACACTTCGTTCGATTAATGCTGTCTCCGAGCCACTGTTTTCTTTAGAATCTGACATCATGTCATGAATATATCAAATACCGTTTACACGGAATTTCATTTCATTCAATATCTCTTTCACTAAAAACAGTTCACTGTCGGTGCTCCTGAAATTGTACTCGCAGTGTTCACCTAGCTTAGGCCAAAACGCTATAGCATCCACGTCCATTGTTTATCTTAGGCCCCGAATAGGTATAATTAAAACCGGTCAACAACAGCGCGTGAGCACGAGAATCGCCTTGTTAATACATGGTCTAGCGGGACTACAACAACACGTTTTGTGCAAGAATATAGCATAATGCTTTGAAAAGTCTATATCAAGTTTCAAGAGGCAGGCTGATGTTTTCCAGTTTGTTTGCTTTAAAATGTATTTGAAGAAAAGAATATCAAAAATATATAAAGAATATGAATAAAAAGATATACTAGATTTTTTTCTATTTATATTTGGTTTTGACGGGATTAGAACCAGGACCTTGGACTTCATAGTCGCAGATCTTTGCCCTTCACGGCAGCTTGGGTCCCAATATATAAGGTAACCCTTATTGTTCTATTTATACGCTACAAATGTGTGAAAAGCAACAACGACTTGTGAACGTACATTCTTAATATGCAAATTATACAGACCCACTTTTCATGAAATCTCCAAGCATAAAATGAATAGATATATAGTGTTCAAAAATTGAATAAAATCAATTGACAGCGCTACGTGATTAAGATCCTCCTGATAGCTTAGTGGATATGTCGTGGGCTTCCTGTGCTAAGGGTTCAAATCTCAGTGAAATGTATTTTGTTTGGTTATTATTTTTCCCTCAGTGTGAGAAATCGAATTTAAAAATGTGATCTTACTGCATGAGGGATATTACTTTCAATGTCAATATTTTATTCCGGTTGATAAATGTTTTTCCATAATGGAGATATAGAGCAAATGGAGTTGTTGGTGTCTTTGGCAAAGTACTGATGATATTTTTGTAGAAACATTAAATGTCGATCTGGGTTTGCAAATGTCGGTCCATTCGTTTCCCTCAGTCAAAGGGGTAAAATGCGAGCTGCTTCAATATTCAGTTGTTGTTTTTTCTTCAAATTTATTTTAAATTATCAAGAAACTGCAAACCGGATGAAATGGGGGCAGATACCGTTTTGATCATATCTTGAAATACTGGAAAAGGTTTAACCCATGTTTGCCAAAAGTTTCCATAAAATGGACACAAACAAACATCAGACCCAGACACGGTTCCTGAGGGAGTTGTCATATCAGGGTTTGCACTATCGTTTACCAATATTTTTTCCAAAGGTCATGTTGACGAAATAAATATTGCAGAATACCCTCAAAATGATAATGGGATTGGTTCGTAATAGTTACATGTATTAGACGGCTCCTGGAGGAACCTTCTGATCAGGGTCTGCTCTGTTTGCATATAATTATGGTTCTGCAATTTCTGCCATGGCTAAACATCCCTATGTCACGATGTCTTTATTTGTATCAGGAATAATTATGGAGTCAAGTGTTAAAGTATAATATTATTATGACAGGATGGTTTGTTACTGCAAAAATATGAATATTTAATTTTCAGAAGATCAGTGCATATCTAGATTCCAGAGGAGCCCTCTGATCAGGGTCTGCACTCTTTGTCGTTCAAAACACGTATACACTTTCATACTGAATTGAATCTATTGCTAGATACTGATAAACCAATGATGTCAGCATTAAAAGCGTTAATGCCTTTACATGGCAGAGAATTTGAATACGGAGAAATGGGGTTCAATACATAACAAGTAAACAGTGTAGACGGTGAAACTCTGCTTATTTACACATATAGCATGAGGGCGACCGTGAAGTATACACGTATTATCAGGGTTTAACCATTTACCTCATGATTATTTATAAAAAGAATATGGCATCATGAATATACAGTATGTTATCCAACGTTTTGTGATGGTATATGAACATATTCCTGTTAGCATCGCAGAAACCCTAGAATTATATCTATATACTTCCATCAGCAAACAGAGCAGACACCTTGAGGGGCCGACTGATTTGGGTCCGCTTTGCTTGTACAGGCGTGAAAAGGCATATCCCAAGACCGTAAACTGAGCCCCGGGGTTAACTTGTCTTTCATATGCTAGTAAAGTGTCGCGTGCAGAAGTATATGAAGCGAGTTGGTTTTGATTCAGTTTTTATTAATATTACTCATAATACGTTTAGACAATTTGATGCAGAACGAATTACATGTTTCCAAAGTCATGTGATTTTTAATGAATAGTTAAACCATTAAAGAATCTTTTTGTGATTATTACTTCGAATTTCAACTTTGTATGGCTTTATGACACCTTTAACCTGCAGTTTCGTACCTTTAACTGCCTAAAGTAAAATTATTTCGTATATAAAGTACCTGTGGTATGTGGGATTTCCAATGATATACTGTCAATCCAGACCCCTTTGTTCAAACTGGTGTCTTTTTACAACAGAAGTCCGATATAAGGTCGTCGGATTCTGAGTTAAATGCCCTTTTTGCCTAGTCACTAATCACTCGTCACTGCAAACAGAAGAGACCCAGGTAAGAAGGCTCATAGAGGAGCCCTCTCATCAGGATCTGCACTGTTTGTCATGTTACACTTTTGTTGGGTAAAGTCTCTAAATATAGCATTGTAGAGCATGATAGAATTGTTGGAGGTACATGAAATAGCCACATAACCGAAAATAATTATTTGATTATAACAGCCACTGTTGATATTTCGATACACTTTCATCATTTTGTGAGCTACTATGAAATATCGAAAGCCAATGGCCGGTACTATTTCTGGGGTAGAACGAAATTTCAAATGCAGAAATTCGATTCCATTGCAAAATTATAATGTTTCCTGGTGCATTTTATCAATGGTCGTGCGACGTTGTTGTTAAGATCTGGTTTGAAAGAAATATAATTTCAAGAATACATATACATGTACGGTAAAACCCCTCTAAACAAAACGTTAAATTCGGTATAAATATCAGTCTTGGAGACAGGTGGCAGCTCAATGCCAGATGAAAATCATACAGAAAGCTCCTCATGACTTTCATGCATTAAGCAGCCACCTGCCTAAAAAGTATTTAAATTTTTATCTACTAGAAGTCAGGTTAAGAGGGGTTTTACTGTATTGTAAAATGGGACAAATCTATACTGTTGAATGTATTTCAGAGATTTACCAGTGCTACCCTAACTACCCTAGGTATTTTGACAAACACACTTATGCAAATAGTGCAGACTTCTCATTGATGGGCGCGTTTGAAGGGTTTTCACTATTGCTACTATGTCTGTTTAATCTAAATTTGCAAAAATGTTTCCAAACTGACCTATTCACCTGTACAAACTGGTATATGTAGAGAGGAGATACTGTGTGCTAGAATATTTAACCGTTTCCTTCATATAAATGTTTTTCACGCGTTTGTAAACAAAGTAGACCCATATCAGATGACTCCTATATGAGTCGTCTGATCAGGGTCTGCTCTATTTGCTTTTGGAATGTGAAAGATATGTTTCTTTACTTGCTTAACTGGCTACTAATTTCCACTTTTCATGAATATTCAGTAGGTATTGAAATTAGGAATAAACATAGAACAGGGAAAGAGTTAAGGAAATTATGGTTTTCATAAATCAGAAATGTCTGGCATATTCTTGGTACTGGCCAAGTAATGGTCAGAATCACCCGGTGTCAAATCTAGACACACAGTGTTCTCATTCAACGATAATGGTGAAATCGTTAATCCTATTATGTTAAGCACGACTTGGCATCTGACCGAGTGCCAAACAGCTTGGATCCAGATGATATGCCGAGTAACTCGGTATCTCATCTGGATCCGAACTGTTTGACAATCTGTCACTAGTTTCTACCACACTGGAACGAATCGGACGTAGGTACAAATACAAATACAATAGATCAGATTAATTTTGACAGAATGGTAAGGCATAACCTATTCACTCATATTTCATATTGACACCTTTTCGCGCCTCTGTAATTGTCAGTTCTTGAAACCATTGTGATAAATAAACCTTTTGCTCCTTAGGAGCAAATGCTCTATTCATCACAATGGTTTCAAAACTAAACATTCTAAAACAAAATCCTTTTCTCTAGTAATTGCACCTTTATTCTAAAGATAGTTTAGATTGATAAGATCTAGATCTATTCTAAAATACTTTTACTAGATCTGCTAAGGTACTGTACAGTAGCCAGAAAGACATTTTACAACACCCAAATGAACGCCAGATCTTATTAACATAAAACGAGAATCAAAATTTTAAATGCTTTTTATCTTAATGATTCGACATATAAGACATGTCTAACGAATAAATAAGAATGCCTCCCATTTCAAAGAAAGGTCGGATCAATGGGTCTTTTTTCAAAGTTTAGCTGGTAATTTATAGGGTATTCCTTTAGGCCGATTAATTCAAGCCTCTTGCTGTATTCACCTTTCGAAACTAAAACAAAATTATCATTATAGTTAACGGATATAGTAAATGTACAGAAACCAACAATTCCTAACTAACACAGTCGTTAAAAGATGTGTAGGCTAACTATTGTTTAGCCTATACATAGGGATACATAGGTTGTTACTGGTCTTTTGCCCACCAGTTAACTACGCATGCGTAAAATCGATAGGTTTGTTTATAAACGCCGATTCGCCCTATATGGTGTCGGCCTGGTCAGATTTCGCCCTATACAATAAAAAAATGGCTCACTGTCGTGCTCTGCAGCCTAGCACACAACAATAGTCTTATGATGAACACTGTGCTGATCTATGAACATTTGCCCTTTGTTTAAGTATAGTTATACAACCACAGTCTACATTTTCCACTATCCTACGTTAAATAAAAACACTGTCCAAAACGCACTACCAAAACAACATGGCCGACCCAAGCACTGCCTTTTTGATTTTAATCACATTAGCTGACTGTATCTGGATTTTGTACTTCGAATTTGGCCATGTGTAGGGGCATTGTAAAAAGGCTGTATACCAGTCTAGGCATTAACTAATGAATACACAGTTTATTGCAACATATTAGTGGGTCATATGCAAATTACAATGTAACATAATTCCTGATTGGTGGGAAACTAGAACAAGAATGAAGATAGACAACTAGCCGCTGAAAAATCAGCTAGTTGGTAACTTGATATATATATCGTCGTTTATGTTTCACATGAATATTGATCAGGTGAATGTTTAAATAAATAATCTAAGATTTGTATTGCTATGGCGATCAATAAAGAAATAGATTAATTTTGTACTATAAGAAAACAAAAATAGACCCTTTCAAGCAGATCTGGGTCTTCCATGTTTGCCAAGGCGTACACAGTGGAATAATCAAATACAATGTTAATGCATAGTCTGTTATGTGGCTGCATTAACTCAATATCTCCTACGCCTTTTTGCGCCTCTGTAAAACTCATTTATTGAAACCATTGTGATAAATAGAGCATTTGCTCGATAGCAGCAAATGCTCTATTTATCACAATGATTTCATAACTACATAGTTCTAAACGTTTCCATTTTTATAGTTTATGCTCCTTTTCGGTAGCTTAATTCAAAGAGATTGGGTCTAGAATAGTCTAGGAGGGAATGGGTTAATACTGACACAAATGTATGTTTAATGTATCTATCCATACATTTTATAGACAATTGCATTCTGTGTCTACTCTGATTGTTAAGCATAAAAAGGCGGGGATATCAAGTAAATAGTTAACCCTTCGCTTGCTGAATTTTAAAATACATTACTCCTTCTTTACCCATGCCCTGTTGTATAATTACATATATATTCACTGTGTATACGTATTTCGCTGTGCAATCATTGCTGTGGAGTGCACTGGTTGAACAATCAATGTGTAAAGAGTGCAGACCCTGATGAGACAGCTCCTGCAGGAGCTGTCTCATCTGGGTCTTCACTATTTGCAGGTACAGTGGTGAATACGCTATTCCTACCCATTTACCCGTTTTTTCTACGCGTAAGAAACGGGTAGTGAACGGTTAACGAACGGTTACGCAATAAACGGTTTACACGCGCTAAACGCCTAAAGAAACGAGAAGTTGCGGTAGGTGCATAAGTTTTCCGTTTCATGGGGAGATTTCGGATCTTATCGATGATAGCCGTTTTCAAAAAAGTCCGAATGAAACGGGTTAGCCAAAATAAGAATCGATTCGTCACTCAACGAACGTTTAGCGGTTCAATCCCGGCTAGTGTCGACAATTTGCTCATTTAGGTAACGATATGTTCTTAAATTTTGTTTGAACAAAGCTATAATATCAGATATCCACTGTATATCAAACAAATGGATTGAAGAATTAGTTCTTTTTGAGTAGGTTTCTACATTTCAGATAAAAAACTGTCACAAAGTAAACCACCAAATTTGGGATCTAGAATGAAGAAACCTACTACAGAATTCAGATCTATTCTATTTCTTAACCCTTTCCAATTTGAATATTTCTGTCAGAAAAAATGACATCATGAGTGTTTATTAGATCTTGCTGAATTTAACAAAGGTATAAGTGAACACGACTTTTTGATATTTGTAGAAAATATAGTTAGGTCTATTAATTTATAATTTCATAAGCAGAGTGGGCCCTGATCCGACGGCCCCTAGAAGATCCTTCATGTCTAGGTTTACTCTGTTTGCAAAGGCGTTAGAGTGTTATGTCCATGTGTATGTAATGGGATAAGCAAGATCAAACGGCTTCAACGTGAGCAATCTGATCTGAACCTGTTACGTTTTCAAAGGTGTTTTCATCATTATGAGGTAGATCTAAAGCGTTTTAAACAAATAAGCATATTTCATGCTCACATACAACTTTGAAAACGTTCTTATTATTTTGTTACTTTGTGAAGATTAAACCTTTGTATGCCGAAATTTAAAAGTGGAATGGCCCATTATTGTTTAACTGTATATTCAATTCATTATTACCAGGCTTAAATTTGCTAGATGATTTTTAATTAGGCCTATGAAAATACTATTGAAGACCCTGATCAACACCCTGATTTTGGAGCTATATTGTCTGTGTTTACACTGCTTTAAAATGTCAGTACTTTTGTTTCCCGCATTCAAATATTTAGAAAATATTAACTAAATACCGGTAAGTGTTATGAATGCATGAAAATAAATTGTCTTAGTTGAAGACTTAAAGTCTATTATTTATCCAGCCTAAATATACGATCAAAGCTGCCAGATGGTCAGTAAATCCCCTAGCTATTTTCTCAGCAGGGGACAATGGTCTTGACAGTGATCACACCACTGCTTTCTTATCAACAAAGTTACGAACTATTACGTAACAGAAATACCAAATAATGTGCCCAATGATCTAAAAGTATGATTTGTTAGCTTCTCCAAAAATACAAGAAAACTATGTTTTGAATAATTGTAGATCTATGGCTCAGCACAAGGTTAAATCCAAACGTTTTAGACCAATTTAAAATTTAGATTAATATAAATTCTAGTTTTAAAGATAGTTTAGATTGATATGATCTAGATCTATTGTAAAATACTTCTACTATATCTGCTACGGTACTGTACGTACAGTAGCAAAAAAGACATTTTACAACACATAGATGAACGCAATGAGACTGTAGATCTACATTTTAATATAGATCTAGCTAGATCTTATGGAAATGAAACGAGAATTAAAAGTTTAAATACTGTGGATCTTAAGTTTACATATTAGGAGTGCCCAACAGGTAAATGAGAATGTCTCCCATTTCAAAGAAAGACCATATCAAGGATTACCACCCCCCCCTTTCGTCCATGATTACTCCCCTTTCATCCGGGCTCTTAAACGTTTAGGAAACGCGTTAAGAAACGCGTAAACAAACGGTTAGAAACCCGTTTAACGAAACGGCTAAGAAACGGGTAACGAACGGTTAGGTAACGCGTAAGAAACGCATTAAGTGGGTAGGAATAGCGTATTTACCACTGTAGGTATATTGACGCGATTAGCAAGCGAAGGGTTAACGTGACAGTACATACAATAAACGCATATTTTCCATATTATCAGACAACCTGGTGTGCATGTTCTTTTTGTCAGTTATCATAATGAAGATTGTCAATTTTAACTTAGGTCGGAACAATGCCCCAGTGATACAAAATGAACCGTTTTTATCGATATTTATAATTTGTGTTCTACAACAACACATTATCGGCCTATGTTAAACAGTTATGGAAACTAGAGCACTACCCGAATTAATACTAATACATTGCCGAATATCATCGGGTCTTTGATATCAAACAGATGAAAGTTTTGTCTTCTTTGGTTTTTATTCGATTGGTTTCCTTGCGATATACAAAGTATGATTTCTCACATACCTTCCCTTATCTCTCCGAGTTGGAACAACGGCTTAAGATTCCCTTGTCTGTAACACGTGTAAGATCACTTTAGAACATATATGACGTCATACGTCATATATATATGACGTCAACCATGGTAGCCGATGTTTACATGTCATTTAAACGACGAAAATGCACTTTTGTGATATGTGAGAACAAGAATCTGGTGCTCGTTGTCTTTTAAGATCACATGTTCCTCAACTCACCAAGACAATGTTATTAAGCTCGCCAAAGCTCGCTTAATGACTTTTTCTAAGGCTCGTTTAGGAACATGTGATCTTAAAAGACAACTCGCAAAAGATCCTCTATATATTAGTACTTTTAGGCATTATAAAACATGTTGCAAGTAGAGACTATCACTCTAAAGATTATAACAGTAGAAGGAAATAATTTGCACATATCATCGGCTAATTCTATTTGAGACCAGATGTCTAACAGTTTAAAACCTTTCAATGCAGTTTTATTTCAAGACAACCCATTATAATAAGAACACAATACACCAAGGAAATAGAAGTTTCCCCCAATAAGTTATAAGGTTCTACATATGTCAAGGCTCATTCTTCAGTTTCAACATTTCTAACCAGTTTACCCTTGTCACATCTCACGACATGCCTCTCGCATTTGCAATCAACTTGGATGCAGATGAGACGCCGAGTAATTCGGCGTCTCATCAGGATCCAAGCTATTTGACACCCTGTCAATTGTTTCTGAAAGGCTTAATCGAATGAGACGTAATCATTTGAGCACCCGATTCAAATTTGAGCCGTATTTGTTTTTCACAGCGGGAAAAGAGTTAAGAAAATTGAACTTAGATATGGGAATAAACATCAACAATGGCGTCTTCACCCTTTCGGTGCGGGGAAGCTAGTCACTAGTAATGTCTTTTACAAACAATGCAGACCCAAATAAGATTGCCGTCATCAAGGTTTGCATTGTTTGTCATTTCACAATTTTTATAAAACATATCTGACTATTCGCGTTAAGATCGACCTGTTTGAATTTGAAATATTCCAGTTTCGTGTTCAGTAATGAAAGCGTTGGTGGTGTTGCTTCATTGTTTAGCCATAGGAAACTCATTGAATCTCGGTCCATTGACAATATAAGTAAAATAAAATACGCATGTCAGCACGACAAACTATACAACACACTAATGCAATGATAAATGAGAATTGTCAAAATAAATTAACCCAATTTAGCCTGTATGTCTTTGTTAACCCATTCCCCATACTGACTGACACCTTTTAACCCTTTCGCTGCCAATGTCTGATCTGTGATTAGCTATGCAAACAGTTTGGATCCAGATGAGACGCCGAGTAACTCGGGGTCTCATCAGGATCCAAACCGTTTGTTACTGTTACTATGTTTTTGAAACGAAAATGAAGAAAATCAAAAGAATGAAAATATGTAGCAGACGACAAAGTTAGCAGACGACAGGGTTTGGCAGCAAAAGGGTTAAGGCCTCTGTAAACGTTACTATGGAGCAATTGCTCTATTTATTACAATGGTTTCAAATATATCTTTTTCTGTATTAAATGCTCCTTTTCGGGAGATTTATTCAAAGGAGTCGGATCTAAAAATAGCCGATGAGGTAAATTCGTGAAGGTATGTCCAGTAGAGTCTCCCTAAAGCGACCCTGTTATTTCTTATTGAAGATACTGTACAAACAGGTACAGTAAACACTCGGTAAAACGGAATATGCCTTATACTGACATGAATTTTGGAAGCATATACAGTACAACCCCTCTCTACCGAAACTTTAATAAAGAAGAATTTATATTTTTAGGCAGGTAGGTAACTGCTTAATGAAAGATGAAAGTCATACAGACGTGATATGCTGAACATATCCCTTTAAGAAAGACATTGCTTTCACTATGGTTCTCCTTAAACTAGTATTGCTAAATAATAGTATTGCTAAGTTACCAATTTCATATCTAATTAACTCCGTCGTCGAAGAAGTCGCCAGAAAGGGGCTTATAAGGCTGACGTCAAACGGCATTGTTTTGTTTACCTTTGCAAACAGTTCACAAGGATCAGCACTCTATGGCACACCGCCTACTGTTTAGTGCGTTGAAGGAGTAGATGGCATTATTTGCGTACACAAAATATCGGTACCAGCGGATTTAAGTATTATTTAAATCTATTCCCCTTTTTAGCTGTTTTTCACGAATTTGCAAATAGCGTAAACCAATATCAGATACTTCTCGTAAGAACAGTGTCTGCTCTGAACAGTTTTAATGCTGACCTATAGGATCTTACATGGGTGTTCATTACAAATTGTTTATATAAAACGAGTTTAATATAATAATATGGCACGAGTTTTAGCAAGTGTAATATTTATAATAGTAAACGAGTTTTATGAAAACCTTTGTAATGAATACGATTGTAAGATTCTTTTTATCACATAACCCTTAAACGTGCCGTAGAAAGCGAAATAGACAATAACTGACGCCTGTTTGGGCTATTGTTTACAGCGTAATACAGTCAGATTCAAACTGCTCATTTGCATAAAAATTACACTAGTGCATTTCCGCGATTTACGACACTCTGTTTCGGCACTCCCACGCGGCAGATGATATGATAGATAAAGTAACTCCAAAAGCAACGATTCACAGAAAATGAAGATGTAAATGAGTACAAACGGATGAAAGATGCACAATACAAATATAAAAAGTAGGGCGAAAATACAAGAGTGCCATTTCCAATGGGGTTTGAACCATGGTAAGAGGACACGTCCAACATCACACTTATCCCATCTTCAACAAATCTGATGAACAAGGTCAATAAATATAACATATAATATCCTCTATATAGTAAATCATCCGGCATCTCGTCTGGGTCCATTCTATTAGCAAATACGAGTCAGGTCGTAAATAGCGGGATAAGGGTTATGAACTACAAATATAACCAATTCCCCCATATTGACGCCTTTTGACGCCACTGTAAACGTCACTTTCTGAAACCATTGTGATAAATAGGCCATTTGCTCCATAGGAGCAAATGCTCTTATTATCACAATGGTTTGAAAACTAAACAATTATATAAAAACTCATTTCCTGCAATTAATGTTCGTTTTCGGTAGTTGTATTCAAAGAGGAAGAATCTAAATTATCATATGAGGGAAAGGGTTAATATACAGATAGACGTTATGCGCTGTCGCGTCAATATATCATACTAGTGTGCATAAAGTTCAAATGTTCTCAGGAAAGAAACAAATTTTATTCCCTTCAACTAGTATAAAAGTGAACAAGATCCACCTGATTCCTGTGTTCAATGAATTTATTGCAGGAAGTTATTGTATATAGTACTAAATTAAACTGAAATGTAAGAGAAAATATTTAAACTTAACTTATTGTATTGATAAAACCAATGTACCTAAAATTTCTTAATAAAATGAATACAGCGGATATCCTTTGAAATTAATAAAACAGTAAATATAAAGGATGTAAATTGAATTCGGTTTAATTTACGATAATTTTGTATACACATTTACTGGATGAAACGTTACTATTTCTCATCTACCACATTTGAATGTGTTTGAAGTTCGTCAGCGCCATGAAGTTCGATTTGTTGTGTTATAATTATGCAAACAGTTTGGATCCTGGTGAGACGCCGAGTAACTCGGTGTGTCATCAGGATCCAAACTGTTTGGCACTCGTTTTATAGAGAATCAGGTTCCATGCTTATAAAACGTTTTAGTCAGACTCAACTAAAACGCTTTATAAGCATGGACTCTGAACAAGCGTCTACTCTAAAACAAGAAGGAGATGAAAATGTGTCCAGCAGACGAATTTGTTGTTATCTACTATACGCCAGTTTATAAGAGGCATCTTGACCTACAAGCGAATGCTTTTTGTTACTCATTTATTGGCAGTTATTGAAGGGAGACAATACATGCCAGTGTAATGAAGTAAAGTGACGCCCATAGAATACTGACCCTGGTCACTATTATTCAGAAAAAGCGACCCCCTTTCTGAAAAATACCGACTCCATCTGAATAACAGTGACCCCTCCGCAAATATATATATATATATATATATAATATTGACCCCCGCCCAAACTATTACTAACAAATTATTAACCATTGCAACTACTTGAATGAAAAAGTAGTAAAGTCAAACAGGCAAAGCCACATACAAGATGCAACCACCACCAAACACCGATAGACAGCATGACACACACACACACACACACACACAACCACACACCCAAACGCACACACACATACACACACACGAAATGAACACAGAAAACACCAAAAGACACACAAGAACCAGAGACAAACGTTCCACGCACGAACAAAATCACAAGCACAAAGACGCAAGGCAAACAAAAGGAAGGGTGACAAAGAGAGTACCGCCTTGGCACGGTCAGTAGCAAAAACACCACTGGGGTTTTAAACCGGTTTACGGACGTCCTAACCTCACACTTCTCTCAAAGTCACCCTAGCTTTACAAATATTGTAAATAAAGGTATCCCTGAATACCTAATATTGTTGTGGCTGCAGCTTTGTTTTTGTTGTTGTCGCTGCAGCATCGGGTGGGTGGGTATGTGCAAATGTGTGTGGGGGTGTTTAAACTAAATTTTACGCAAACGCCTTTTTATTTAGAAACTGTCAGTACACTAGCAGAAGAGTGACAGTCGGTGTAAAAGTACTGGTGCTTTCGGTTGAAATACAAGAATGAGAAGAAGACGTAAAGAAGAGGTGGAAGGATAAGTAATAGTAGTAGTTGTATTAGTAGAAGTAGTGATAGTGGTAACATAACTTATTCTAAAGGGATATTTACAATGCATTTTTGGGTATAACAACCTTTTCTGTGCGATATCATAAATGGTTCTATACTTTTATTAGCGACTGCCCTTACTTGTCAAAGTCATGTGTTATAAATCTTTACAGTAAATAAAATATTCTTTTTATAAAGGCAATCACTATTACTTGTGTGTTTTGTTGTGTACCCTTTAGTAATAATTCTCAATATAAACGAACACAAACGCAAATTAACTTCAATTGAATATTAACGGATAAAAGTGGACGCTTTATTTCAGTCTGATTGGCAAACTGTTTTGAAACTCAACAGAGCTGGTGCTGATATTTTCGAAGTCATTTATTTGACTTATTGGGCAGACACAAATATGCGACGAACATACAAGGAAAACCATATTTTCTAGGTTATGCTATGAAAAGAATATAACATTCTTGCTCATTGGCTTTATTGAACTCGTTCTTTTAGACACACATAAACACAACAAATCCTGACTGTTGTTGTTTTCTACAAGGCTCGTTTAAAATCAAAAGTAAAAAACAATTATGAACAACTTATCTGATGTTTATTTTCTGCAGAGGCAAATGGCCTATTGCAAATGCACACACTATATTGCAATGGTATATGTCACATGTGCTTGACCTTTTATATAAGAAAATCAATAGCATATCTTTGACAATAATAGACACAATTCTCTATAAGCGAAATTATATTTTGGATATATTTGGAAAGATGTCGTGTAGGGTTGTGGGAATGCGTTGGTGCGTGCATAAGTGTGCTTAATTATGTGTGATTGGGTACGTGCGTGTGCGTGCGTGTGCGTGCGTGTGCGTACGTGCGTGTGTGTGTTATTCTGTATGAACAATGTTGCAAATCGTATTCCATAGTTCCAAATATCATGAAATAGGGTCAGCATTGTTTAAATACTAACTCGGGGTCGATATTCTTCAGAAAAAGTGACCCTATTTCTATCAAATACCGGGGCTAAATTAACATTGCGCGCATTGGTCATGATATATTAAACAGGGCTCAAAATGATAGACCGGGTGTTACTAAATCTGTAACAATTATGAGCGAGGTTAAATATTTTTCAATTCACGTGGAACACGTTTTCAAAAATATACTTGAGGTAGATTAAAATTGTTGGTGTTGTTCAAATTATCACGAACGTTGGTCAAAGCAATATGACTGGGGTCACTAAAAATACTAACCGGGGTCGATATTCTTCAGAAAAAGTGACCCCCTTTCTACAAAATGCGTGATTGTTCATTTAACATTGCGCGCATTAGTCATTATACAATAAACAGGACTCAAAATGCTTAGAACGGGGGTCCATACATCATCAGAATTATGACCAAGGTTTTTTTAATAAATATATTGGACGTTGTTCAAAATATCAAGAACGTTGGTCAAAGCACTATGACTGGGGTAACTATTTTTTAAGATATACTGATCGGGGGTCGGTATTCTTTAGAAAAAATGACCCCCTTCTTTTCTACCTAATGTTGGGTTCAAATGGCATTGCTCGCATCGGCCATGATACACTAAGCAGGGCTCAAATTGCTATGACCGGGGTCACTACATCTGCAAGAATTATGACCATTGTTAAATATTTTTCTATTCACGTGAAACCCTTTCTTTAAAATATATTGGAGGTAGATTGAGTTTGCGGACGTTGTTCAAAATATTCTGAACGTGGGTCAAAGCATTATGACCGGGGATCACTATTTCTTAAAAAATACAGACAAGGGGTCGATATTCTTTAGAAAAAATAACACCCTTTCTAAAACATATTTGGGTTCAATTAACATTGCGGGCATTGATCATGATATAAACAGGGCTCAAATTGCTACGACCGGGTGGTCACTACATTTGTACGAATTATGACCAGGATTAAATATCTTTCGATTAAGCTGAACCCTTTCTTTAAAATATACTGGTTGTAGATTAAGTTTGCCGCAGTTGTTCAACATATCATGAATGAGTGCCAAAGCACTATGACCGGAGTCGCTATTTTTTTTAAAAAACAATACTGACCGGGTCGATATTATTCAGAAGATGTGATACCTTTCTATAAAATATTTGGGTTCAATTAACAATACGCGCATAGAGTCATAATGTAATAAACACGGCTCAAAATACTATGACAGGGGGTCACTACATCTGTTAGATTTATAACCAAGGTTCAGTTATTTTCCATTTACGTGAAACACTTTCGATAAAAAATACTGGAGGTAGATTAAATTTGCGGAAGTTGTTCAATATATCATGAACGTGTGTCAAAGCACTATGATCGGGGGTCGCTATTCTTCAGAAAATGTGACCCCTATGTACCAAATACTTGGGTTCAATTAACATTACGCGCATTAGTCATGATATAATAAACATGGGTCAAAATGATATGACAGATGTTCATTACATCTATTAGAATTATGACCGATGAAAACACATATTACGATTCACGTGAAACCCTTTTTTAAAAAGTACCAGAGGTAGATTACGTTTGCGAGTTTAACATACCGAGAGCGTGGGGCAAAGCACTATGACTGGGGGTCAGTACATTTTAACAAAATACTGACCGGGTCGATATTCTTTAGAAAATATCACCCCCTATGTATAGAATAGTTGGGTTCAATTAACATTGTGCGCATTAGTCATAAATTAATAAACACGGCTAAAAAAACTACAACAGGGGGTCACTACATCTGTTAGAATCTGTTAGAATTATGACCAAGGTTAAATAGTTTTCGATTAAAGTTAAACCCTTTCTTTAAATTATACTTGAGGGGGGGGGGGGTAATTTTGCGGGAGTTGTTCAACAAATCATGGACGTGTGTCCAAGCACTATGACCGGGGTAGTTTTTTTTTCAAGAAATACTGACCGAGGGTCGATATTCTGCAGAAAATGTGACCCCTGTGTACAAAACACTTGAGTTAAAATAACATTGTGCGCATTAGTCATGATATTATAAACACGGCTCAAAATACTATGACAGGGGGTCACTACATCTGTTAGAATTGCGATCAATGTTAAATAGTTTTCGATTAAAGTTAAACCATTTCTTTAAATTATACTGGATGTAGATTAAGTTTGCGGGAGTAGTTATGGACGTGTGTCAAAGCACTATGACCGTTTTGTTTGGGTTTGTTTTAAAATACTGACCGAGGGTCGATATTCTTCAGAAAATGTGACCCCCTATGTACAAAATACTTGGGTTCAAATAATATTGCGCGCATTAGTCATGATATAATAAACACGGCTGACATGCTTTCATCGGGTGTCACTACATCTGAAAGAATTATGACCAAGGTTAAATCGTTTTCGATTAATGTTTAGATTAATTTAGATTTAGATTTAGATCCTTAGATTATACTGAAGGTAGATCAAGTTTGCGGGCGTTGTTCAACATACCATGAACGTGTGTCATAGCACTATGACCGGGGTCGCTATTCTTCAAATGATACTGACCGGGTGTCGATGTTCTTCAGAAAATGTGACCCCCTATGCACAATATACTTGGATTCAATTAACATAGCACGCATTATTCATGATATAATAAACATGGCTCAAAATGATATGACAGGGGGGTCACTACATCTGAATTATGACCAAAGAAAAATTATGTTTCGATTCACATGAAACCCCTTTTTAAAAAATACCGGATGTAGATTAAGTTTGCGAGTTTTGCTTAATATATCATGAACGTGGGCCAAAGCACTAAGTTTGCGGGAGTTGTCAAAGCACAATGACCGTGATCGCTTTAAAAAAACTGACCGGGGTCGATATTCTTCAAAAAATGTGACCCTCCATGCACAATAATTCTACTTGGATTCAATTAACATTGCGCGCATTAGTCATGATATGATAAACATGGCTCAAAATTATATGACAGGGGGTCACTACAAATGAAACCCTGTTTGAAAAAATACCGAATGTATATTAAGTTTGCGAGTTTTGCTAAACATATCAAGAACGTGGGTCAAAGCACTATGACCGGGGGTCAGTATTTTTTACAAATACTGATCGGGGTTCGATATTCTTCAGAAAATGTGACCTCCTTTGTACCAAATACTTGGGTTCAATTCAATTAACATTGCGCGCATTAGTCATGATATAATAAACACGGCTCACATTACTGTGACCGGGGTCACTACATCTGTAAGACTTATGACGAAGGTTAAAAAGTTTTCGATTAAATTAAACCATTTCTTTAAATTATACTTGAGGGGGATTAAGTTTGCGGGAGTTGTTCAACATATCATGAACGTGTGTCAAAGCACTATGACCGGGGTAGCTACTTTTGAAAAAATTCTGACCATGGGTCGATATTCTTCAGAAAATGTGACCCCCTGTGTACAAAATACTTGGGTTAAAATAATAGTTCGCGCATAAGTCATGCTATGATAAACAATGCCCAAATTGCTATGACCGGAAGTCACTACATCTGTGAACATTATGACCAAGGTTAAATATACTACTCAACTTTTGCTAAACACCAAATGTTTTAGTGTGGATATTTTCGGCAATGATTTGATTATCGTCGTACAAATGATTTTAACGTCAATTTCATGTTTAATCATTTTGATTTTTACCGATTTTGCATTAGTTATATGCAAGAGAGGAGGAAGACCCACTATATCCAAGAGAGTTGGATATGCGAATTGTTTTCAAAGTTTCACATTCCCATTTATGTTTACAATTTTAGACTTAGTAGCGTGTATGTGACCCACTGCTAACGACAACTGTTTGGCAACGCCTTCTCGTGCTAAGGTAGCAGTAAACAGTAGAGTAGGGAAATATTCGAATTGAACCCGGTCAAATTCCTTAATTCTAGTAATTGTCTGTGTTTGAAAGCTGTTTTAATGATAATAACAAAAAAGACAGGAAGTTATGTGCCAAAAGTGAGTTTTGTGACTTGTTTGCAATAGACTAGGCCCAAAGGTCATGACATGTAAATAGTGTACAGCATGAAAAGAGGGTAGAATGCGAAACTAATGGTATCGGCTACATCTGCCAAATTTACAGCGGAAATTTGAAGTGAGGTAAGAAATCAATGAAATAGTGGAAAAAAAGTCTGGATACCTATATTGTCTCTCTTGTTTATTTGAAAGCTACCATGGTATAGATCCTCAGCATGAAGTGCTTTTGAGCATTGCAATGTCCTGGCAGTTTCAAATCTTATGGTGAAAAGTGTCGTTTTGTTGGGTTTTTGTCATGTGTTTTCGCGGCTCGGACAAACAGAAAATTCACTCTTGGCACAGTGTGAAAGCAATTTGTAGAATAAATTTTACAGTGTTTTACAATGCTTATGGACATATTTGTTTATCTAGGCCATAATCTTATTTCAGAATCTGGATTGAAAGCCAAGAGGAGCTATAGACCGTGGTACGTGGTGATCTGTCGGCGAAAAACAAGGATCTTTTGTTGCCTGCCTCCTAACTATGAGATTCCTGATAAACATGGCCTAAAGCTCCTGGATGCTTCTAGGTTACACCTGGCGAACTGATATCCGTACGAGTCTGCAGCTCATTCCACATGTGCTCAATTGGATTTAGTAGTAGTAGTAATAGTAGTAGGTAGTTAGGTAGATAGATATGTAGGTAGGTAGGTAATAGTAGCAGTAGCAGTAGCAGTAGCATCAGTAGTAGTAGTAGTAGTAGCGGCAGTGGTAGTAATAGTAGTAATAGTAATAGTAGTAGCAGCAGCAGCAGCAGTAGTAGTAGTAGTAGTAGTAGTAGTAGTAGTAGTAGTAGTAGTAGGTAATAGTAGTGGTAGTAGTAGTGGTAGTATTTATAGTAGTAGCAGTAGTAGGTAATAGTAGTGGTAGTAGTGGTAGGAGGAGGAGGAGAAGAAGAAGAAGTAGCAGTAGGAGTAGTAGTAGGAGTAGAAGGAGGAGGAGTAGTATATGTAGTAGAAGTAAGAGCAAGAGTAGTAGTAGTAGTAGTGGTGGTAGGAGTAGGAGTAGTAGTAGTATGAGAAGGAGAATTAGTAATAGTAGTAGTAGTAGGAGGAGGAGGAGGAAGAGGAAATGGAGTAGTAGTACTACTACTAGTAGTAGTAGTGGTAATAGTAGTTGTAGTAATAGTAGGATGTGGAGAAGGAGGAGGAGAAGTAGGAGGAGTGGTAGTAGGGGTAGTAGTTGTAGTAGTAGGAGTAGGAGAAGTATGAGTAGTAGTTGGAGGAGGAGGAGTAGTAGTAGTAGTAGTAGTAGTAGTATTAATAGTAGGAGGGGGGAAAGAGAGTAGTAGTAATAGTAGTAGGAGAAGAGGTAGTAGTAGTAGTAGTACTACTACTACTACTGCTACATTTGTAGTAGTTGTAGTAGTTGGAGGAGAAGGAAGAGTAGTAGGGGTAGTGTTAGTAGTAGAGAAGGAGTAGTAATAGTAATAGTAGTAGTAGTATGAGGATGAGGAAGAGAAGTAGTAGGAGTAGTGGTAGTAGGTGGAGTAGTAGTAGAAGGAGGAGGAGGAGGAGGATTAGTATGAGTAGTAGTAGGAGGAGTAGTAGTAGTAGGAGGAGGAGGAGGAGGAGGAGTAGAAGTAGTAGTAGTAGTAGTAGTTTGAGTAGTAGTAGTAGTAGAAGTAGTAGTAGTAGTATTTCGTGTAGTAGTAGCAGTAGGTGGAGAGCTAGTAGTAGGAGTAGTGGTAGTAGGAGTAGTATGAGTAATGGTAGTAGGAGAAGTAGTAGTAGTAGTAGTGGTAGGAGGAGAATGAGGAAGAGTAGGAGTAGTAGTAGGAGTAGTAGTAGGACTAGGAGTAGTAGTGGTGGTAGAAGTAGTAGGATAATGAGGAGTTGTAGGAGCAGTAGTAGGAGTAGTTGTAGGAGTAGGAGTAGTAGTAGGAGGAGGGGGAGAAGGAAGAAGAGGAGTAGTAGGCGTAGTAGGAGTAAACGTAGTAGGAAAAGGAGTAGTAGTAGTAGTAGTAGTAGTAGTAGTATTAGTAGTAGTAGTAGTAGTAGTAGCAGTAGTAGTAGTAGTAGTAGTAGTAGTAGTAGTAGTAGTAGTAGTAGTAGTAGTAGTAGTAGTAGTAGTAATATTAGTAGAATAAGAAGCAGTAGTAGTAGGCCTAGTAGTAGTAGAAGTAGTAGTAGTGGTGGTAGTGGCGGTGATGATGGTGAATGATGGTGACGAAGCAAAAACAGCAACAACAAATACTATTTCTCACTCTTCTAAAACCTGTCAAAAGCCATGACGTCGAATCACCATGTTGCCTTTTCAACACGTGATTAATTACAAATATGGATATGATATATGGCATATGCACACAGCATTGACCATATGAAAATCCACTGCTATTTACTTTTTTTGTAAAACGTCAGATAGAGGTCAATACAACATTTTACTTCTTTATATATACATGCTGGTACATGTGCTCCCACGTGCGCGTGAGTGCGTGCGTGGGCGTCTGTGTGCTTGCAATGTATGAGCGTTTCTAAGTGTATGTGTAAGTACCGGTATATGTGCGTGCGTGCATGTGTGTAACGGTATCTGTGCGTGCCTGCGTGCGTGTGTGTAATTGTGTATGTATATGAGTGTTGTGCATGTATGCGCGTGCGTGCACAGACGTGCATGTTATGTTTTGTTGAAACAAAGACAGGGAGTCATAATTCTATGGGGGTCACAATTCTTCGTAAGGGGTCAGTTTTCTTCGTGTGCAGGGATCGTAGTATTATGACAGGGGGTCAAAATACTATAGTCGGGGTCACTAATTTTTAAAAAATACTGACCGGGGGTCAGTATTCTATGGAGGTCACTTTACTTCGTTTCACCAGAAGCAATCATTCGATGTATATGTACTATGTAGGCCAACAACCAGTGTCAGCCATTGTACATATGGTAACAACCTAATAGATTTAATATTCAAAGCGTTATTCAGAACTTGGCTGACGATGTCCGCTGATTTCTGTACAAAATCCCTCTTCTAAAAAGGAGGCTCCTTTTAAAGAATTTAGTAGTATTTGGATAGCGATAATATTTAGCTGAAAAAAATACATCATGTCGGGAAATGGGTTGTAAGCATTGTTTTCATTGTATGTACAGTGGAGAAACTGTTATTCGTTCACACTTAATGCGTTTCAAACGCGCTTTATAAGTTAATCTTCAATATATGGTTTCACATGACATATTGGGTGTTTAAACAACGTTAATAATGGTAATTTCTCATTTTGTACTTTAAAAGTCCCTTATATATACCTAAAATTGTGCGGATTGTGTTTTGTAAAGAGTTATATCCCAGTAGATCGTTGAATTAAACGTTCTGTATTTCGTTTACAGAAACAGTGATACGTTTTGTTGTTCCAACCGAAAGGAATCGCACGTTATGTACTTCTGCTTCGTTTTGAGTGGTAAAATCGTGATTTGTGCTGTCTATGTGTGTAGCTCTGCCTATAGTTGTAGCTCCAAATCCAACAGAGACTAAAAAGGATTATTTAAATTACCAAAAGACGAGAAGTTCAAGAAAACGTCCACGTTGTGAACATCTAGGGAATGGGATTGTTTGTTCAAATTGATTCTTCCACATTTTTTATATTAGGTCAGCTTACGTTGTGTATCGATGGCTGTTTTCCATGAACGTTATACTAGATGACTTGGGTCTACAATTATAAAAAAGATATGCTACATAAGTCATTCTAATATAAATGTGAATTTAGAGGTTAGCACTGTAGGTTAATGGGCCTTTTCGTCATGGAAAATTATTCTATTCAAACTTTTTGTTAACAGCGTAAACCTAAATCACGCAGAAACTGTCTGATCAGGATCTGCTCTGATTGCTTAGTCTTTCGACTTATTTCTTTAGATTCGATCATGGCTGTCTAGCGTCTCTGTAATCTCTGTAAAAGAATATTCACGAGGTCATGAAATATTTAATAAATATTCTTGTGAGAAAAAAGAATTAATAAACACCAGTTAGCTCTGTTGACAGCAGACAACAGATTTGCTTTAAAATCAATTTCCCAATCCTTCTCGTGTTATATAAACGGCTTCACGCACGTTTGCAAATAGAGTAGATCCAGATCGGACAGTTCCTGTAGGAGCTGTCTGATCAGGTTCTGCTCTGTTGCTTATGGAATTTTGTTTATCTAATCCTCTAGTTTCTGTCAGAGCCAAATATCGCTTTGAAAAATTAGCATTGTGAAAAAAAGGCGTTAGATCTCCATGAATATTCGTTTAAGAAATAATGATTTAATGGAGATCGAGTTTTTGTAATGATACACGAGTACAGGAAAAATTGGATATGACAGTAATTGTACAACCAGACCTACCGGTATATTATTTCATAAGCAACCCGACAAGACCCTGATCAGGGAGCTACAATAGAAGTTGTCTGATCTGGATCTACTCGGTTTGTAAATTTGTTTCATTACGTTTGATCTGGGTCTACTGTGGTTGCATTGACATAAGCAGGCACGTGGAGTGAAGGGTTTATAGTCGTGAAGTGATTTACTCACACATAAGTTTTCATCAGGGAAATAGTTTATCATAAATATGATCCTTTTTGCCATTTTGGAACATGGCCAATATTGACCATAACTCCAAAGGACAAAGGTAATTCTGGATTACTGAATTGTTAATTTGACGCGTTTTATATTTTTATTGATTATTACCTACAGAATGCCCCAAACTAACTTTACGGCACCATGACCGCCGTGATTGGTCTTGAAATTTCTACTTGAATCTTTTGACCACAGCTACATAATGGAATGCAACAATAAGTAATATACAGGATGCTAGTTTTATGACCATGTAATAATCATTCTCCTTGTTGGGTATTGGACAAAGGGTCACTACAATAGCTGACATCTGGAGACAAATGACACTGCATGGGGCATTTAGCCACGCACTTCGTGTGTAATATGGCTTAGTACAATATGGCCTAAGGCCATTTAACACATTAAATCATAGAGACATTCTAATGACTATGTTACTGTTGTTTCCCTACAAACCATATTTAAATTGCACATATACTGTAAAATTATAATAATAAAAAAATAATATCAGTTTTAATGTGTTGACCATTATTTTTTATAAACATTTTTATATGTAGTGGGTTCAGTCATTTAAAAATAATTCACAAGCTTTAGAAAAATGAATACATTAATAAATAAAATAATAAAAGTCATACTTCAGATTGACAACCATTTGTTATCAAGATCTACCCTTTTCTCATTTTCCCAACAAAATACATATTTTACTCTATTTTCTGAAAGTAATGCATAATTTTGGTATTGCAAATATTAAAGTAAAATAAATAAATAATTTATTATCTATTTTTCTGTATGTTGGTTGAATGTCCTTTTTTCTAAACTATATACATTTATACATAGCAACGAGAACACCCCATTTCATCTGAACCCACTTTGCCTAAATATAAAAATCATCTAAAGGTGTCCGGTTTGGTCTAACAGTTGTTTGGACCCAACTCATGGGCGGGACCCAAACTGTCCCTCTGATCTGACCCTGCACTATTTGCTAATGGTCTTGGTCCTAACCTCATCCTATTTTATTGTTTTTGAATAGTGTAAATTCTCTGACAGGTAAAGTACGTTAAGATTAACAAAATTATTAATTATGTGTTTAATATCAAGTATCATATTGTATTTCACACCTAACATAAACATCACACCCCATAAATAGTTTCCCCTACTCGATTAGTGTCACTTTCTATGGCTAATCCATGGACGTAATGTATGGAAAAGTGTGAAAATATTTGGGTATTTGTAGAAACTGTGAAGTCGGATTTGATCTAATGTTATAAACAAACAGAAAAAACCCTAATTAGACGGTTCATGTAGGCTCTGATCTGGATCTACTTTGTTTGCAGAGGCGTGGATTTAAAGGAAAAGGTTAGGTTTCTGTGTACATTCCTCCTTCACAAATATAATTATGCAGCATCATGTGTGATGGGTACTGTTTGGGAAGTGATAATTCTACAGTATTTTTAATTTTGAAAGCAGAATTATTTAAGTATATCTTTTTAGTTATAGAAACCAAAATTGAAAACTGTTTTGTAAATATCTGAAACAGGACCAGTCTACAAATAATATGTATGGGGATGTGTATAGGTCCCAAACTGTTTGTGTTTTTTGATAGATATGAAGTATACCACAGTGTTGTATACTTCATATCTATCAAAAACACATACAGTTTGGTTGAACGGGACAAATGTTTGAAGTTAATGATATATCAATCAGTAGACATTGTAAAATTTAAGGTGTGAATTTGACCACCAATTATGACAATGACACAATTTTTGAAAAAGTGTAGAGTGGGTTAATCTAACAAAAAGCCTATGACTACTAATATTGAGATGTCAGTAATAGTGATAGTAATAATGATTATCTTAAGACAATAAATAAACTGAAAGTAGCTTTGATCATATAAATACAAATGTAAATCGTTGGTTAACTTACGAATTCCAGATTATAGGCTGATGCAACCGATTTCAGG
This sequence comes from Azorinus chamasolen, assembly GCA_963576725.1. NCBI lineage: Eukaryota > Metazoa > Mollusca > Bivalvia > Cardiida > Solecurtidae > Azorinus > Azorinus chamasolen. Next base: position 29,539,486 of record OY755238.1, on the reverse strand, counting down.
ATGAATTTCTGGATAAACTGATCTCGTCCGGTGTTTGTTTGATAAATGACAGGCGAATTAATAAACGCAGGAAAAGGGCGGAGCTTCAAATCGTCAAAAGCTATTGTTTGATTGGGTGTTAATTTTTGATATTATTGACACGTCAGGGACTGCATTAGATTTATCTAATCATTGACATGTGTGTATGCACAAACGCGTATATCGTTTATCGTTTAGTTTGCGTATCGTTTGTGTATCGTTTGCGCATGCGTAAGCATAAACAGGAAAGAACAGTTTCTCCACTGTATATGTGTATACATCTTCTGGTGTTTATTAATATGAAACATGTGAATAATAAATCTTTAATAATTATTGAACAGGTAAACCGTAAAGGATTAAAACAATTTATTTCTTATTAGTCATATAGCATTATTCAACTTCTATAGTATAAAGGAAGTAAAACTATGAAAAAGTATCTACATATTCTCTGAACTCACCTCTGAGACGGATTTGCCCCTTAGGACCATTACACATGAATACCGTGACCAATAAGTACTCTTGTATTTACTCCGAATGTTTGGACATGTAAACCTACTAGTGTATACAAAAAGTATAGCCCCCACAAATTAGAAAGTACAACACACTATATAATCAAATTTCCAGTGGTACAACTCAAATAAATTTCAAATAATTATTTGTTAACCCTTTGCCAAAGAAATCTAACTGATATTTGTAAATTTTGCAAACAGTATTGAACCAGATGAGAATCTGAGTAACTTCAAAAGGTTCTGAACTGATCATGTTTAGCTATAACATACTATTAAAAACAATAATGAAAACCCTACCGGTACTGCAGTGACAAATTGGAATCTAATTTTGAGATTTAAAATGAAGATTGGAAAGAAACAAATACAATGCCGTATTTAAGTACAACACCAGTACAGAAATAAGATGGTTTTAGTATCGAACACACCATAGATTTCTTTCAACACAAACGTAACTTTTAACATCAAAATGTCAAACCTTCCTAATTGCAGAGACTTTGGTGAAATAGAAACAATTCAAGATATGCTTTAGTCATGTCATGAAACACAATTAATTTTGACAAACGTTCAGCAGTTTTGGAAATTAGGAAAATATAATATTTCTATGAATGGGAAGATATACCTGTTTGAATTAAATAATTCCTATGCAGTGGTTTACATGACTATTTTACTAGAGAGTTGAGACAAAGCACGATGTGGCGGTATACATGACCAAAAAAGAAAAGGAAAACTCTTAACCCTTTCGCTGCCAATGCCGGATCTGTGATTACCTATGTAAACAGTTTGGATCAATATTGGTTTTTTTTTCTCAAAAATAATTACTAAAAGATATTTCCCTTACTTTCAGCAACCCTCTTACTATTAAGCCACAAGAGCCTATGGGATAATCTGATACATGTACATCAGGTACTGGTAACAAACCAACTTTAGTTGATGAAAAACACTCAGAAGGTAGATGTTGTTTGCCATGGACCACAGTTATTACTACAGTAGACGGACTAGAAATGTAAATGTTCATCAGAGTTTGGTGGTGAAATGTGGCAAGTGACTCCGAATCAAGATTTTGTACTGGCCTATAGTTTGACTGTGTTTCTCGCATTGCTCACAGCTCTGTCTAAATATCGCGAAAAATTGCCCTATAATCGGAGCGTCGAGATTCAGATATTTACTGTACTTGTTAGATTAAGATTAGATTTTCTTCATTTATGTTTTAAAATTATGAGTGAAAGTATATGCACAAACATGGAGCACATGCATCTATGACCATAACACAAACACATTTCTCATAGCAATTGCCCCAAATGGTTTTATTATGAACATTTCACCTCTATTTGGTGGACGAGCAAACGGCAAGCACATCACAAAACATTGTATGTAATGTTTTGGATTACCTCTTGCTAGGTGACAAGATAATGACACTTTGCTGATTTATTATCAGTGAAGAGATTTGTATCAGAAGAGTGAAATTAAACATACCAGCATTCATGAAAGGACATACCCATGTGTTTGAGGAAGAAGTGATAGAATCTAGGAGAATATAAGCAAATTGCATACATGTTGCATACATACTGCGTTGTGTAATATGCTTGATTCATTGATAAAGTATGTACATGCGTACAAGTTGAAAATCAACTCTGGTATCACTGGTATTTATTCACCCTTTTCCTGGTGAATATAACACTTTACCCCATGGGTATTGATGTAAGAAATAAATAATAGATACATGTGTCATGAATATTAACCCTTTCCCTGGTGAATATTCATGTAGGAAATAATGACGTCATGAATATTAATACGATTATTATATTTGCGTATGAACACAAGACATTAGCAGCTGGCGGTGGTCTAGTGATAACGCGCTTGACTATCAGTCCGGAGGTCCGGGGTTCAAATCCCGGTCACTCCCGGAAATTTCAAAGATGTTTTTCCGTGTCTCCCACCAGCACATCCTCTCCACCAGGGGTTAAAATGGGTACCTGTGAGGGTCACTCGCTGGTACTGCTGCTGCATGATAGTGCCACTGCTGCTGCATGATTGCGCCATATGTTAGCAGTGCTCAATATTGTAGGCCAATGACTCAATGGCCAGGGGAGTAAATGTACAGTCGACTGAGCGGTCATTCGGACTGAAAGTAGACTATAACTAGGTACCTTACTTTTTGAACTGTTATTATTATTATTATTATACCACATTTATATAGCGCTCTTTTCACACAGGATGTGTGCGATCAAAGGCGCTTCACAGGATTAAATTGCATGTACAGAATTGAATATATAGTATGCGTATATTTAAAACAAAATTTATGAAATTTAAGATAGAGATATCAACAAAACTATCAAAAATTGAATTAATTTAAGAACTATAGATAAAAACAAAACCATCCTTCTCTATACATTTTATGTCCGCAATTCAAGGGAAACAGACCCACACCGTGACTACCGTATATTGTGTCCGCCCACTTATGTTACAAAACTCAAATGAAACATTATATGTACAGTGGCAGTACATCATACAGTTACGACCCAGAAACATCTGACATACATACAACACTATACATAAGATATTGCCTTACACATGTAGGACAATGGGTTAACAGAATAGGTCAATTTTGTAGCTAATGCATATAAATAAACACAATGCAATTACAAAAATTACAAACAAATCACCAATATATACACCCGTATGCAAAATTGGCAAAGGAGTATAGTAATATCAATCCAAGCGACACTGAACGAGACAAACAATGCCGTGCCAAGCCACGACGCAGGTGGTTTCAAAGAGATTGGGCTATCCCTACCATCAGGATCCACCACCCAGCACAAAGCGACACAAACATCAAGTGCCTACGAACAGTGCCTATTCAAACAACTGACAGGATATTCCCTTACCAATAATTTGCAAGTAACCACAGGGGTCTGGACCGCTTCATGGGGGTCTACATGTACTATACAATAACAAGGGTTCCAACTGGCAGAACGGACATCCGTGTACCACAAGTACAAATATGAATGTAACTCTTGCAATTTCAATGATAATTTTGTAATTATTTCGGCTATTGAAAGGCAATATATTTTACTATCAAATAAATATAATATTCTCATGGTAACTTACGCGCAATTATCAATCCAACAACGATTTTCTCAAAATTTCACGTGTTTTCTGGGTCATTGACAAACGTTCGTTCACCCCGGTTTCACTATATCACAGCCATAACCTGGCGATTTTCAGTTCAAAAGATGGTGTGGTTCAATAAAACAACCCAATTATATCACCAATCTCCATTTGTTTTGTCTTCTAAATAAGTAAGCAACTAGCAACAGCGGCCTTTCCGTCTGTCGTTATGTTTCTATTTCGGATGCTGCCATTTTGCAACAAATTTGAATGGAGCCATTTCATTGGACGAGCGAAGGAAAAATTGGGAAATCCGTGACGTCACGTACAATGGCTCCTTCCTCGACGATTTGAAGCAAACTGACAAAACTCGATAATTTTACATCATTCTTTTGATGCTGGGGACTAAAAGTTGGAGGTGGGTGATAGAATTGATTCGTTTTATTGAACCACGCCATTTTTTAAACTGCAAATTGCCAGGTTATTGCTGTGATATAGTGAAACCGGGGTGAACGAACTTGTGTCAATGACCCAAAAAACACGTGAAGTTTTGAGAAAATCATTGTTGGATTGATACTTGTTCATAAGTTACCGTTATAAGATTATATTCATTTGATAGAAAAATATACTGGCTTTCAATAGCCGAAAGACTTACGAAATTATCATTTAAATTGTAAGAGTTACAGTCATATTTGTACTCGTGGTACACGGATATTCGTTCTGCTAGTTGGGACCCTTGTTATTATATAGTACATATATAGACCCCAATGAAGCGGTACAGGCCCCTATGCAAGTAACACAATGCTCGATATGAGAGGGATTCAAAAATGTCCCGTGGCCAAGGCAACAGTCATCATGATTGATAATTATTAGCTATGTTCTCTTAATTTCCCTAATAATTTCTTAGTAAAATATGCCAAAGAAACGCGTTTTTCAGACATCAACTGACACTGAATGAGACACACAATGCTGGCCCGAGCCGCAATCCGAGTTGTTTCAAAAGAGATTGGGCTATCCCTACCGTCAAGATCCACCACTCCGTGGCCAAGGCAATAGTCATCGCGATTATAATCATCAGCTACACCCCTTAATTTTCCTAGTAATGTCCTAGTGAAATATGCCAAAGACAAGCGTTTTTTTACATCAACTGACACAGAGTGAGACGCACAATGCTGTCCCGAGACGCAATCCGAATGGACTAGTAGAGATGAAGATTTGGTTGTTGGTGTGCCTCTGCATCTCATGAAGCTGCGTCTTTAACCATTTCTTCTACCATAAATACGCCTTTTTATGCCTATTGCAAACAGTGTTGACCCAGACCTGACAGCTCCTGCAAAAGCCGTCTGATCATAGTCTGCTCTGTTTGCTTATGGTATAATATAGAAATGATTCTGCAGTTTCTGTCCAGTTGTTCAAAGCTGCATTCAACTGACACTCAAACCAAGTATTTAATTTGCTCTACGTTAAACCCATCCTCAGTACCCATTAACAGTATTTCAGTACTTTGACTGAAATACTGTTAAACCTTTCGCTGCCAAATACTGTCGTCTGCCAACTTTGTCGTCTGCTACACATTTTCATTTTTTTGATTTTCTTCATTTTTGTTTCAAAAACATAGTAACAGCAACAGTTTGGATCCTGATGAGACGCCGAGTTACTCGGCGTCTCATCTGGATCCAAACCGTTTGCATAGGTTATTACAGACCCGGCATTGGCAGTGAAAGGGTTAAAGTAATATAAAAAAAGGTACAAACCAATAAATATACCGGGCATTTAGTCCAAACACGAGAAACACGTGCTTATTATATTAACCCTTTACTCCATACATACGCCTTCTACGTCTTTGCAAATAGAATAGACGTTGAATAAACATGACTGTCTTTATGAGCAGATGGTTGCTTAATGCAGGACAAAAGTTATGCAGAAGCTTTCTGCATAACTTTCGTCATGTATTAAGCTACCACCTGCCTTTGCCACTGCGAATTATGTCCCCTTTTGCTGGTCGTATTAGAGGAGTTTTACTGTATTTCTATAGCGCATTCTTATACCTTCGGAAATTTATTCGAAGATTACCGACGATAATACACGGAATATGCACGAGTCTTAGGTCAAATTTGTCAACATAGGGTTTGATGGAGGCATAAAGAAATTACGATGAACAAAAATGTTTCTGGAGCCTTGTTGTTTCGGAAACAGTGACATGCGTTGTTGTAAGGAGGGAATCGTTATTGAGAGTGTCGTTGTAGGGAGGGAGCACTGTACTATACTGTGCTTAATCGTTTACTCCATGAATAGTCGTGAAAGGCACAATGGCGTCATGTTTTTGTTTAACTAGTCCAAGATATTACTCCGGACGAACAAATCAAGGGCTTGGTGCAAAACTGTTAATTCCTTCACTTTGTGAAGGAGTTAGAATAGTTTTGCACCAAACCCTCGAAATTGCCTATATAAATGACTACGTGGAAGTAAAAACGGGACACAACTCCGCTATTAACTGGTGGATTCTGACAGCATTTGACGAGCATTATTTACTTATCCATATATACACTCCTCAGAGGTTCATATAAGCTGCGTAAATTACATTTTCAAGAATAACTTCTTTTGTTCTCCACCAAACCCTATGATGTGACCATTCTTTAAACTCGTTTCGAAGAGATGATTCTAGAGAGTGATCACAACATAGCGGTTGATGGAGAAAGGACGAATTCAGTACTTGAGTATGCATATTTATCAGTTGCTCTGACTCTGTTATGTTTCAATGAAACCTGACCAAGTAGTTCAAAGAAATAGCTCCGGCTTGACGGGTGGGTAACGCCACACACTAGTGCCCTGTAGGAGCTATATGATTAGGGTCTGCTCTGATTACTTATGGCATAATATAGATTGTGCAACTGGGAAAATGTTAAATGTGTGAATTGAACTGTTCTGTTCTGTTCAGTATGCGCCTCTTATATAGTACATGTATTTGCATATACATGTACTGGTCGTTAGAATTGGTAAGATGGTGTTTAGAAGTTAACCCTTTACTCGATAAATATGCCTTTATACGCTTTTACAAACATGGAATAAATAATATGAGTTTCTGCCATGTAAACCATTATACAAACAGCTAACATATATTTATGCATCCATTATTTCTTACATGAATATTCATGAGGTAAAGGGTGAGAGGGGTTGGCCATAGACTATAGAAAAGGCGTATTATCGAAGCAAGAAACGAACTATGTCTAACCATACATATTTTTGATGTTACATGAATTATTGTATTATGTTCTGTAGTGATTGGGGGCGCGTCTCTCTCTGTCTCTCTGTCTGTCTCTGTCTCTCTGTCTGTCTGTCTCTCTGTCTTTGTCTGTCTCTGTCTCTCTGTCTGTCTCTCTGTCTCCTTGTCTCTCTCTGTCTCTCTGTATCTCTCTCTGTCTGTCTCTCTGTCTGTCTCTCTGTGTCTGTATCTCTGTCTGTCTCTCTGTCTCTCTCTTTCTGTCTCTGTCTGTATCTCTGTCTCTCAGTCTCTGTATCTCTCTCCGTGTCTCTCTCTGTCTCTCTCTGTGTCTCTCTCTTCTCTGTCTCTGTCTCTCTTTATGTCTCTCTGTCTCTCTATGTCTCTATATGTCTCTCTGTCTCTCTGTCTCGCTCTGTCTCTCTCTGTCTGTCTCTGTCTCTGTCTGTCTCTGTCTGTCTCTCTGTCTGTCTCTCTCTCTGTCTCTCTCTCTGTCTCTCTCTGTCTGTCTCTGACTCTCTCTCTTTCTCTCTCTCTCTCTCTCTCTCTCAGACATGACTACATGTATTGCGATGTCAAGTTGAAATGCTGAATTTCTCGCTCTGTCTCTCTCTGTCTGTCTCTGTCTCTCTCTGTCTCTGTCTCTCTCTGTCTCTCTCTCTCTCTCTCTCTCTCTCTCTCTCTCTCTCTCTCTCTCTCAGACATGACTACATGTATTGCGATGTCAAGTTGAAATGCTGAATTTCACAACCTCAATTTATCATATTTACAGACCATCACGGATTAAAATGTATTTAAACAAGCATTAATATCTGTCTGCAAAGACAACATCCTTAACATTAATTCTTAAAACATCCTTAAAAATTGTAACACAATTTCTCTTGTAACTAATGTTATTGTCCGGAAACCATTATTATTATCATTGCAACAGCGACATTGATTCTAGAATCTCCAAATGTAATACGAAACAAATTGCGCCTCGAGTGTGGCCACAACATGTCTTTCCTTATTAACTTTATTGCCCGGACAGAAATGTTGAGCCCACCCCTAAAACGCACCAGTGTAATTAGAATTTTCCTAGAAAGTCTGTCTCTGAGATTATCAAATGCCTGTGTATGAGTAAGGATTTTAGCAATCAATGACCTTTGGAATGAGCTAAGACTCAAACACAACTATTTATAATCTAGAACCCTGGCTAAAACCGCATAAATAGTATTAGGTTTGTTGTTTTACTCACACGCCCTCATGATTAACCATGTACTCAATAAATACTCCATTCTACGCCTTTTCAAACAGAATAGACACAGATCAGATGGATCCTATTGGAGCCGTCTGGTCTATGTATACTGTTTGCTTTTGGAACAACACGAATATGAGTCTACAGTTCTGCTTAAGCAAACTACATGTAGTTCATGTGTTAATATGCCACTTTAAATAATTTTAATCTAATTAATATTGATGCAATTGTTAATGAAAACTCATGGAGTAAATGGTTAATTACCATTTAAAGGTTCTATTCACATGTTTGAAAAAGTCTTCATTCTTGTTACTGTAGAATCTTTTAAGTTTACTTAGGACTAAAGGATCGACATTGGGGTGTTCCCTACCTTTGGCTTTCTCTAGACATAAACTATTGTTTTCCATAGATCTGAAACAATAAAAACCTTTATCTTTGTTGAAGTAGAAGTTGTGTTCAGCAATTTTGTGCTCTATGCCTAAAAATGTTTCTACTTCAAACACCTCCTTATAAGGATTTACAATTAGATTGTCCCCATCAACAATATGTATCTGCTTCATCGGAAACAAGTTTGTCCAACGAGGAAAGTGCATCGAGTACATTGATCTCTGAGCATTTGGGCTTAGAACATTTATGTCTCCCTTTGAATTGCATATGCTCTCCTCAAAAGATTTTGTTTTAAGCCCGTCTCTTATGTGGTTTTCTCTAGAATGAACATAGTCAGATACAAGTCTAGTTATTGGTTCCCGAACGATGATGATCAGGTGTATAGAACTATTCATTCGATATATACGCTCTGGAGCGACTGTGCTTTCAACGTAACTTGGCGACTTCTCTATCGTAATCTGGTGTTCATAGGAGAGAGGCATCTGCTTTCTGTAAGACTCTAAACCTTTTTCGTACTTTTCGTCATTAGGAAAGAATTCGATCTCTTCATGTGCAGTTTGAATGTCAGGATGAATATTCAAATATGAAAGCAACGCACGTGTTCCAGCCTTACGAAAACCAAGTATGATGCACTTTGGTAAACGACGAGCCTTTTCTTGGGAACTGGGATATGGATCAGCAGCGGTCATCTCACGGTGTGTGACGCTATGACTGTGTACGCCTGAGGGTGTACCAGAGAATGCCATGTAACAAACATGGCTGATGATAATCATACACGATAACAAAGGTATCAACAGAAGCAGTCGCATTCCTGACGAACGATACAGTTGGCTTGATGCCTTGGTACACATACAGGATACAACGATCAAATGCCGATCTGAAAAGTATAACAGAACATGTGTAAATGTTTGTCCATAGAAAATGACACGAATAGTTGGGCAGATGTAGGGACAATTGAGTTTAGGGACGCTGCAGCGTGATGATGATGACTGATTATAAGAAGATGGCAGGCGTGTACTTTACCCTTTATTCCATAAATACATGTATGCCTCTTAACCCATTCCCTCATAGGTTATTTTTACAAATTTAGATACAACCTATTTGAATAAATCTACCGAAAAGGAGCATTTTAACTAGAGAAAATGACACGTTTAGAATTTTGTAGTTTGAAACCATTGTAATAAATACAGCATTTGCTCCTATAGGAGCAAATGCTCTATTCATCACAATGGTTTCACAAAGTGACGACTACACAGTCGTCAAAAGTCGTCAATATGAGGGAATGGGTTAAACACTTTGACAAATAGAGATACAGACTCTTGGTCTGCTCTGCTTGTGAAATAATAGCAAGCACACCTCGCAAGAATGGCAGAATGACATTCATGCGAACGAAATGAGCTCTATGGTTACGCGTAGGATATAATTTTGGTTCTGTAGGCTGTACATTGTTAACCTGGAATCGATTCAACTGATGTATGGTTTCCGGTTTGATCCAGTTGAGATTACTGGAAGCTGACGAATTACACCTTATTCAATGTCAAATGTATCAACTCAATACCCGACAGTCCACACAAATCGCAACAATCTTTAACCTTTGTCTTCGAAGAAAATCGATTTTCTATAACTTACTAAAATGTAAAGTGCATTCCGTTTCTGTATAGATCGAGATTAAACTATTTGAATCGCTATTTATTTGCCAGAAAATTAATGTTTTCCGTTCGGTAAACATCTCCGTCCATGATCGAGTTAGCGGAAAAGGCCGAGTGTATATGAAATGATGTCAAGCTCTGTTTACATTTATCGTCTGCAGTGCATTTTGTTTACTAACAATGCTGTGTCACTTCCTACTGTCAATAACTACGTACGTGATTGATCTAGACCTTTATTCTTAAAATTTCTTTCATTTGAATCAGATGTGATTACAAAACATCACAAGCTTTGAATTATATCTAGATAGTTACTGCTTAAATATTGATGAAATCTGACTTGTTCTGTTCCACCAGTTTGTCTGTCTGTCACCAGTTTGTCTGCCGTTTATCTCTGTAAAGTCCAGAAAGTTTAGAAAAAAATATCGTTACATTTCGAACATTCTTCAATTTTCTTCTGACAGCTGCCGCCATCTTGAAGTTGAAAACATGTCTTCACCAAACAAACTTTACAGATAATGGCTATAAATACATTGAGAGCGTGCAACAAATAAGTTGTATTGTAAACTAGTGAACTTTAATAATGTCATAACGAGCAAGCCGCTTGAGAAGCAAAGTGTATTTTACATTATTCGGACATAATGCCGCCGAAAACTTACAATGAGTGAGGTTCCTGTATGTTTGTACCCGACAGGTAGGACTATGTTACATTATAATGATTATTCCGTTTTGTGACGGAATATACTGCTTTTTTACGCACAACTGTCATAATGTTCAGCAAATTCGCATTTGCGTATGACTCTAAATGGTGATATCTATGGAACTGGATATCCAGTTTGTTTGTATGTCATAATTTGTATTATTATTGCAAATTCTAACTTCTTTGTTACATATTTGTTATTCAATTTTTGTTCGGATTTTGTGTTTTTGAAATCAACAATACTAAATCGAACAAAAGAAAATCAATTTGAAATCGAAATGTCGAGGAAAAGTCAAAATAATATTAGCATTCTCACTACAACTATTGCATTAAATTGTTATTGTTCTGATAATCAAGTTATCATAATATGAAGACGGGAACCAGATTATATTATGACGATAGACGGCGCTGCGAAACAGTAACTGCTCCCTTTGGGGGCTCGGAATAGCTGAAGTGTTCCGAATGCTCCGTACGGTGTTAGTGTTCATATTTCACCTCATTCAGGTAAGAAATTGTGCAAAACATAGCCTGTAGCGAGTTCATTTGCAAACTGTAGGAACTTAACGTTGCGTGAGCCAAATACATTCACAACCGATTGCAATCACACCAATAGTACATGGGAAGGTATGTCACAGTCATCTGCTCTCTAAATGGTGATATCGAGCTACTTGGTTCGAAGCCCCCCGCCCCCCGAGTGCAGATATAAAATATAAGATGACAACCATCACACTACTTAACAGCTCATGTATATGGGGGGGGGGGGGGTAACTAGTGTCTTTGTCTTTTACAAAGGCATGAGTGTTGACATCCAACTGTGTACAGGAAAGTAATCAAAAACGCAAGATGATATCATTGTTTTATTGATTTTTATTAGATCAAGATCTAATAAAATCACTCAAAATTGTTTGTTTGGACAAAATTTCACACCCTGATGATTCGCCGCACCCTGGTGACTTTATGCCTTTTAAAATTGTGTTCATTTTCGTAGTTTGATTGACACCGTATTCATATGCAGTGTAGTTATAAATAGACTTACAAACTAATTCAGGGTAAGAAAATAAATCATTTATGCAGTAATCTGTATTTGGTGTAAAGTAACAGAAGAACAAGTGTAGCCAGTAGCGGTACTCGAATCCGGTACCCCTTGTTTACTGGGCGAGTGCTCTACCAACTGAGCTACCAAGGCTGCTTGCAATGGGAGCTCCACACACCAGAACCACTACAGGTGATAGGAATGCATCTATGTATTTCAACTATTTGTTAATGTTGATGTTGAGACTCAAAAATGATGATAATACAGAGTGAGTCTGCGTATCTGTCTTCTTTCTATAGTCTGGTATAGATTATCTGCCCTGACACTAATTCTATACACATTGGGTCACCGTCAGGCGAAGCTTGGTGACGCCCGTTGCATATGCTATGGTATAATAAATGTTGTTTGTGTCACCTGCTGAGAGGCAGTGTGTCACATAGGGATCACTTTTCCGTCGTCTGTTTGTCTGACCATCTGTCACACTTTTTATGCCCCCCCCCCCCAACGGCAGGCATATAGTAATCGCATTGTCCCTCCTTCCGTCTGTCCTTCCGTCCGTGCCAAATTTCGTGTCCCTTCTGTGAATGGATTTCAAAATAACCTGGCACAAATGTTCACCACACAAAGACGATATGTCGCGTTCAGCTCCCTGGTCAACGGGTCAAAGTTCAAGATCACAGGGATATCCTTTTAGGGCATTTGTCACGTGACTGACATCTCTTGTTTTATTCTATACACTTCTCCCAGAAGTTGACATATTTGTTCCTTTGAGCACTCTTGCTCTATTTTGGAGTGATCATATTTATAATTGTATTTACTCCTTCCCTGTTCTATAGTTATTCCGAATTTCAAGACATACTGAATATTCATGGAAAAAATAATTGTAATGAAGTATAGAAGTTGGAAAATTGTAGCCAATTTAGAAAGTAAATAGGCATATCTTTCAATTTCCATCAGCCAACAGAGCAGACCCTGATCAGACGGCTCCTATAGGATCCTGGAGCCATCTGATCTTGGTCTACTCTGTTTGCAAACACGTTAATATGAAGGAAAGGGTTTTAAAAATGAAATAACTTTTACACAAAAGATGTTTTGTCATGTTTAACCCTTCTCCTGCTGAATTCTAAAATACATTTCTCCTTCTTTACCCATGTCCTGTTGTATAATTACATACATGTATATCTTCACTGTGTACAAGTATTTCGCTGTGCAATCACTGCTGTGGAGTGCACTGGTTGCACAATCAACTTGTAAATAGTGCAGACCCTGATGAGACAGCTTCATCTGGGTCTTCACTATTTACAGGTAGGTATTTTGACGTGAATAGGAAGCGAAGAGTTAAAATGTGGCAATGGTTGATTTAAGTATAAATGAGGCTACAGAACTTCTCAAGTTTAGGTAACTGTATTTTCAGTCATTATATACAGCCATTTAGGAATCATTTGATAGGGTCTACTCTGTTTGCTTATTAAATTATATGGATATGATGATACACTTCCCTTGAAAATATTATAAAAAAGTTAATGAACATACTTGAAATTATCAATTCACACATGCGTATTCAAAAGGGAAAGGGTCTGGTTAGCCCTTGACTTGAATATGCACATTCAACTTCTTTTAAGAAGCTTTTGTAGAGAAGCTTCACTGGATGTTGAGGTGTTTTTTTCAAGTTAAACAGAGATGGAGAAAAAAAATTGTATTGCTTTTAGGGGGTAAAAATATTCCTTAATCCTCTTTGAATCTCCTAAATGCGGGAACTCTGGTTGAATAAATATTCAGACAGTCAAGTCCAATCCAGTCAGTATGTTTAATTGTAGAACACCTTCTTGCCTATTTTTGAGAAGGAAGTCTGGGTTCAAATCCCAGCACTGGTTATTGGAGAAGTATTGAGATGAATAAGTACATTTTTTTTATTAAACAGAATTTACTGAATTGTAAGGGAAAACACTTCATACTGTGCATCTTGTTTAGTAAGATATTCTTTAAGAATTTGGTTATTTAACGCTTTTCTCCATAAATATGTCTTTCGAGCCTTTGCAAACAGAGTAGACTGACCCAGAGCAGAGCATCGTGTAGGACTATCTGATCAGGGTATGCTCTGTTTATGTATGACATAAAATAGAATTTTCTACATAGTTTCTGTCACAGCCAAAAACCTGTGTTCATGTGCCATTATAAAAGTACATGTATGTTAATATTAGTGATGTCATTTTTCTTACATGAATATTCATGGCATTAAAGAGTAATTAATAGCTTTTATTTACAGAGAAAGAAGACTGAAAAATGAACAAACCCAATGACCTCGGGGCACAAGCAGTACTAAGATGACCATTTTTGTATTTGTCTGTAAAATAATGGTAGAATAACTCTTGGCATATCCAGCAGCAATTATTGTGACAGCCTGACCTCTAGTCAACTTAGATGTGATAGATTGATGTGCTGTTCCTTTTCCACAGATGACATTAGATTGACTGTGTTTCCTCATAATGCAGGTTCCTTCATAAAGCCTATTTAATATATCTTTCAATATTTTCAGGCTTAACCAACAATTTATTTTCAGATATGATTTTGTGTAAATTTGAAAAGTAATTATTAAGAATATCATCTGGTGTATTCTTGGCACGGATCAATGATCACTTCTGTGGTCTGGCTAATATTATCTCTGAATGACCCTATTTAAACCCATCATACCATGACTGGGAAAACTGACAACCACTGGAGGCTTTCCTCTTGAGACTGATGGCATGATCAGTTGCTAGAGTTATGAACTCAGTCCTTGGTCTACGGCCATGTAAATAATGTAAGATTTACAAGGTTTTCCTCCTCCTAAAATATGAGAGTTTTAGAAGGTCCTGGATTAACATTGAAGGTTTCACTCTCAGGGACTGGCTGACATGGACCACGAAACTTATCACGTAAAGTGCTGTCTGGAATTCCATACATCTTTACAGCTTTATGAGCTGATGCTCCTTTAGAAGTCATCTCTGCATAGGCTAGTGAGTAGTGAAAGAAGCTCTAAGTCATGGCTCATGCGATCTCTTTTGTCCTACTCTCTTTATTTTACCAATTGTTGGAAGCTGAAAAAAGCACAAGTTGGGGTTTTATTTTATTATAAATCCCACTGGGAGAAAAACGATATTGGTTAGAAGTTTAATCCAGTAGATTTTTCCCCTGTATTTTCCCCCCCCCCCCATCACATTTAGTCGGGGCAAAAACTACAGTAGAATTAAACAATTCATTTTCGGGATAAAAATGAATGAATATTAAACTAAAGTTAACCGTGTATGTACATTTCACATTAATATTCATGAACATGTTAATGAAAAACTGAACTTACCCGTAAACACGCCATTGGTCACTGAAGAACTGGGTCCATGCTTATAAAACGTTTAGTTGAGTCTGAGTTCGTTCTCAAGTTTTTGATTGGTCAAATCTGAGCCAAAGGCTCAAATCTGACCAATCAACAGCTTGAGAACTCAAATCTGACCAAACAAAAGCTTGAGAACGAAACTCAAACTCAACTAAAAGCTTTATAAGCATGGACCCTGATTTGACAGATGCTTGTACTGTAGTTAATGTAAACAAAACGCAGACGGATGTTCGAAGTTGCAGGGAGCGGTGCATTATAACTTTGTGGGAGTTGCGTCCCCTATGTTAAAAGGGCCCATTGCTGCGCAAGAGTTTGAGCATAAATTTTACCACTGACATTCTAATTGTAATAAGAAAATTGTAATTTGAATGTTTTAATTATCAAAATTGAATTATCAATATTAGATTGAAATAAATGAATCAAATTTTCAGACAGAATTTGGAATAATAACTGCAAATTGGAGATAAAAGACACATTCTTATTTATCATTGAAAAATAATGTAAACAACATTATAACAAAAGCGCGTCAATTAACATAACATACTATTAACCTATTCTTTATTGTATAAATGTAAATATAAAAACGAAAATGCAAATAGAATGCATGTTTGATTAACAATAAACACAATTAATGATAGATATAAATGGGAAAATCATGTTGAAATATCAATAAGCATAATGAATGAACTGGCGGATATCCCCTTCCATAGATATCGAGCTACTTTCGGTTTTAACGATATCCCGGCAGTCGGCAACCATTACAAAATTGCATGCTGTTTTAGAGCTCATTGATGAGACTAGATGCTCAGCTATAACCATGTTAGGATGTGTCAGGTTGGACTTCGTTAACAGTTACTCGACTAAGTATGCTTTTGCAGAGTATACCCAGATT
This sequence comes from Azorinus chamasolen, assembly GCA_963576725.1. Classification (NCBI taxonomy): domain Eukaryota; kingdom Metazoa; phylum Mollusca; class Bivalvia; order Cardiida; family Solecurtidae; genus Azorinus; species Azorinus chamasolen. The sequence goes on along the minus strand of OY755238.1, from coordinate 29,523,366 downwards.
TGACAGCTCATACAGGGGACACGTTGGTTTTCTGTCACGAAAGTAAAACAACAATGTTGGGATACAATTGGTAAAGATAAACCAGGCAGGCTTAAAGAAGTATTTCAACAACTGCCAATTGTAGCATTCAGGCGTGATAAAAATCTATGTGACATACTGGTGCATTCAAAATCTAACCGGATTGTTAGACCAAGCAATACAGACTGTTCACAGGGTTGTGTTACTTGCAGTATTCTTGAAATGTCAAGTATTAGTGACACAAATAGGCAATCAGTTTACAATGTGTCTACCAATATTAACTGTAGAGAAAGAAATGTAGTATATGCAATTAAATGCAGTAAATGCGATATAATGGTGTATGTCGGCGAAACTGAGACAGAAATTCGGGAGGGAATGAAAGAACATTTGAGTGATGTGAGGCATGAGAGAGAGAGAGAAGCCAATAAACAGACATTTTGGAATCGGTGGTCATGGCAGTGATGATGTGAGATTTGTAGTTTTGAAACGGATGTTCCATGCATGTAGAATTGAAAGACAGATCCATGAAACTGATTGGATAGGGAGGATGAGAACGTACAGACCATTTGGCTGTAACATCAAAGAGGATAATGCGCTATTGCATGCATTCATATGACGTCGTTGCACCCATGATGTCATTTGATGACGTCATTTTGATGACGTCATGACATTTTAAATAAAAACCCAGTGTCACCATGACGCTGGATCAACATTATTCTCTTTGATTTTATGGCTGAATGCATGTAACAAAAATGTGACGTGTATTTTGACATGATAATCTTTGAAACAGACCCTTAGTGGTCGACATATTAGATTAGAGCAGTTCAAGTATTTATGTATTGTATTAATTGCCTATTTTGGAATATTTTCTTCATAGTAGTATTTTGTTTATAAGAAATTGAATAAAGTATAGTGGGTGACATGAACGTCACTTTATAAAAGAAAAGTAAGAGATTGTTGGTTTAAGTTTGTTATTTGAAGTTGTGCTTTCAACTTTTATCAAGTTGTACTGTATTCCTTTATTGTTCTATTACTTAAGTGATTTATAATAGCTGTTACTAACTGCATCTGTATCTGATGTATAAATCCTCACATTCAACATATATTTGGTGTTATGATTTCATTTTAATTAGTAGAATGAATTAGCCTTTACTTTTGACAGCTGTGCTCGCTTATAGGCTGTGCCTATTTCATATTACAGTTTCGTCCAATGCTATAATATCATATGTTCATATATAAGTATAAAATTTCAAATATTCAGCTAATACATATTCATGATGTAAGTATGTTTTAAATGGATATTAATCAGGTAAAGGGCAATAATAGAAGTACAGTCGGCTGAGCTTCCGACTGAAAGTAGACTACAATTAGGTACTTTTTTTTTATTAATCACTGGAACAAAAACTACAGATAGGAGATAATACAGAATATGGGTACAGAATCGTACCACGTTATTCCTTTATATCTTTATTGAATATAGGTAAAGAAATCCTAACAGGTTCTTCATCAATCTTTTCTGAACAAAGGCAAATAATTCGTACCAATGTTTTCATTTATGCTCTCTGAATATAGGTACATAATTTATACCACGTTATTCAACATCTTACCCTTATTGAATAGATAAAGCATCCATATCAGGTTGGTTCATCTATCCTTATTGAATATATGTAAAATAAAGCGTATTCAGCTTATTGATATATTCTTATTTAATTTAGTAAATCAATCGTGCCATATGTCACTAATTTATCCCTTTCGAATATAGGGATGAAATTGTATCACGTTATTCAGTCATCCCCATTGAATATATATATTCAATGGGGATGACTGAATAACGTGATACAATTTCCATACCTATATTCAATGGGGATGAATGAATAACGTGATACAATTCCATCCCTATATTCGAAAGGGATAAATTAGTGACATATGGTACGATTGATTTTCTAAATTAAATAAGAATATATCAATAAGCTGAATACGCTTTATTTTACATATATTCAATAAGGATAGATGAACCAACCTGATATGAATGCTTTATCTATTCAATAAGGGTAAGATGTTGAATAACGTGTTATAAATTATGTACCTATATTCAGAGAGGATTAATGAAAACCTTGGTACGAATTCTTTGCCTTTGTTCAGAAAAGACTTAATGAAGAACCTGGTAGGATATATATATATATAGAGAAATCGTAAGTACTTACGTCATACATGTACATGTATTTATCTTTACTGAATATAGATACAGTAGAACCCCTCTAAAACGGAATTCTAGAAGAGAAGACATTGGATTTCTTGAGGCAGGTAAAAACTACTTTGCTGCTACTGTAAAACTACATAGTCGCTACGGTAAAACTACATAGCCGCTACGGTAAAACTACATAGCCGCTACTGTAGAAATACACAAGCACTAGTGTAAAACCCACACAGCCACTACTATAAAAACACACAGTCGCTACTGTAAAACTTCATAGCCGATACTGTAAAAAATACACAATTGCTACTGTAAAACTACACAGCCGCTACTGTAAAACTACATAGCCGCTACTGTAAAAAGTATACAGCCGCTACTGTAAAACTACATAGCTGCTACTGTAAAATTACATAGCCGCTACTGTAAGACTACATAGCTGTTACTGTAAAAAGTACACAACCGTTACTGTAAAAACTACACAACCGCTATTGTAAAATTACTTATATTACCTCCTACTAAATTCTAGTCATTCCATTGGTCAATTGAGGTCACGAGAAACCCCCATAAATTCCATGTGGGGTTACTAAAATCCTTTCCATGGCTTTACAAGAGTTCCTTCCCTTGCTTGACAGTCATATGCTATTCTCCAACTTATAATAATCATTTATGTTTATTATTACAGTTTTAAAAAATGCATACATATAATGTATGCTTTAATTGCAATTGAAATATAAACATTAATTAGTTTTACAATGATAAAAATAAAAAAATAAAATATATTAACTAGATTTGAGGTAAAAAAAAATAGTTTCTTTAATTCTATTAAAGGGGGTTAATTTATCCTGCTCTTTTTGTAACATCAAGTTTGCAAGAGTTAATTCCCCTGTTTCCCCACGGAAGGTCATACATGTATGCCTACATGTATGATGCAAATATGCGTGTAAATACTTGTAGTCGGTAAGATAAATTCGTTATGCAGTGCTTGGTGTCTCTAATATGGAATATACACTGCCAGCAAATTTTCGTATGGGGCTTGGCTTGCCGGTAGTGCATATTCCATATTCGGGACACTAAGCACTGCATAAACAAATAGTAGCCGCTTCTGTAAAGTACACAGTTGATACTGTAAAACTACTTATTTTACCTTCTACTGAATTCTAGTCATTCCATTGGTCATTTGAAGTCAAGAGAAAACCCAATAAATTCCATATGGGGTACTAAAATCCTTATAATGGCTTTACAAGAGTTACTTCCCTTACTTTACAGCATATGCTTTTATCTTACTTATAATAATAATTTATGTTTATCCTTACAGTTTTAAAAAATGCATACATATAATTTATACTTTAATTGGATTTGAAATATAAACATCAATTAGTTTTACAATGATGAAACAGAATAAACAAACAAATAAATGAGATTTGAGGCAAATAAAAATATTTTCTTTAATTATATTAAAGGAAGGTAATTTATTCTGCTCTTATCGTAATATCAAGTTTGCAAGAGTTAATTCCCTTGTTTTTCCACGGAAGGCCATACATGTAGGCCTATGATGCAAATATGCGTGTAAATACTTGTAGTCGGTAAGATAAATTCGTCATACAGTGCTTAGTGTCCCCAATTTGGAATATAGACTGACAGTAAATTTTCATATGGGACTCGGCTTGCTGGCAGTGTATACTCCATATTAGGGACACTAAGCACTACATAACAAATAATAGCCGCTACTGTAAAGTACAGAACTGCTACTGTAAAACTACTTATCGTACCTCTTACTAAATTCTAGTCAATCCATTGGTCAATTGAGGTCACGAGAAAACCCAATAGATTTCATATGGGGGTACTAAAATACTTATCATGGCTTTACAAGAGTTACTTCCCTTACTTGACAGCCATATCGAGGGCTTGGTGCAAAACTATTCTAACTCCTTCACAAAGTGAAGGAGTTAGAATAGTTTTGCACCAAGCCCTCGATATGCTTTTCTCTTACTTTTGATAATCATTTATGTTTATCCTTACAGTTTTAAAAAATGCATACATATAATTTATACTTTAATTGGAGTTAAAATATAAACATCAATTAGTTTTACAATGATAAAAAAAAAATAAACAAAATATATACATGTACATTTTGTAAATGAGATTTGTGGCAAATAAAATTATTTTCTTTAATTCATTTAAACGGAGGTAATTTATTCTGCTCTTAATGTAATATCAAGTTTTCAAGAGTTAATTCCTTTGTTTCCCCACTGAAAGCCATACATGTAGGCCTATGATGCAACATGCGTGTAAATACTTGTAGTCGGTAAGATAAATACGTTAGTGTCCCTAATATGGACCACAGGCGTTCGGCTCATGAAATATGTCTAAAATAAGTTAAAATGTCCCTAAATTGACGTTTTGTAACATTTGGGGCCGAAAAAATAATGCTTGGGACGTTTTGAGACAACGCTGAAACTATACGAAATTTCAGCTTTGTCTAAAAAAAAAACAGGCATTTTTTTTTCTTCCCCAAATGTTAAAAACGTCACTTTGGGAACATTTTAACTTATTTTAGACATATTTCATGAGCCGAACGCCTTTGATATGGACTATACACTGCCAGCAAATATTCATATGGGACGAGTACACAACCGCTACTGTAAAACTACATAGCCGCTACTGTAACAATACAAAACCGCTATTATTATCTCAATTTCATTTACAATGTTAATTTCCCATAGGCCACCGTGACATAGAAATACTGTCAGGCCCAGCGGGAAAAAATTACTGTCGGAAAAATACCGTCTCCCGCTACCATAGGCACGGACGTGAGTGCTTATTAAATTGTGTGTGTTTGACGTCATCCGATGACGTCATCGACTAACGTCATCGATTCCATTTTGATCAACAAACGTCATTGTGGCAGTTGATTTGTTTTTGTTTATATACTGTATTTGAGAAATGTATTATGCGACTATTTCGTAGGAGGATATTCCAAGATTGGACAGTGAAAAGGGCTCCGCCAGTACTAATAACGTGTAATGAATAGACATGTGAAGCTGTTCCGCGATTTTTAAGCACCGAGTGGCTCTAGATTCTATAACTGTTCAGCGGTATAATAAAATGAATACCACATCTTATGGAGAGCGAAATCTCGTATTGTCAACCCTCTCCAAAGGATGTGCTATTTATATACTGTAAAGTAAAACTACACAGCCGCTACTGTAAAAATACACAGCAGTTACTGTAAAACTACACAGCCGCTACTGTAAAACTATATAACCGCTACTGTAAAACTACACAGCCGCTACTGTAAAAAGTACACAGCCGTTACTGTAAAACTACACAGCCGCTACTGTAAAAAGTACACAGCCGCTACTGTAAAACTACACAGCCGCTACTGTAAAACTACATAACCGTTAGTGTAAAACTATATAACCGTTAGTGTAAAACTACACAACCGTTCATGTAAAACTACATAACGGTTACTGTAAAACTACATAACCGCTACTGTAAAACTACATAAACGTTAGTGTAAAACTACACAGCCGCTACTGTAAAACTACATAACCGCTACTGTAAAACTACACAACCGTTAATGTAAAACTACATAACGGTTACTGTAAAACTACATAACCGCTACTGTAAAACTACACAGCCGCTACTGTAAAATTACATAACCGCTACTGTAAAACTACACAACCGCTACTGTAAAACTACATAACCGTTACTGTAAAACTACACAGCCGCTACTGTAAAAAGTACACAGCCGCTACTGTAAAACTACACCGCCGCTACTGTAAAACTACATAACCGTTACTATAACTCCACAGCCACTACTGTAAAACTACATAACAGTTACTATAACTCCACAGCCGTTACTGTAAAACTACACAGCCGCTACTGTAAAACTACACAGCCGCTACTGTAAAACTACATAACCGTTACTATAACTCCACAGCCGCTACTGTAAAACTACATAACCGCTACTGTAAAACTACACAGCCGCTACTGTAAAACTACACAGCCGCTACTGTAAAACTACACAGCCGCTACTGCAAAACTACATAACCGCTACTATAACTTCAAAGCCGCTACTGTAAAACTACACAGCCGCTACTGTAAAACTACACAGCCGCTACTGTAAAACTACATAACCGCTACTATAACTCCACAGCCGCTACTGTAAAACTAAACAGCCGCTACTGTAAAACTACATAACCGTTACTATAACTCCACAGCCGTTACTGTAAAACTACACAACCGCTACTGTAAAACTAAACAGCCGCTACTGTAAAACTACATAACCGTTTCTATAACTCCATAGCCGCTACTGTAAAACTACACAGCCGCTACTGTAAAACTACATAACCGCTACTATAACACCACAGCCACTACTGTAAAACTACACAGCCGCTACTGTAAAACTACACCGCCGCTACTGTAAAATTACACAGCCGCTAATGTAAAACTACATAACCGTTACTATAAAACTACACAGCCGCTACTGTAAAACTACATAACCGCTACTGTAAAACTACACCGCCGCTACTGTAAAACTACATAGCCGCTACTGTAAAACTACACAGCCGCTACTGTAAAACTAAACAGCCGCTACTGTAAAACTACATAACCGTTACTATAACTCCACAGCCGCTACTGTAAAAATACATAACCGCTACTGTAAAAATACACAGCCGCTACTGTAAAACTACACAGCCGCTACTGTAAAACTACACAACCGCTACTGTAAAAATACACTGCAAATATATGCAACCAAAACAAAGTGGAACCGTGATAGCTCGAACTCGGATAACGCGAACTTCGATATAACCCTAGTTAAACACCCGGTCCTGTCCAGTACATGTAATACATAATTGTTCTAGAATTCACCACTGCACATGTGTACAAACACAGGTGGCAGTTTAATGCACGTTGCAGGTAATGCTGACAGCTCCTACAGGAGCTACTAAACTATCCTGCAGGAGCTATTAAACTGTCCTACAGGAGCTACTAAAATATCCTACAGGAGCTACAAAACTATCCTACTAAACTATCCTACAGGAGATACTAAACTATCCTACAGGAGCTGTCAGCATTACTTTCGACCTGTATTAAGCTATCACATCTATAAAGTGTCGAAGTTAGAAATAGACTGATTCGAACTCCCGTTATCGCGAAGTGATTTTTATGGTCCCTTAACCCTTTCCCTCATAGGCTATTTTTAGATACAACCTCTTTGAATATAATAATTATCTTCCGAAAAGGAGCATTAACTAGAGAAAAGGAACTATTTTGAATTTTGTAGTTTGAAACCATTGTGATAAATAGAGCATTTGCTCCTATAGGAGCAAATGCTCTATTTATCACAATGGTTTCACAAAGTGACTTTTACAGAGTCGTCAAAAGTGGTCAATATGAGGGAATGTGTTAAAGTTAGAGAAATTGATGTTTCATTGTATACAACCGCTTTTGTAATAAATATTGCAATATCGAATGTAATTCATTCCCCTTCGCTGCCGTGTTATGTTGTCTGCAAAGCTTGTACCAATTTTCAATTTTTAATGTTCTACTATTTTCTGTCAAAAACATAATTACATTAAGAAACAGTTTGGATTCTGATGAAAAAACCGAGTTACTCGATGTCCCATTTCAACTCAAACTGTTTATATACACTATTTGAAGCACAACATGCATTTTCATTCAGCAGGACAGTGGAAATTATTTCCCTCTTACCTTTCGTTCCTTACACAGAATGTGCCAATTATGATCCACTATCTTATGATCTGACATCTCTAACTGCAATTTATATCAAAGTCCATATCGCAAGATATCCACGCTTGACTGAATATTATTCACTGCAATCATTATTGAGTGTCTCACGAAGATTTTCGGCCAATCATCAAGTCGGAAATTTAAACAGGCGCTCGAGTTTCCCTTGGATAGAGACGTTCCAGATGACAGCATTAAGCGTACGTTTCACTGCGCATGCGCGTGTCACATATTCACGTGTTAGCTTTATCTACAATTGTATACGTGTGGAGTGCGGCGAGTCTCATTGTTTCTGTGTAATGAAAAAGACACAGGAAAAAGTGTTTATTGAAAACATTCTTCGCCCAATACAAAAACGAACAGTAGCTTGTGGATGTGAAAACAGTACAGTAATCCCCTCTAAAACGGACGTTAATTTTTGCATAAGTGTCGGTCTTGGAGACAGGTGGCAGCTTAATGCAGGATGAAAGTCATGCAGAAAGCTTATCTCGTAGCTTTCTGCAAGACATTCACCCTGTATCAGGCAGCCATATGCCTAAAAGTATCTAAATTATTCTCAACTAGAATTCCGGTTTAAAGTGCTGTAAAAAATGTACCTAGTTGTAGTCTACTTTAATTCAGAATGACCGCTCAGCCGACTGTACATTAACTCCCCTGGTCATTGAATCATTGGCCCACAATATTGAGCACTGCTAACATATGGCGGAATCATGCAGCCGCAGTACCGACGAGTGACCCTCACAGGAACCAATTTTAACCCCTGGGTGGAGAGAATGTGCGGGTGGGAGACACGGAAAAGCGTCTCTGAAATTTCCGGGTGGAACCGGGATTTGAACCCCGGACCTCCAGACTGATAGTCAAGCGCGTTACTACTAGACCAACGCCACCACAAAAAGTCGTACAACTATTGATTACCATTCTCCTTATCTAATTGTTGATATGTTTAAGTGTAAAGGTTTGTCATCATTTGTACGCGCTTTTATGGCGACGTGGTAGTGTGTATGACTGCGAACCTGGCGACCCGGGTTTGATCCCGGGGCTGAGCGGGTATGTTTCTTAATAAGAACACCCGGTTACATTTGGCGCCCGACGTTGGGTTGTGATTGCATGAGCTCCGAGTTCGATTCCCAGTCGTTCGCATACCCATCGACATTCGGGACGAATTTAAACTTGCTGGGGTAGTATGTCACAGTGCGTAGGTTTATTATCACTTGTACGACCTTGCTGTACAAGCGCGCTTTTATGACGACGTGGTAGAGTCCATGACTGCGAACCTGGCCACCCGGGTTCGATCCCGGGGCTGAGCGGGTATGCTTCTTTATAAGAACACCCGGTTCCAAAGGCAGTTGCAACCTTACAAATTGAATTCTGCAGTATGCCTATTGATAATTGAATGTCGCTTGGGCCATTCCCTCATTGGCTAATTAATTTAGATCCAACCTCAATGAATAAATCTACTAAAAATTAGCATGACATTGTACTAGAGAAAGGACACTTTAAGAGTTGTTAAGTTTTTAAACCATTGTAATGTAGACCATTTGCTTCTTATGGAAAATGCTCTATATGTCGTAATAGTTTCAAAAAGTGCTTTTTACATAGGCGTCAATGTGGGGAGGTGGGTTTAAGCTTTCAGCACAAAGGACCAACTTTGGTGACTTACTTTTGCAAACAGCTCTGATTCAGAGGTGACACCGATTTGACACCAAGCAACTCGGTTTCTCATTAGGGTCCAAACGGTTTGGCACTCTAACTCTGTTAACCCTTTCCCTCATATAAACGTGTTTTCACGCATTTGCAAACAAAGTAGACCAAGATCAGACGGCTCTTAGAGGAGACGTCTGATCAGGGTTTGCTCTGTTTGCTGAAAGAATCTGAAATATATGTTCATTTACTTTCTAAAATGTCTACAATATTTCACTTTCCATATTTCGTTCGAACTATTTTGTTAATAAATATTCAGTACTGGTATTGACATTTGGCCTAAATACAGAACATGAAAAGGGTTAACTCTTTCCCTGTTCTATGTTTATTTTAAATTCCATTATCTACTGAATATTCGTGGACAATATAGTTACAAGTACAAAAGTTGCTGCAGAGGCAGAAACAGAGAGCGTGGGCAAACGAAATGCTAGGAAGATTGTGTAATAGAGTTATAAATTGTCAACTGTATGAATTAAATATGGATGGAACTGTCTTTTGTTGATATTTTCAAAATGCAGACGGTCTGTTTGAAGTAGGGAGTTTTGGACACATCTAATGGCATAATTGCGAAATTTTGACATCGTATATGGCTCACAAATGTAATTATTGCAGAGTGGAATGCTAGTAAACATTGAAATAAGATTTATAAATGCAAAGTAAGTTGAAATAAGTACAATACAAAGCTGTAAGGGAGGATCTATATTGTAGGTATGTTTCATTTTCTGAAATAATTGTAACAATCAAACAGTTACAAGGGTTCTAAAGTCAATTATGTTGAGGAAATGGTCATTTTTGAAATATGTTCAACTGTAAGGAAAATGTGATTAATTGACTAGGTGTTTATAACAAGGAAAAACTAGCATTTTAATTGATGGCTTGTGTATTACAGAATATCTGCAAACATGATGTTGCATTGTGAGACGGAACTAAACAGAGACGAGTTAATATTTGACATACTATCATTATGCTCTCAGTAGAGCTATGTGCATAATGAGAAATATGACGTTTATGTACAATGAAACCTGTGTAAACGAAACAGAAAATGGCATTATTTTAGGAACAGAACAGAACATATCTTTATTCAACTTGTGCAAGCATGTACATTGTTGTTATAAATACATATACATAGCATATGTCACATAGGTCAAGTAATCTTTCAGATTGACAGTATATTACAATTACAATCAATTTAATTACGTAGTGCATTAAGTGCTGTCTATTCAGATTTGAGATGACTTAAATATAAGCGTTAACAAGTGCGTTTCTCCTGCAAAAGGAATACTTTATATATTGAGCCAGTTTAACTAGTTCCTGGCGGTTTTGACATTGTAGTAGCTGACAAAACTTTACAAAACTTGGTTTAGCATAATAACACTTTTTGTATACTTCTAACGCAGGTCTGTGTATGAACTACATAAAGAACAAAATGAAACTCGTCTTCAATATCACGAGTTTCACAGTAACTAGAATATATTTCATTTCCTGGTATGCTTATTTTGCCGTATCTTCCTGTTTCTATTTTTAATGAATGTGAAGACAGACGCAGCCTAGCAAGATAAAATCTAAGTTTGTATGCCAATGTATCTAAATATGCTTCAAATCCGAAACAGCTTTTAAAATGTCTGTATGTTGCTAGTGCACCGCTACTATTGATATTCTCATCTCAACCTTGTATAATACCATCCGCTAATCCTTGTTTAAATATTTTGTGAAAAGATTTCGGGTTTACAATTATTTGATCAATCCAAACATCAGCAAAACCATGATTTAATAGTAATGCTTAAATACTTGTAACCAAAGTACAACAATGAGTCATGCAGGAAGCACCACATACAGAACAAACAGCTGCACGAACAGCAACACAAGGAAACAACAAATGTACATAATTATTAAAACATCAAGAGACGCGCAAAGACAAAACAAACATACGATAGGGGGAAGATGGAAGTACCGCCTACAATCGGCTAATAAATTATTGTATACAGTAGATGTAATATTACATTCTGTGTTGAAACTAGTTTCAGCCAATATTTAATAATTCTAACGATTTATATACAAGGGATATCGACCCATTTCACCATATATATTGTATGTCGATGTACCCCTCTTCACGTGTAGTAACCTCTTACAAATTTTTGGGTGTACTCGTTCTATTTGTTTAGATTAAGTATAACCCCATACTTCACAGCTATAATTCAAAATAGAACTAACAAATGCATCAAATAACTGACATGTAACACTACATTTCAGGTTTAAACAGTTAATATTGGTCATGAGTGCATTCAATGATCTCAGCCCTTTACCTACTATAAATTCTTGATTTAAAACAAAGCTCACAGTGTAGTTGAAAACCGTTCCAAGGTAGTTAAAGTCATCTACTGTTTCTAAAATCTCAGCCCGTACGACCAATTTTCATTTTCATTAAAATTTTCTAAACTTTTCCTAAACACCATTACTAATTTTTGAGCAATTTACGGCTAATACCCAACTTTCGCAGTATTCATTTAACTTATCCAATTTATATTGCAAGTCACGTGGCCAGCTACCAAAGACAACCGTGGCATCGGCATGAGGTAAAATTGCGAGTATAATATCATCTATACTTATTCCTATAAGATCTGGACCCATGCTTATTAAGCTTTTAGTTGAGTCTGAGTTTCGTTCTCAAGCTTTTGATTGGTCAGATTTGAGTTCCCAAGCTTTTGATTGGTCAGATTTGAGCCAAAGGTTCAAATCTGACCAATCAAATGCTTGAGAACGTTCTCAGACTCAACTAAAAGTTTTATAAGCATGGACCCAGGATCTTGAAGATTTAACTCTAAATCCTCAAGAAAAAGAACAAACATTATGGGCGAGATTATACTCCCTTGCATGAGTCAATGTAATTATCGTAGATCTCAGAATAAGTATTTCCTTTTCTAAAACATGTCTTGACTTTATTGTACATATCCTTTAAAACACGTAAAATATTACCGTTAGGACCCAACTTATATAACTTGAACCACAAATAATTTCTATTTATACTATCGAACGCCCTTTTTAAATCGACGAAAGCGCAGTACAAACGTTTATTAGACGCTATCGTATTCAGTACAATAGCGTGAAGAATCAACACCGCGTCTACAGTTGACCGACACGATCTAAAGCTGTGCATCTGATATGATATATTTTCCTCACACTATGCTGAAACCCTGTTTTATCAGATAGTCTACCTTGTGGGAGTGCCGTAACTGAGTGCCGTAAATTGCGGAAATGCACAAGTGCATTTTGTATGCAAATTAGCAATCGTTAGCCAATCGTAACGCTCATGTAAGCGCCAGCCATGTGGGCCGTCCGTTGTATTACCGCGCTGTTTGTAAGGAATGGCCGAAACAGCCGTCAGCTATATAGCCTGTTTCATTTTCTTTGGCATTTTAAAGCTTATGTGATAAAAAGAATCGCTAAAGCTCGTGTCATATCATTATAATAAGCTCGTTGTAAGATCCTCTATATTTAACAGCCCTGCAAATATTTCAGCAAAGCAGCTAATTAAATGAGTCTGGATAAAATCCAGAATTCAAAATGGCATTGAATGAATCGCACAAGTGTGAAGCTATAATATCAATGGATTCAATAAAGTATGAAGTTAGTAGAATATCAACCCATACCGCTTTATCTGAATTGCGTTTTTGAACAACTGCTAACCTATCACAATTAATTTCATCAACATTTAAAAACTTGCAATTAGGATTGTCAAAATGTTTATAGCAAAGCAACTCTGCGTCCTCAGTAACAGTTTGTTTAGAAGAGTCCATCATTGTTTAAAATAGTTAAAATAAACTTGTCTACGATTATTTCGTTAGTAGCATGTGACTTCTGCCGGAAGATCGAACGAAATGGCGTAAACGTTCATGTTATTAAAATTACTGCGCTTACGAGAAATTAATTTCTTGTATGCTATTTTGCTTTCGCACAATACTATTCAATTTTCAGGTAATTACTTACTGCTGTAACTGTGTAAAGCACGGAGGTACACTTTTCTAGCGTGTCTAGCGTTTCTAGCGTGTCTGCATTCAGCATCAAACCATTCACTATCTTTTTTCAAATCATCGTCTTTAAAGCGTACATGTTTTGAAAAAAGAGGATCAGCAACCGAACGCATAGTTGCGACAATAATTTTGATTATACTTTTTAGGGAGTGACTGTGCAGTGCTGGTTGCAGGATAACTGATTGAAGGAGTTCCTGCAGGGGTTGTTTTTGGCATTAAGCAGTCGCCTGTTTTGAAAGTGTAACTTACTGTTAAATATATGTCCGGTTTAGAGAGGGTGTATTTTAATGTAAGAAAGTGCAATAACCTTAAAACTCCATACATTATGGCAATACTGGATATTCCTAAAGTAAGGTGACACAATAATAACTTGTCTCAGTTTAAATCTGTCATACAATAACATAAGAGATATTTACATGAGTACAGGATGTAGACAGTGAAATAAAAGCTATACTGTAAAACTTTTATTGAGTGATCATACTTTAAGTAAAATTGACAGCTGGTAAGTAAGTGGAAGTTGGCATTAAAAGCAGGTTGAAATGCAGAAAATATTGTGGAAGTTTTGGTATGTCTTTCAACATGTGTTTAACACCAACTAGTATGAAAGGCAAACGGTGGTTACTGCTTAAAGTTGATCTCATTACCTAATTAGCTACTTTTAAAATTTAAATATTTGCAATAAATAAACTGAAAAGGAGCATTTACTAGAGATTGGGGAAAATAAGAGTGTGTGGGTTTGAAACCATTGTGATAAATGGAGCATTTGCTTATTTGGGGCAAATGTTCTATTTATCACAATTGATTAGAAAAGTGACTCTTACATTGGTGCGAGGTGATACGTGAAGTAAAGTGACGTAGGTCACATAATGATCAGTCTAATTCTCGTTTAATTCTGTCATAAAATTACGTGGCACTTGTACATAATGGAGACATAGTGAGATAAAAGCTATACAGTAAAAACTTATATCGGGTGATTATAACATTAGTAACAGCTGGTACGTACCAAAAGTGGGCATTAAGGTGCCACAGTATGTTAGCAACAAAAAATAATCATTTTTTATAGTTTTGCATTATGAATAGACACTAGTCTCTTGTATCCATTGCATTAACGAAATACCATAAAATATATCACAAAAGCCGTATAAACCCCTTTTACTTTATTACTATTGATCTTTTCTCTCACTTAGCCAGTCAGCCATATACGAGGAAGGCTTATCAGGGGCACCTAGGGGGGAGGGGGACTAATAAGTAGGGCACATACGTGATCAAGCAATAGGGGGCTATTTATCCGCATTTCCCTCTAGGTAGCATCAAACGATGTAGGCCTCATGACTAGATAAGATTCTTGATAGGTGATTTATGGGAAACCGGCAATTAATTCAGCTTTTTTTAATTGATCGGATGGAAGAAAGGGAGATACAGTGGATAATAGTGGAGCTAAGTGGAAAATATCACACATATTATAGGCTCTCCATTGGATATAAATTTGATTGATCTATACATAATTATAAGGTTACGCAACACAATGGGGGTCTTTCTATTCCTTTTCATGTTTTTGACAGATGCAAATTTAAAGCAGTCGGCCTTATCAAACAATCATAACTTCTGTAATTTGTTTCCGAATTATACTTTGTTTGCGGCATATCAAAGAGCATTGCCTGAGCCAGGGATTCATGTCACAGTTTTTTTATATCTTGCTTCGATCGTCTAAAATCAAGAGAAACGTAGCGGGAAGCAGAATTTTAAGGGTCTTAAAACTAAAATATTGCATAACTCCCAAACGGAGAGGTCTATCAAACATCTGTGACACCGACCCCTGGACATGCTAATGATTCACATATTGGCCAAGTACAATACGTTTAGTCAAAAAGATAACCTTGTAATCGCTGTTTGAAAAAATCAAACTGGCACATTTAAATAGATTTAAAATGTCAGTTTTGATAGGATTATCGATTTTTCTGATAAATAATCAAATACATTAGTATAACTAACCAACTAGGCTCAGAGAAAATGGCTCTAGGTAGTTGGCAATATGATTTTTCGATATCTAGAGCTAAACTATCTCGCCACCTTAAATGCAGATTGAAATGCAGGAAATATTGTTGTTGTTTTGGTTTGACATTAAACATGCGTTTAACACCAACCAGTATGAAAGGCAAATGATTTGACTCCTTAAATTGTGTTTTAATCCATTGCCTAATAGGTTAAATTTTGCATAAAAAATTGAAAAGGAGCATTTACTAGAGGAATGGGAAAAATAAGAAGTGTGTAAATTTTGCATAAAAAATTGAAAAGGAGCATTTACTAGAGGAATGGGGAAAATAAGAAGTGTGTACATGAAACCATTGTTATAAATGGAGCATTTGCCTCTTAAGAGCAAGTACCGTATTAAGCACAAGTATATCAAAACGTGTCTACTACATAGGCAGAGGTGATTCGGAAAGTAAGATCACATAATAACATGTGTACATGATATACATGGTAAAATGAAAGCTATACAGTAAAACCTGTATTGAGTGATCATAACTTAGACAAATTGGCAACTGGGCATTAAGTGCAGTTTGAAATCAAGGAAAATCTTGTGGATGTTTTTCTTTGACTTTCAACTTATGTTTAGCAGAACCTGGTATGACAGTTGAACGAGTTTACTGTTTGCATGGTGTTTATTTTTAAACCCATTACCTCATAGGCTATTTTTTAAATCTATACCTCTTTGCATCAATCATTTGGAAAGGAGTATTTAATAGAGAAATGCGAAAATAAGAAATGTGAAGTTTTGAAACGATTGGTATAAATGTAGCATGAACAGAGGCGAGTTGGACAGGGGCGAGTTGGTCCTGGGCGAATGGAATTAGGCTATGTTGGAAGTCGGTAAAGTTGGCCTGTGCTTCAGTCGCGATACACACTATTACGGTGGTGCACATGTCAAAATGCATCTGCCCAAATTTCAAATTGTAAATAGTTGGTACGAATCAGAGGCATTGTTTCGTGTTGCTAAAAAATATTTTATACTGTGATACCGAACACGACAATCTTGTTCCGGATAGGAAAAATGTGGATGGTGGTGATGTTGCGATTTATATAACGGTAAAAACAAAAACATTCCGGCACCAGTACCAAACCAAATTTTCCCATCGCTAATTGCGCGGGCCCCTGAGAGGCCCGAGCAATAATGAAATATGGAATGTGGAACATTGTAGCCATTTTAGAAAGTATTGAAACATATCTAACACGTAAATACTTGAAATGCTCTGATCTAATATTTCGACCACTAAGGGCCTTTTTCAAAGATTATCATGTCCAAATACACGTCACATTTTTGTTACATGCATTCAGCCATAAAATCAAAGAGAATAATGTTGATCCAGTGTCATGGTGACATTGGTTGTTATTTGAAAAGTCATGACGTCATCAAAATGACGTCATCAAATGACGTCATAGGTGCAACGACGTCATGCATGCATTAGCGCATTATCCTCTTTGATGTTACAGCCAAATGGTCTGTACGTTCTCAGCCTCCATATCCAATCAGTTTCATTGATCTGTCTTTCAGTTCTACATGCATGGAACATCCGTTTCAAAACTACAAATCTCACATCATCACTGTTATGACCACCGATTCCAAAATGTCTGTTTACTGGCATCTCTCTCTCATGCCTCAAATCACTCAAATATTCTTTCATTCTCTCCCGAATTTCTCTCTCTGTTTCACCGACATACACCATTATATTGCATTTACTGCATTTTATTGCATATACATTTTGTACTACATTTCTTACTCTACAGTTAATGTTGGTAGACACATTGTAAACTGATTGCCTATTTGTGTCACTAATACTTGCCATTTCAAGAATACTGCAAGTAGCACAACCCTGTGAACAGATTGTATTGCTTGGTCGAACAATCCGGTTAGTTTTTGAATGCACCAGTGTGTCACATAGATTTTTATCACGCCTGAATGCTACGATTGGCAGTTGTTGGAATACTTCTTTAAGCCGGTCTGATTGATGCAAAACTTTTGAATGTTTTTTTACAATGTCATGTATATTTGGAAGCAGATTTGAATACGCCAAAACTAAAGGGATCCTATTATTTTTCCTATTAGATCTAACTGTTTGTTTCTTTACTAAACTGGCAAATCTGTCAAGTTTATCCACCCTTACCAACTGATTTTCTATTATCCTGCCACTATATCCTCTCTTCCTTAATTGACCATTGAGTTTATTTCTTTCTCTAATATAGTCGGATTCTCTTTCGCATATACGCTTAATTCTTAGTCCCAAACCATATGCTATGCTTTTCTCTGTACTACGAGGATGACATGAAGAATTGTTAAGGTACAGCTGTTTGTCTGTAGGCTTAACATAAAGATCTGTTTATATATGGCCATTGTCTATTGTAACTACTAAACATTTTGTTTACTAGTTTTGTTTTCACTTCTTTCAGGCTTATTTCAGTTACACACCACAGATGTGGTGTAATAAACTGTAATAAATACTAGATCTGTAATCAATGCACTAGTTGGATTTACCAATTTTGTTACACTAAATATATAGTATATCGTCAATATTGGTAATAAAACGTGACGGCTGTACGCATTGTAGCTATTTTCATTACTACAATATTTCTCATCTAGTATCATTAGACAGAAATAATAAACGGCAAACATATACTACGTATAGACATATTAAAATGTTCAGTATAATATTACTGTGATACAATCCATTCCCATCATGGTACTTGATGAGTTATTCCTGGATGGTATTATCGACACAATTCTTTATAAATTCTCTATAAACGAAATTGTATTTTGATAGGAAAGATGTTGTGTAGGGTTGTGTGAATGCGTGGGTGCGGGTGGAAGGGTGTTAATTTGTGAGTGATTGTGTACATGTACATGCGTGTGCGTGTGCGTGTGCGTGCGTGCGTGCGCCTGCGCATGTGTGTGTTTTTCTGTAGGAACAATGATTACAAGTCGTATTACTTTGCGTCCATGGTTCCAAATATCATGAAATAGGGTCAGCATTTTGTAGTTACTAACTTGGGTTGATTTTCTTCTGAAAAGGTGACACCATTTCTATAAAATATCGGGGGTAAATTAACATTGCCCACATTAGTCATGATATATTAAACGAGTCTCAAAATGATATGACTGGGGGTCACTACACCTGTAACAATTAGGACCGAGGTTAAATATTTTTCGATTTACGTGAAACCCTTTCTTTAAAGTATACTTGAGGTACATGTAGATTAAAGTTGCTGACATTGTTCAAAATATCGCGATAGTGGGCCAAAGCATTATGACCGGGGTCACTATTGTTTAAATAATACTGACTGGGGGTCGATATTCTTCATCAAAAGTGACCCCTTCCTTTCTACAAAATACTTGGGTTCAATTAACATTGAGCGCCGCAGTGTTTATTATATAATAAACAGGGATCAATACTTCTATGATCTGGGGTCACTACATCTGTAAGAATTATGACCGGGGGGGGGGGGGGGGGTTCACTATTGTTTAAATACTGCGAGCATTGGTCTTGCTATAATAAACTGATCAAAATGCTATGAAATCGGGTCAAAGTACTATGATTGGGGATTCAGCAAGTCACCAACTAACCGGGGGTCGATATTCTTCATAAAAAAGTGACCCCATTTCTATATTATACCGGGGGTCAAGTAACATGGCGCGGTCATGCTATATTAAACAGGAATCGAAATGATAGACCAAGTGTCACTACACCTGTAACAATTATGACCGATTCATTTGAAACCTGTTTTTAAAAATTATACTTGAGATAGATTAAAAATATTCAAAATATGACGAACGTGTATTCTTCAGAAAAAGTGACCCCTATCTATAAAACGCTTCGGTTGAATTATAATTGCCCGCATTGGTCATTTTACAATTATCAGGGCTCAAAATGTTTTGAACGGAGGTCACTACATCTGTAAAAATAATGACCGAGGTTAAATATTTTTCAATTATTGTTGAACCCTTTCTTTAAAAATACAGTGCTCCCTCTCTACAACGACACCCTTTGGGATACGAAGATTGTATGTGTTGTTCAGAGGGAGTTGTTATAGGGAGGGAAAATCAAACATAATTAGCTTGTTTACAGATTCCCAGATAAGGTGTATTACGAGAACTAAAACCGTTATCTCTTTATCAAACCCTATGTTGTGACCACTCTTTAGAATCGTCACTTTGTGACGATTCTAAAGAGTGGTCACAACATAGGGTTTGATGGAGGCATAAAGAAAATACGATGGAAAATAGTTGTTTCTGGGGCCTTGTTGTTTCG
Organism: Azorinus chamasolen; assembly: GCA_963576725.1. Lineage (NCBI taxonomy): Eukaryota > Metazoa > Mollusca > Bivalvia > Cardiida > Solecurtidae > Azorinus > Azorinus chamasolen. The sequence goes on along the minus strand of OY755238.1, from coordinate 29,503,369 downwards.
GAAACAGTGACATGCGTTGCTGTAAGGAGGGAATCGTTATTGAGAGGGCCGTTGTAGGGAGGGAGCACTGTACTGGAGGTCAATTAAGTTTGCGGGCGTTGATCAAAATATCAAGAACGTTGGTCAAACCACTATGACATGACTGGGTCACTATTGTTAAAAAAATACTGACCCGGTCGATATTCTTCAGGAAAAATGGCCCCTTCTTTTCTACAAAATAGTTGGGTTCAAATGACATTGCGCGCATCGGTCATGATGCATTAAGCAGGACTCAAATTGCTATGGCCGGGGGTTACATGTGCTACATCTGTTAGAGTTATGACCAAGGAAAAATGTTTTTGATTCACGTGAAACCCTTTCTTTAAAAATACTGGAGGTAGATTAAGTTTGCGATTGTTGTTCAACATATCATGAACGTGGGTCAAAGCACTATGACCGGGGGTCACTTTTTCAAAAAACAATACTGACCGGTGGTCGATATTCTTGAAAACAACATGACCCCCTTCTTTTCTACAAAATAGGTTGGTTCAAATGATATTGCTCGAAACGATCGTGATACACTAAGCAGGGCTCAAATTGCTATGGCCGGGAGTCACTACATCTGTAAGATTTATGAACAAGACTAGATATTTTTCCATTAAGATTAACCCTTTCTTTAAATTATACTGGAGGTAGATTAAGTTTGCGGGAGTTGTTCAACATATCATGAATGATATCTACAAAATACTTAAGTTCAATAAACATTGAGCGCATGTCTTAATATAATAAACACCGCTCAAATTGCTATGACCGGCGGTCACTACATCTGTAAGAACATGACCAATGCTCAATTTTTTTTAATTCACGTGAAACCGTTTCTTTAAAAAATACTGGCGGTAGATTAAAAATTCTGAATGGTGGTGATCCCCCGAAAGCAAAAATTGCAACACAAAAAGAGAAAATTGCAGTGTGTCAAAGCACTATGATCGGGGGTTGTTAGTTTTTACAAAATACTGACCGGGGGTCGATATTCTTCAGAAAATGCGACCCCTATGTACACAATAGTTGGGTTCAATTAAAATTGCGCGCATTAGTCATGATATAATAAACACGGCTCAACAAATACTATTTCCCACTCCTCTAAAATCAGTCAAAAGTTATGATGTCGAACCCCTATGTTGCCTCACTTCGATGAATTTTATTTCAATTAATTTCATCACGTGATACATCAAAATAGGGATATAACATTACAATATGTCCTCAAAATATGGATATAACATAATTATGGCATATGTACACAGCATTGACCATACGAAAAACCACTGCCAAATGAATTTCAGACACAGATTTCCATCCAAAAAAAACCAAGCTAGATTTCTTTATATACGCATGCTGATATATTTGCTCCCATGTGCTCGTGAGTGCGTGCGTGAGTGTTTGTGTACTTGCATGTATGCGAGCGTTTCTAAATGTATATGTACATGTAAGTACCGGTATATGTGCGTGCGTGCGTGCATGCGTGTACCGATATGTGTGCGTGCATGCGTGCGTGTGTGTAATTGTGTATATACATGTACATGCGTGTTGTGCGTGTGTGCGCGTGTGTGTGCGTGCACAGGCAAGCGGGTGTATGTTTTGTTGAAACAAAGATAGGGGGTCATTATTATTCTATGGGGGTCACAATTTAACGTAAGGGGTCAGCTTTCTTCGTGTGCAGGGGTCGTAATATTATGAACGGGGGTAAAAAAAACTATGACAGGGGGTCACTATTGTTTAATCCTTTCGCTGCCAATGCCGGATCTGTGATTACCTATGCAATAAGTTGGGATCCAGATGAGACGCCGAGTAACTCGGCGTCTCATCAGGATCCAAACTGGTTGTTGCTGTTACTATGTTTTTGAAACAAAAATGAAGAAAATCAAAACAATGAAAATTTGTAGCAGACGATAGAGTTAGCAGACGACGGAGTTTGGCAGCGAAATGGTTAAAAATACTGACCGGGGTCAGTATTTTATGGGGGTCACTTTACTTCGTTACACCGGCTCACTATCAACCCCCTTGCAGAGCTGTCGTTCGTTATTCTCACATGCACCTCTGTGATGGGTTCGATGACAAGAATCTTGGCAAAAGCAATAATTTGTGTTTTATGGTTATCTGAGGCGACAGTTTATATTAAAATAGCCCGAATCAAGAACACATAAGTTTTATTTTATCATAAAACTGGTAATACGGTCTAAATGCAGAGAATATTTGAATATAAAAATAGCCTATGAGGTAATGGGTTAAGGGACACTGGACACTGATGGAATAATGATACCATCCAAGTAAAAAAGAATATTCTATACAGAAATAAAGAGGAAGCGAATTAAAATTTTGCTACTTACATACATGTATCAATCGCAAACTCATGAACTCACTCACTTTCCTCAATTAAAATTAAACAATGATAGAATAGGATTAATCCTACTGTAATGTGTGAAGGTACATTGTATATGAGGTTTTTACTTGTCGCAAATTATTATAATAGTGACGCCGAAGGCTGGTTCATCACAATACGCATTGCTACGTCTTCATAAAAGGAGAATGCCCAGATCAGACGGCTCTAATAGGGGTTGTCTGGTCAGGGCGGCCTGCTCTGTCTGTTTGTGAAATAAAAGAGATATAGTTCTACACTTTCTACCATTGTCAATATTTCTTGTGCCCATATTCCATTGTAAAAACTGTTAGTTTTAACCCATTTGCGCCCAGTGGATTCTTCCATGTTTATATATTGGATTAGTCCAATTTTTATCTAAGGGGTGACTGGCCTAAATGTTCAATTTCGTTTTGTTTTATATTGAAGTCCCTATCAGCAAACAATGTAGACTCTGATCAGACGCCGCATTATGCGGCGTCTGAATAGAGTCTACACTGTTTGTCTATGTCCTATATATGGGGTCGTGGGAACAAATGGGTTAAATTAATATTCATAATGCCATCAATTCTTACATGAATATTCACGGAGTAAAAGCTTAAGGCATCTGGTAGACTAACGCAGATCGAACATAATGCAGACAACTCATGATGTCCTGTATAAAGCAACCACCTGCTTTTTAAGACGCTTGTATTCAATAAATGAATGGTCGCTGAAGACTGTAATACGGTTTAATTGTAGTATATACATGTATGTTCTGCGCATTATTGGAATACGGACAATTCTAGAATTGCCCTGCGCGTTGTAGGAATTCAAATAAAGGCGGACCATTCCAGAATTCGAGAATCTAGAATCGCGCAAGGCCAAATTACATTAGACTCTGTGACTAGCATTATTGTTATGATCTACTCTTGTTCGACGAGAAAAAAAGAGACTTTGATGCGGGTACACTTATGTCTTTGTGTTTCTAAAATTGGTTTGTTTGCAATCATTATTACCCTATTATTTATTGTATTTATTGTTTTTAATCTACTATTGTTTGACTGAGAGTCGTACAATACGATTCATATATATAGTCGATTAATAAAATAGACTAATGTGTACAATTGTAACTTTTGTATGTGCTTCAGCTTTGTACTTAAAAATCATGCTCGTCTGTGATCCTGTTCTAATTTTATCTTATTTTGTTTCTTTTTATATATACTTATGCTTGTCGGAATAAAATCCCTACAGGGCTTATGTTACTATGCTATATACTATCCGGCGTGAAATAAAAAGTTTCTATGTCTATGATTGAAAATCTATAAATGTATGTAAATGGAGAATTCCAACTTTGTCCACGATTCAAAAAATGCGCATGGACCATTCTAGAATCGCCCTGTGCGTTTTTGGAATTCCAAAATAGTCCGCCATTATTGGAATTCCTAAAACGCGCAGGACAATTCTAGAAGTGTCCATATTCCAATAATGCGCAGAACATTGTTGGCTGCAATTTTCTTTTGTTTAAATTTCTCAACGTTCTTTAAAACAAACTATCATAGTAATAGTGTAGACACATCTGGATCCAGCCTGTTTACGTAGCTTTCACAGATGCGACATTAAGAGTTCATAAGTACAGGATTTCGATCGTACAAAAAACAAATATACATGTTACCTATAAGTATGTCCTTAGTGTCAGTAAATAATATAATAAGGAAATAGTATCAGCCAGGACCAAATGATAATGGTTCGAATTATTGGAGAGGCCCTCAGGCCTCTCCAAAGTGTTGGAATTGGATATCGGCGTATACTGGGATGGTTTACAATTTATCTCAATGAGTTTTGAATAGGGATAGTAAAAAGAATATCGCCGTCTACCGGGCGGTACGAGTCGTGGCTATTCGCATGCGCGAGTATTGGTTACATGTATATATATAAAAAAAACGCAGTCAAACCAATAAGGAGTTTGAATATTAAAGTATTTATAGAAAACGTGGTTGAATTTGAAAAAAAAGATCAGTTGAATCCATAATGTCGATCTTTTAATTCAAATAGACATGATTATTTTATCCAAGAACAAGGTGCAATGATTGTTGCATTCCGCATAAAATTCGAGTACTGATTGGCTCAGTTTCTATTTTTAGATTGACTTACTCATACATCGATGGAGCTGAACAGATTATTTAGGTCTATGCCATTTCCCATTCCTTTAAGGGTTCCTCATTCTAATTATCATGTGAGTAGAAAGGAAACATGTGCATTATCCATTAATCTTTGTTTCCCGACTTGATTCTTATTAAACCGCGTTTCTCCAGCGGTGGATTAAATTAATTAAACTGATAAAACAGAGCTGTTGATATCGTGTTCGGTGATACCGTGTTTGGCACGGTGTTCGGGTGGATTAAGGAGGTGGGGAAATAGTGTTCTAGTTTACCCTTTGTATGACCTGGCGTCACACACCTAATATACACCTATAACCAATTTATTTTTTTCTCTTTTTTTCTTTTCTCGTATTTGTATAATTCTATTGGTGATTTTTCCGTTATTCCACATATTTACAGAAAATTGAAATACTTACATCGTTATAGGATCATTATGCCTTAGAAACGGCTACTATCACTAACCTAATAAACATTCTAGATACTACCGGACGAAACCTAATAGGAGGATCTGTCTCACTTTGAAGTGCTTGCTAGATACATAAACAAATGTTTTGACTGGTGTGTCCATGTGCCTTAGATCTTCACGAGGAAGCAATGCGAATAAAATGTATTGTTGTTTATATGTGATTTACCAATATGTGCCTAAGATATGATACACATGCTTTAGTTTCATGTCAGTTATGTTAATCATAAATATTTTAGTATGCAATCATTTGGAACCCGAGAGGGTCCATGGTTGGTAAATAAAACCTGTTCTAATATATATTCTGTTCTATTCTATTCTAAGAAACTTAAGTTTATCCGCACCTTTTATTACGTCCCAGAGAAGATTGCTGACTGGATAAATTCCAATACACAGAATACTTTTTCCCAAAGAACTACTTGCAACGAACCAGAAGTAATCGCTTACAGGGGCCGATGCCGTATGTCAGACACATCCTTTTCCGTAACTTTATGCTAAAGCATTATATATCTCCTATGCAGTGGCGCTTGATAGTCATCGTCTTCGTTCTATTTATAGCACACGTACTATTTGATATGCACAATAGTTATTTATAAAAGCCTATTTACGATCCTGTGCCAAAACCTTGTCAAACGGCCCCTGTATACAGCAACTGTTCGATAAAAAAAAAATCTGCTGCAGGTCTCTCCTTGGCGTCCTTTTAGAAGGAAGCCAGCTTGTTCAAAAACGCGCTAGTTTGCAGACAGTGTGTAATGCTTGCTTTTAAACCCTTCACCGCCACAGTCGCATAAATACACCACGACAAATAGTGCAGTCCCAGATCACACGCCGCTTTTTTCTGATCAGGGACTTCACTATTTGTCTCAATAGAAGTAAGCCAACTTGTTGCTTCACAATCTATGTTGCAAACAACTCACCGACAGAAGGAAGCGTGCATAAGTTTTGCCGAACTAGACGAACCGGTGGTGGACTTTGTAAACAGTTTTATATCCAGATGAAACATTCAGTACAGTAACACCCATCTAAACTGGACATTACATTTATTACGAACATCGGTCTTGAGAGTATGCGACACTTTAATGCAGGTTGAAAGTGATGCAGAAAGCTCCTCTAGGAGCTTTCTGCATGACTTTCATCCTGCAGTAATTAGCCACCTGCCTAAGAGTATCTAACATCGTCTGTAGTAGCATTCCGGTTTAGTATGGTTTTACTGTTTACCAGTGTATCATTGCAACGCAAACTACTTGGCACTTTAACCCTTTCGCTGCCAAACTCTGTCGTCTACTAACTTTGTCGTATGCTACAATTTTTCATTCTTTTGATTTTCTTCATTTTGTTTCAAAAACATAGTAACAGTAACAAACAGTTTGGATCCTGATGAGACGCCGAGTTACTCGGCGTCTCATCTTGATACAAACTGTTTGCATCGGTAATCACAGATTCGGCATTGGCAGCGAAAGGGTTAGTTACGAGTACGCTTTAAAAAAGAAATTGGAAATAACTCCAACTTGAAACCTGAAAGTTTCAACTATGTTAGCAGACTAACTGCTGCGAAAGCGTTAAATAATGGTTGGATTTCAGTAGGACCTCTATTAAACGGCCATTCATATATCGAACAAATGAGTCCTAAAACAGGTAGTTGCTTGATGCAGGGCAAATGTAATGCAATGAACATGTTCCAAAAGTAGATTTATGCATTACTTTTGACCTGCATTAAGCTGCCACCTGCCTTACAGACCCTTTCCCTTATGTAAGCGCATTTTGACCCATCTGCAAACAGAGTAGACCCAGATCAGGCGACTCCTATAGGAGCAGTCTGATCACCTGATCAGGGTTTGCTCAGTTTGATTATGGTATAATCTAGGTCTAAATCTACAGCTTCTTCCGGAGTCAAAATGTCATGTGTTCATTACCCATTATAAAACATAATCTTATTAACCGTTCGCTTGCTGAATTTTAAAATACATTTCTCCTTCTTTACCCATGCCCTGTTGTATAATTACATATATCTTCACTGTGTACACGTATTTCGCTGTGCAATCACTGCTGTGGAGTGCACTGGTTTTACAATCAACTTGTAAATAGTGCAGACCCTGATGAGACAGCTCCTGCAGGAGCTGTCTCATCTGGGTCTTCACTTTTTACAGGTAGGTATATTGACGTGAATAGCAAGAGAAGGGTTAATATTGATGACGTCATTATTTCCTATATGAGTATTCATCAGGGAAAGGGTTCAGAGAGGTTCTACATTATTCACACTCGTGTTAAAATCGAGTTATCTTTGAACTATGCGTTTACCTGTAACGCTCTTTTTCATTTATTTCCTCAAACCCAACGCTGCGTTACTGCTTGCTGCATTTGTGTTCGTCATTGTACTATTCGTAACACATATTCATTTAAAAAATATATGGTCAATTTGCGACTTTTGTCCGCCAATGCGACCATTTTCTCCGATCAGTATGACACATTATAACGTGTTTGATAGAATGGTACATTGCTACGTATCATGCAGCTCACAAATATAATTATCTCACAACGTTTTATCAAATTTACGAATTAATTCCGAATATCAAGTGGTGTTCACAAACCCATTTCTGCATAAGCTATGTTTAGACCGATCATGTTTGAACAAATCTACTGAAAAGGAGCATTTAAAGCAAATGGGAAAAGTTTAGAATTTTGTATAGTTAGGAAATTTTGACCTGGCTGGTTTCAGAAAGTGACTTTTACAGAGTCACCAAAAGGCATGAAGATGAGATGATGGGTTAAGAAAATATAACATCAGAAATCCGATTTCAATTTTCGTATAGCCTGCAGCCTTCACAAACTACGATAATCTATGTACTTCTCTTTCATTCTTAGAATGGGCGGTTACGAAGCACGTGGGTCTTATTATGCAAAGTTGATATTTTCCCTTTATGCGTGAAAAGTGCAGCTGAGCTGTAAATAGGTTTAAACTGTACCATTAGGGATTTCACATCATTGATTAGAAAGTCACACGGTTTTTCGAACTTAAAAAGTAAGAAAACCTCTTTCATTTTCAGTAAGTCGCTGGAATGAAATAGTTTCCCAATAAAGCCATCACGGCTAAATTCCAGACAAAACCAATACTTGTCCGTGTTCTCGTACTTTGTAACGGTTCGTTTAATTGTCCTCATATAACCCGAAACTGCTTGAATGTCATCTTCCACTTGCATGTAATACGTCGACAGTTCGCGAGAATATGAGAACATGTAAGCATAATCCACGTTTTGCCTCGTACGCCATATTATCCTTTCAATAGAATCACCATACGTCCTTCTGGTAATATTGCTGGAACAAGAAATCAAAATATGAATATTAACCCATTTGCTCCCACGATACCATATATGGGACGTATACAAACAGTGTAGACTCTGACCAGACGCCGCATAATGCGTCGTCTGAACAGAGTCTACACTATTTGCTGATAGGAATTTCAATATAAACAAAACGAAATTGGAAATTTAGGCCATGTACCCCTTAGATAAAATATGGACTAATCCAATATATAAACATGGAAGAATCCACTGGGAACAAATGGGTTAATTTTATATACAGAGCTATAGAGAAAGGCGTGTATGTAAGTACTAAACCCGTCATGTCTCCAACAAACCCTATATATAATGGAGCCATTCTTGAAAATGCATTAACCCTTTCCTTCATATTAAATTATTTTCACGCTTTTGCAAACAGAGTAGACTCAGACCAAACGGCTCCTATAGGAGCCGTTTGATCAGGGTCTGTTCTGTTTGCTAATTGAATTTGATAGAACTAGGTGTTTGTTTTCTTTCTAAAACGGCTACTATATTCCACCTTCCATATTTTGTTATCGTAATTGCATATGCAAACAGAGTAGACCCTGATCAGACGACTCCTTCAGGAGCGATCTGATCTGGATCTACTCTGTTTGCAAAGGCGTTTGTGACATATATTTGGTTTGAAAAAAGCGACAGTATGAAGAAAAGGATTAATGAATTACATTCATGAGACATCCACCCATGCTACATCTAAACCATTACTATTGTAAACATAAGTTTGTATCATACAGTGAAACCTCTCTATAACGGCCACTAATTTGTGTTAATTGGTTGATATTTAGGGCCGGTGACTGATTAAAGCAAGGTGAAAGTAAAACAGAACGCTCCTATAGGCTCCTACAGCCACATGCCTTTAACATAAAATAATGTATGTAATTTAATGGCCGTTGTTTGGAGGTTTTGCTGTAAATGGATATTAATAGTTTTATCACGGCCATAAAATTCAAGAGCATGAACATCCGCGGGAATCTCGCAGATGTCTATCTACGAAGAGCACGGACTTTAATGTTTTGCCGAGGAAATTAAATTAAAATAAAACTTAATGTCGCGATGATAATGGTTTAGTATATGGGTATGTGTTCCGTGAATATGGCCCAATGTCCAAGTTTCCTATACTATAAATGGTATAATACACTATATTTTAGATGACGCCCCGTGCTATATACGAGTATATGTACCTGAAGTCTGGATAGACTTGTGGATCGGGTTGTACAACCTGAATCATTCCACTCTTAATCCCTTCTTTGAATATTGTGTCAATGACGTCGAGTACGCTATTGACCCATGTCTCATTGTGTGACCCCAGGTAGATCACGAAAACGGTTGACTCTTTCTCTGCGTCGGATAAACCTGCAGTTATTGACGCCAGCGTCGATGGTAGATAGAAAACGCCCTCTCGCGGAACTGAACACAAACCCACGGTTAAATATCCTGAGGTGAGACAGAGATTTTCCGAAAATATCGTATTAGGTAACAGTGTATAACAACGAATAAAATACAAGAATACTTTTTTCTATGTTTTCTTTGAAAAGTGCGGAGCAGGGTCAAACTATTAGAGCTAAAACAATGGAACCTCGATGTCTCGAATGTCAATGGACTATATAAATTACTTCGATATAACTGAAATTCGAGTCACTCGATTGCTAATCTCACAGCTTAACCCATTTGCTCCCATTGGATTATTCCATGGTTATACATTGGATTAATCCATTTTTTATCTAAGGGGTGTCTGGCCTAAATTTTCAATTTCGTTTTGTTTTATATTGAAATTCCTATCAGGAAACAGTGTAGACTCTGATCAGACGCCGCATTATGCGGCGTCTGATCAGAGTCTACACTGTTTGCCTACCCATATATGGTATCGTGGAGGCAAATGAGTTAATACAGCAGAAAGCTCTTGTAGGAAGAGATGTCGTAGTGATACATTTTAATACAATTTTGTGGAAAGTCGGAAACATTGCGTAAAGTGCCGAAAATGTCGATATTCGAATTTCGTATTATAAACAAAATACAGAAGAGCGTGTCTTAAACGGTTATCAAAAAGTGGTCTAAATATGGGTCTGTAGGGCAAGTCGTAGCTTAATGCATGTCAATAGTAATACAGAAAGCTCCTATAGGACCTTTCTGAATTACTGTTGCCCTGCTTTAAGCAAACACCTGCTTTTTAAGACTCCTGTGTTCAATAAACTTCTACTGTACCTTTACGACCGACGGTAAGACGCAATCTGTGTAACCGTATGAAATAGTTTTTTTCTATATTTACCTTTTCTATGTCGGAGGTGACCGTGCAGAAGAGAGACTCGTTTCTCGTTTGATATATCATCTGTATCCTTCAATTTGAGCACCTATCACAAAGACAATGTACAAATTATATGCAGCGAACCTTGTACTACAAGTCAAAAATTATGCCTCAGATGGGTAATAAATAAACTGTTTTATTACACGGCCTTTGACCTACATGCATGTTCATTTGTTTAACCCTTTCCCTCATATAAACGTGTTTTTACGCATTTGCAAACAGAGTAGACCCAGATCAGACGGCTCCTAGAGGAGCCGTCTGATCAGGGTCTACTCTGTTTGCTAATAAAATTTCAAAGATCTGTGTCTTTACTTTCTAAAATGACTACAAGTTTCCATCTTCCATATTTCGTTATAATCATTTTATCTATGAATATTCAGTAGGTATTGGAATTTGGAATGAACACAGAACAGGGAAAGGGTTAAAGACTTCCTAAGAGGTCACCTTGAAGAGATTCTATAATTGGTTGCTTGCGCATACTTTGTAAAGCAGTAAACATAATGAAGATATCTCGAATTTCAAGGGACATTAGAAATTATTTCGAAATAAATGAAGTTCGAGTTATACGAGATCTAATCTGGATAATTTCTCAAGTTCACAGCTTAATGCAGGTCTAAAATAATGCTGAAAGCTCCCATGGGAGCTGGCATTCAGATATGGGTTGGAATTTTAAGTATGGGATTTGAAGCTGCTACTCAAACAGAATGAAACATTTCCGAACAATATATGCTTAAAAGAAGCTGACCAGCAATAATACAAGCATATTTAAATGGAGACAAAGTTTCAGATAGAGCTATCAAGGTTTGGTGGGACTGAGACGGAGAGCAATGTGGCTTGAGACATAGCCTCCTCCATGAATATTCATAAAAGAAACAAAAACATCATGAATATTGATTAGTCTATTTTTCTATATTAACACCTGAACACAGAAAATATTGACAATGACAGAAACTATAGAATGGAATCTATATTATTCCATAAACAAAATGGACAGACCCTGATCAGACGGCTAAGGAGCCGTCTGATCTGAGTCTTCTCTGTTTGCAATGATATAAAAAGGCGTATGTATGAAGTTAAGGGTTAATATGTAATATAGTTACAACTGACTCCGTATTTTCTGAATATTAATGAAACAAAAAATTGTATCAAAAATTACCATTAAAGAAAACAATTACTTTTACAAACAGTGCAGATCAAGATCGAAAGACTCCATCGGGATCCATTTGGTCTGGGTCTGCATTGTTTGTAAAAGAGTATATAATTGGTGTTCCCATTTTGGGATACCAATAAATAGAAACAAATATAACATTATATCACATTGAAAGACGTATTTTGAGATCACAGATAGCGTATAGCTTTGTTGGAAACAGATATACAAATTGCATCGTGGGATTCCGGAATCAAGGACAACGGAGGTTGTTTTTGTTGTTCAAAAATAGAAAAATTCGGACAATATTTGCAACAGAAAAACATGTTGACTGGTCCTTCGGGGTCATTAGTTTTCATGTTATTAGTTTGAAAATTGAATACCGCTTAAGCCGGTCCTAGGGGGGCGTGAGTAGTGTTGCACTTTTAATTACTACTCACGAACAGACTCAATAAAACCGAATCTGCAATTTTCTCTTGCATTTCTACATTTGCTTTCGAGGGATCACCAATTTTCAGAATGTATGTACTTCACAACAGCAGGTGTTAAGTACTTGTGTGGCGGCCGTAAAAAGTCGCCCCGTACTTCATTCTCTGGTCCTTCGGGATCATTAGTTTTCATGTTATTAGTTTTGAAAATTGAATACTGCTTAAGCCGGTCCTAGGAGGGCGTGAGTAGTGTTGCATTTTTAATTACTACTCATGAACAGACTCAATAAAACCGAGTCTGCAATTTTCTCTTTTTGCATTTCTACTTTTGCTTTCGAGGGATCACCCATTTTCAGAATATATGTACTTCACAACAGCAGGTGTTAAGTACTTGTGTGGCGGCCGTAAAACGTCGCCCCGTACTTCATTCTCTGGTCATTCGGGATCATTAGTTTTCATGTTATTAGTTTTGAAAAATGAATACTGCTTAAGCCGGCCCTAGGAGGGCATGAGTAGTGTTGCATTTTTAATTACTACTCATGAACAGACTCAATAAAACCGAGTCTGCAATTTTTTCTTTTTGCATTTCTACTTTTGCTTTCGAGGGATCACCCATTTTCAGAATATTTGTATGGAGACAAACATTTCAATTGATGGTCTTTATGTTGTTCGGGGAGAAATTTCAGATTGTAGTCTGCAGCCCAATTGTGTTAAACCATACGGAAAGAAATAAGAAAATGAGATAAATGAATACAAATTGCATAGGAATAAATCATATAGTGATTGAGATTGAGACAAAAAAGTGAAGTCCCTGATCAGACGCCGCCTTGATCTGGGGCTGCACTATTTGTCGTAGCGCATTACCTGACCATCACGGGTATCGAAATTTTCAATCTCAGGCTGTGTAGTTGAATTTGGCCGACGTATCTGAACTGCAAAGAAAAGTAATAGTTCAATAACATGAAAACTGATTATTTAAAGTGGCATGAATCATTAGTGCCCAATATGGGTGGACACCGTTAGCAAATTTAAGCACATTCGTTTCCCACTTCACAGAGTTACTTCCTTAAATCTTAATGCTCAGCTTTAGCCAGCCGCTTACTCTCATATTTCTCAATCAGACCCTATGTTGTGGCCACCTGTTTAAAATAGTCTCTTTGAGATGATACTTAAGAGTGGTCACAACACATGTAAGGGGATTATTCTTGAAACTATTTTAATTCACGCATTTTATCTCGACCTCTGTGATGTAGTCAAGTTTTAACAAGATCCAAATTTAAGGGGACAATGTTTCACATTGGGGTAAGAATTCAGGCATATAGTAGAACATGTATTAAGCGACAATATTAGAGGTCTAATTATTGGTATGTAAGGCAGGTGGAAGCTAAATGCAGATCAAGCCTAAAATGTAATGTCGGCTCAAATTTGAGACTGGTGCAAATTTGACTGTAATAGAACATGTCTTAACCCTTTCCCTCATATAAACGCGTTTTCACGCATTTGCAAACAGAGTAGACCCAGATCAGACGGCTCCTAGAGGAGCCGTCTGATCAGGGTCTACTCTGTTTGCTAATGGAATTTAATAGGTCTGTATCTTTAGTCTCTAAAATGGCTACAATGTTCCTCCTTCCATATTTCATTATAACTATTGTGTCCATGAATATTCAGTAGGTATGAAACATAGAACAGGGAAAGGGTTAAGCGGACATCAAAAATATGTATAATGAATTACCTGTAATGACATGTGGTAGCCTAATGCAGCTTATGAATATAGGAGCTTTCTGTATTAATTTAGCCATGCATTAAGTAACCCCCTGGTTTTTAAAACTCCATAGTGTTGGAGAACTAGTAAAACTATGTTCAAATGGTTCAACCCTTTCCCTGTTCTATGTTTATTCCAAATTTCAATACCTACTGAGTATTCATGGAGAAAATAGTTATAGTGAAATATGGAAGGTGGAACATTGTAGCCAGTTTAGAAAGAAATGAAACAGATCTTTCAAATTCCACTAGCAAACAGAGTAGACCCTGATCAGACGGCTCCTAGAGGTCTGCTCTGTTTGCTAATGGAATATGATAGTTCTGTTTCTTTAGTTTCCAAAATGGCTACATCATTGCACCTTCAATATTTCATTGTAACTATTTTGTCCATGCATATTCAATAGGTACTGAAACTTGTAATAAACATAGAACAGGGAAAGCGTTAAGCAGTCACGTGTGTTTCTACATGTAGATATGCATAGTGATACAGTTTAGAACATTTCTGTATTGTAAATTGTGGAATGACCGAAATGTTACCTCGATTTATCCCGAAGTCCGAGTTATCCAAGTTCGAAATATCGAAGTTCAACTTTTTGTAATGGAAACTATACTAAGTTAGTCAAGTTATAGCCATCAGCAACATAAGAAAATGGCCGATTTCGTCCTCAACACAAATATCTGTACGGTGTTTCCTTTTATTCCTTTATATCATGAATATTCATTAGATTGTTTTCTTGACATATAAACACGGGAAAGTTTTGCCATGTCAAAAACAAGAATCATACCTATATTATTTCATACAGCAAATAGAACAGACCCTGATCAGACGATTGCTAAAAGATTGTTTGTGAAAAGGTGTTTCGATCCCGTAAAATGTTAAATATACTTTATTAATTTGGTTTCTGTAGGAAATCCCAATCACTAACCATCTCATTTGTATTAAAGTCGTTTGCAAAACTAATATCACGAACCTGCATACATGTAGCATATAACGTAAAAGTAAACAAAATGGTCCATAGATACACATTTTTAACCAGAATAGACCATGCTTAGACAAGTAAATAAGGATCAATCTCATCATCGTCTATATGCGTCACGTGATCATGGACGATAGACATGTTTTTTTGCAGTGGAGCCGATTTTTAAACTTTTTATCAGATTTCGCTGAATTTGGAACTTCGAAAGTCTGTAGTTATTCTTTTTAAACCTTTTGGATGAACAGACAAATAAGACATTAGACTATGGGGAAGAGTAAATCGGGCCAGAAACGAAAGAATAGCAGTGAAGGTTCTAACAATGTGCAAAAGGCGGCGAAAAATGGCGGGTCTAGTGGCGAAGTAGTTGGTGTCAGTGAAACTATTGGGATTGCGAACTCTGTGTTGCTTAATGATTCTATTGGTGCCATGGATAATACAGTGTTCGAGCCAAACACGGGAACTGTGAACGGTAGTGAGTTGAGGTCTGCAGGTTGTTCAGAGTCCTTGACAAATGATCTGAGTGATGGTCAGTTCAGTGCGCCAACGAACGCGGATATCATGAGAGCGATTGCTAGGTTGGATTTGCATTTAAACGCCAGAATTACGAAGATGGAAGAGAAACTTGAGAAACTCGACAGTTTAGAGAAAAAGGTTGGTAGTTTTGAGTTAGATTTGAAAAAACTGTGGACTCAAGTGCATGATACTAGAAAATCTGCTGATGAGGGCATGTTAAAGGTCACAGAGCGAGTTGACACGTTGGAATACGCAGCGGGTGTAGTCAACGATGATCTTACACGGCTGAGTGAAGAAAATGGTAGGCTAAAGGACTCGTTACTTTATGTGCAATCGCAATCTATGCGGAATAACCTTATATTTTCCGCCATTCCGGAGGACGACGACGAAGAGCCCGGGACCACCGAGACCAAGTTGCGTGCCTTCATGGTAGCGGAAATGAAGCTGGCTCAAGACTATGTTGACAGTTTACAGCTTGAGCGTGTACACAGAATTGGAGACTCTACACAGGCTGACAAGAAACGGCGATCACGGCACAGGAATATTGTGGCGAAGTTTGCTTTTTATAAGGACCGTGAAAAGGTTAGAAAGGAAAGATTGCAACTCAAAGGAAGTGACTACTTTGTGTTCGAGCAGTTTCCGAAGGAAGTAGCTGAAAAACGGAAGAGTCTGGTGGGGAAGATGAAGAAAGCGAAGGATGATGGAAACACAGCATGGATTTCATATGACACTCTATATGTGAATGGGAAACCCCAAAGAGAAAGTGTGAAATAGGGATCCGTAGGGGACAGTATTAGTGTATTCTTTTGGAATGTGCAGGGACTAACAGGATGTAAGCTAGAAGACTTAGATTTTGTGGGTAAGGTAGTTGAGCATGACATTGTTTTCCTTTCTGAATCTTGGGCCAGTAAATCTTCAGTAATAGACATATATGGATACACACATTATAACTTTTATAGAAAGTACCAGCATCGTCGTGCAAAAAGAAATAGTGGTGGAATTGTTGCGTACATTAAAGACAGCATTTGCGAAGGTGTTACTATTGTTAAAAACTATTTTGACAGCATTGTGTGGCTAAAACTAGACAGAAATTTCTTTGGCTTCGATCGTGATATATTTGTTGCTGGTGTTTATATTTGGGTTGAGGGGTCACCAATGTACACAGTTTTAGATGTGGATTTGTTTAGTATTTTACAAGACGATATATATAATTTTCAGTCCTTAGGGTGTGTCTTATTGTGTGGAGATTTTAATGCTATAGTAGGTATTAGACCTGATTATATTGTTTGCGATAGTACAGTAAAGTTTATTGATGACCAAGACTATACACCGGATACTCCGATCCCACGTCATAGTTTGGATACTGTTTGCAATTCCCATGGATTGAAAATGCTCGACCTTTGTAAGTCTACGTCACTACGAATAGCCAATGGGAGAATAGGTAGAGACCATTCAGTTGGTAACTACACATATGCGTGCAGGGCCGGGGCTAGTGTGATTGACTATCTATTGTTAGCTCTAAACGATTTTGTATACGTAAATGAGTTCACTATACATGCTTTCAATGAATGGTCGGACCACGCACCTGTCTCATTTAATGTATTATGTAATCGCAGTTTACCTGATCCTGATAAATTTAGTGACAGTCGAACCTATGTAAAATGGAATGAGTCCAAGCGTGATAATTTTAGGCGAGGTATTATAGCCAGATTAACCGATATTAATCATATTGTTATGGATATTGATATTTGTAATAGAAAATCTATTGACTCTTGTGTAGAGAATCTCTCATGTGTAATTCAAGAGGTTGCTACCCCACTATTCGGCAAAACTGTGTCAGATAAAAGGCATTGAAAATCGAGTTGCTATGATAAAAGCGTTAGTAAAATTAACCAGTGGTTTGATAATGAGTGTTACGAGGCCAACATATTATATAAAAATGCATTAAAAACATTTTTACAGGACAAAACGGATGAAAGCAGAATTCTTATGAATGATTTGAAGGTACGGTATAAGAAATTAGCAAAAAGGAAAAAATGCACTTTTGAACGTAAAAAGATTAAGGAGATAGAGAGTCACAGACATTCAAAGCCTCGTGAATTTTGGGAATTATTTTCAAAGAGGAAGACACGTGAGAAGTCTTTTATACCTGATGACGAATTTCATAACTATTTTAAAAGCATGCAATCTAGCTTACATGACGTAACAAATGAAGAAAGCGAACAGTTTTGCCAACAACATGACTTCGCGTCATGTGATAGTATATACGAGGAGTTGGATAAACCTATTACAGTTATAGAGGTTGAGCAAGTAGTGCGTTCTTTAAAACGAAATAAAGCTTGTGCTGGTGATGATTTGTTGAATGAATACTTTATTGAAACTTTTGATATTTTGTCCTCGCATCTTGTTGATTTATTTAATGCTATTTTGAACTCGGGTTATTTTCCAAGTCAATGGTCCGATGGATTTATTGTTCCTATATTGAAAAAGGGCGATCCGCATAATGTTAATAATTTTAGAGGCATAACGCTCGTTAGCTGCTTTTCAAAAATCTTTACGGGTATACTAAACAGAAGACTGAGCACGTGGTCAGATAAAAACAATATACTATCAGACGCACAGTTTGAATTTAGAAAAGCGTGCTCCACGACGGACGCAAGTTTTGTTTTACATGCGCTTGTGCAAAAAATTTTGGCCGAGAAAGGCAGACTGTATTGTGCTTTTGTTGACTTACGAAAAACCTTTGATAGTGTATACTTGAACGGATTATGGCTCAAGCTGTATCGTTTAGGTGTAAATTCGAAGATGCTACGTATTGTTAGAGATGTGTACTATAAGGTCAAGGCCTGTGTAAAGGGATGTAACTCTTACACAGATTTTTTTGAGTGCGCTATAGGCTTGAAGCAAGGGGAGGTAATATCGCCCATATTATTTTCTTTTTTCTTGGAGGATCTCGAGATTTTTCTTTTAAAGGACCATAATTCGGGTCTGACCATTGATTATATTACTTTTATTCTAATGTTATTTGCAGACGATATGGTATTACTCGGGAATAGTAAAGAAGATCTACAGGCCAGCATAAATTTGCTTTTTGATTATTGTAGTAAGTGGGGTTTGGAAGTTAACATAGAAAAAACTAAAGTTATGGTATTCAGGAATAGGGGCAGATTGCATCATGATGAAAGGTGGGCTTATAATGGAGTGGAACTCGAAACTGTAAATGATTTTAATTATTTAGGGACGGTGTTTAATTATACTGGTAGTTTTTCATTAAACCAAGAGACATTGGCTGGAAAAGGTTTAAAGGCTTTAAATGTATTATTAAGCAATACAAGAAAATTATCGCTCAAACCGAAGGTATTGTTACAGCTATTTGATGCTTTTGTAGGGTCTACTTTAAACTATGCATGTGAAATTTGGGGCTTTGGTAAAAATAAAGCAATTGAAAGGGTGCATTTGAAATTTTGTAAAATTCTGCTCAGAGTGAAAACACAAACCTGTAACATGGGTGTATACGGTGAGCTTGGGAGATACCCTCTCTATATTAACAGATATGTGCGTATTATCAAATATTGGTGTAAAATTGTTAACAGCAATAATTGTTTAATAACTACATTATACGAATCATTGATACATATGAGCAGTGGAAAGAATTGGGCTTCGAATGTAAAGACATTGTTAGACACGTATGGGTTTTCACATATATTTGTTAACCCACATTCAGTGAACCTGCAGACTTTTTACCTAGTGTTTCGTGAGCGTGTTATTGATGTCTTTAAACAGCAATGGTGTAACGATATTGCAAACAGTAGATCTCTTCTACTCTACAAGAGTTTCAAAATATATTTTGGTTTAGAAAGTTACCTCGATTGTTTAAATATAAAGTATAGAACTGCTATATCCAAATTACGATTATCATCTCATTCATTACATGTGGAAACTGGTCGATATGTACGAAACCATGATGTAACTAGAAATCAACTATGTCATTTGTGTAACGCAGGTGACATTGAGGATGAATATCACTTTGTTATTGTATGTAAAATGTATGAAAACATTCGTAAAGAATATATTCCAAAGTTTTATTATCAAAGACCTAGTGTTTATAAATTTACCTTGCTGATACAGTCAGTTAAATATAGTTTGCTAAAAAGACTAGGAAAGTTTTTGCACGAGGCATTTAACATATTAAGATCAATGGTAGTTTAGTATTGCACTAACGATAATTACGTGGTGACAATGCTATCCTCCATCGGTTCCAAATATTATAAATAATGTTTTAGAGTATCAGACCGGACTGCAGTATTATCTACTGTCTATCTTTCTATTTTTTTTTATTTTTTTTTTTTCAGATTATATATTTTTTTTCTATGATCATGTGACTATATGTATGTATGTAATGTTGATGTTTACATGACCAGAAACTGTAAAGTTTGTGTCAATAAAACATCTATTTATCTATCTATCTATTCTGTTTTCGAAAAGAATAATACAACTCTACCATGTTTGACTTTCCAAGAAAATGCTGCTTTCTGAAAGCTACAATAAAGATTAAATCAAACATTATTCTTAATACCATTGTTTTGTATGCGAATATGCACGAGGTAAATAATTAACCCATTACCTTATATGCTATTTTTAGACCCAAACGCTTTAGATAAATCTACCGAAAGGAGCATGTATTAGAAAAAGGGACATTTTAGAATTATGTAGTTTTTAAGCCATTGTGATGAAAAGAGTATTTGCTCATGAGGAGCAAATGCTCTATTTATCACAACATGGTTTCATAAAGTAACTTTTACTGAAGCGTAGAAAGGCATATATATGGATGAAAGGGTTCAATACCTACCAGAGATATGTTCCCGTGACGTCTGTAGGAATAAGTATAAAGGTACGACTGCCAACATGACTAAGACAAACCATACGAATGGACTGTACATTCGGTGACAGAGCCTCATCTTCTGTGGCTCGGTGTTCAATTGTCTGTCAGTAAAAGAACAAAACATCTGTATTGTAGAGTGTCTATTTTCTGATAGTTAAAGACGAACGCCAGTAGTGTATGTTGTCTAATGTTACGTTAGTATAAAACGAACACCAGTATTGTAGGTTGTCTAATGTTCTGTTAGTTAACCCTTTACCTGATAGAAGCGGCTTTTAGCGTGTTTGATTTATTCCTCCGCTGAAGAAAATAGTTCAAATTCATACAGTCATGAACAGATTGCATAATAAATATTTTCTATATCGTAGTAGGTGGTAGCTTAAAGCAGGCTGAAAGTAAAGCAGAATGCGCCTTAAGGCGCATTCTGCTTTACTTTCAACCTGCTTTAAGTGGTCATATGTCTTCAAAACTAGAAACAGGCTATTGGGTAAAGGGTTAAAGAAGAATACCATAATTATAAGTTGTTTGATTTTCTGCTAGTATAAAAAGAACACAAATATTGCAGGTTGTCTAATGTTTTGTTAGTATAAGAAGTCAGTCATGTAGGTCGTCTAATGTTCTACCGAATAAAAGAAAAACACCAGTAGTGTAGGTTGTCTAATATTCTGTTAGTAAAAGACGAACACAAAGCCTGTAGGTTGTCTATTGTTAGTTTAGTAAAAGAAGTAGACCAGTCTTGCAATTATTTCTAACGTGTACAACCAAAGGATCCATAAATTTTGGAATTGGGTCCGCAACGAACCGACACCATTCAGCCTTGTAGTAATGATTTGAAGCAACTGACAAAACTCGCTAGTATTACATCACTCTTTTGATGCTGGGGACTAAATAATTGGAGGTGGGTGTTAGAATTGATTCGCTTTATTCACTCACGCCATTTTTTGAACTGCAAATTGCCAGGTTATTGCTATGATATAGTGAAACCGGAGTGAACGAACGTTTGTCAATGACCCTAAAAAACGCGTGAAAATTTGAGAAAATCATTGTTGGATTGATACTTGATCATAAGTTACCGTTATAAAATTATATTTATTTGATAGAAAAATATATTGGCTTTCAATAGCCGAAATAATTACGAAATTATCATTTAAATTGTAAGAGTTACAGTCATATTTGTACTAGTGGTACACGGATATTCGTTCTGCTGGTTGGAGCCCTTGTTATTATGTAGTACATGTACATATAGACCCCAGTGAAGCGGTCCAGACCCCTGTGCTCAATATTGGGGCTGCATATCGAATGAGTTCTTATCAGTAAGGGATAGTCTCACACTTGACACCTGCAAAACAATAGTACAGTTTGCAGTTCAAAAAATGGCGTGAGTGAATAAAGCGAATCAATTCTAACACCCACCTCCAATTATTTAGTCCCCAGCATCAAAAGAGTGATGTAATACTAGCGAGTTTTGTCAGTTGCTTCAAATCGTCGAGGAAGGAGCCATTGTACGTGACGTCACGGATTTTCCAACTTTTCCTTCGCCCATCCAATGAAATGGCTCCATTCAAATTTGTTGCAAAATGGCAGCATCCGAAATAGAAACATAACGACAGACGGAAAGGCCGCTGTTGCTACATGTAGTTGCTTATTTATTAAGAGGACAAAACAAATGGAGATTGGTGATATAATTGAGTTGTTTTATTGAACCACGCCATCTTTTGAACTGGAAATCGCCAGGTTATGGCTGTGATATAGTGAAACCGGGGTGAACGAAAGTTTGTCAGTGACCCAGAAAACACGTGAAATTTTGGGAAAATCGTTGTTGGATTGATAATTGCGCGTAAGTAACCGTGAGAAGATTATATTTATTTGATAGTAAAATATATTGGCTTTCAATAGTCGAACGAATTACAAAATTATCATTGAAATTGCAAGAGTTACATTCATATTTGTACTTGTGGTACACGGATGTCCGTTCTGCTAGTTGGAACCCTTGTTTTTATATAGTACATATAGACCCCAGTGAAGCGGTCCAGACCCCTGTGGTATTGAGGAACAACATTCCTGACTTATACAGGCAATCAGTCAGCTTTGATCAATTCAAGACCCCCATGGCAAACTTGAACGGCCAGGGCTGCCGGTGCAGTGATTGTACAGTAAGACATCCCCATAACGGTCAATAACTAATAATTGTGATAATTAGTTGGTACTTACGGCAGGTGGTTGCTAAAGCAAAGTGAAAGTAAAATAGAACGCTCTTATAGGAGCGTTATGTTTTACTTTCACATTGCTTTAAGCAGCCACCTGCCTTTAACACAAAATAATTGATGTAGTTTAATGACCGTTGTAGAGAAGTTTTACTGTAGATAAAACTTTTTTATCAATCTACCTTGCTATGGATCTACATTGTTCTAATTTAAGCTTAAATTGCAATAAATAAGCTTTACTGGGGATGTTATATTGATTTGTATATTTTAATCCTTTGAATGAAGGGGATGACATAAACATGCTGATTGTTTTCTTATATATATTTATATGAAGCGCTATAATATGTTGTTTGCTTTCCTATACAGTCTACAACTTTGCTTGTCTGTCGATGTTTTTTGCTGTATACCTTTTTGCTTTTTAGTTGCGTTTTGCTATGTATTATATGTTGCTGTCGATATTATGTTTTTATGATAAACGTGGTTACTAAAACCTACTAAATATGCTTTTAGATATTTCGGTGATTTTACAAATAGTTGAGCTCTTATGAACATATGACTAGTTTTCTTCTTAACCCGCGTCGTTGTAAGATAAGCATATTTATCATAGGTTTCTATGTGCATTAATTGTCTGTTCTGTATGTAGCCTTTTTTCGCCTGCTTGTATGTTGTGATAAATCCTTTTATGCATAACAGATGATTGAGTGATCTAGATTGATAACATGTCATGCGGGTCCAAGACATGCTGTCAGACTGGAGTATTCGGTGGCCAATTTTATTTATATTAATATTTAAATTATACATAACCAATTTATCAATTATTTCATGTAATATTTTTATACTTTTAAAGTGCTGTGATTATTTTGAAGTATTTTCTAGAAATACTTACTTAACCTTTATAATGTATGTTCTCTATTTTCATATTTTATATGCGCTTAACTAAATTTAATATAGCTTTAAACAACTATTCCTATGAAAAATGTGCTAATCACACGCTTCAACACTTGTGTAAGTCTAAAAGGAGTATTGAGTTCCTCTCCGTTCTTTCATTTGTAAATGCCTTCCCGACTCAAAATAAATCACATCTTATCTTATCTTTAACAGGCAACAACTCGTTTGGGGTCACGGACCAGCCGGTGCACCGGAAACGCCCGGACACGTTACCAACACCCAATTAAGCTATACTATCAAACCATTTATATGCAATATTTTTTGCTCTCGGGAGATCACCTCCCTTCAGAATTTATAATCTTCACAACAGCAGGTGTTAAGTGCTTGTGTGGCGGCAGTAAAACGTCGCCCGTACTTCATTCTCAGTGTTAATATACCTTCTGATCCTTCGAGATCATGAATGTCAGTACTTCTTGTTCTGAAAATTGAATACCGCTTAAGCCGGTGCTAGGGGGGGGCGTGAGCATATTGCACTTTCAATTACTGTTCATGAACAGACTCAATAAAACCGAGTCTGTAAATTTTCTCTTTTTGTGTTGCAATTTTTGCTCTCGGGGGATCACCTCCCTTCAGAATTTAATCTCTTTAAACTATTCCGTGCTACACTTTCAAGTGAAAATTCATCCGGAATATTTCGCAAACTGTTGCAGAACATTCAACAGTAATAGGCAAAACTTTTCACTGCCCCCTCGCCCATACCCCGATATGAAAACACATTAAAATATATCGCATCATGCAGGGGTCGACCAATAAGCAGACATTTGTTTATCTTTGACCCTTTGTTCGACAAATGTTCATGTAAGTAATACTGACATCATGAATGTTAATGAGATTATTTGATTATAATGGCACATGGTCCCGGGAATATTTGATCATGGCTGGCTCTATAGAATCATATCTGTATTATTTAATAAGCAAGCAGAGCATACCTTGATTAAATAGTTTTTACAGGATCCGTCTTAACTAGGTCTAATATGTTAGCAAAATATCTATCGAGCAAATTAATTGTCAAACTCATTATTTTAAAATTAGTACAAGTGTACTTGCGGGGGTTATTATGAACACATTATGTGACGAAGCAAATCTCGGATATCGCATTACATCGTGTAAATACCACAGGTCTATCACTCACATCAGAATATATCAAATATCTGTCGTTATAACGCAACTCAAGGAGAAGGTTTGATGACATGAAGTACTCTTTTTTTTCCGGGCGTTGTTTGTAAATAATGTAACGCGGTTTATCTTTTAGTCTGTTGGTAATCATTGGGTACCAAGAAGCCAATGATTTATCGAGTAATTTACCTGTTCTTAACCATTTCCTTCATATAAGGGCATGTTTACACATATACATATTTGCAGACAGAGCAGACCCAAATCAGACGGCTCCTATAAAAGCTGTCTTATAAGGGTCTGCTCTGTTTTCTTATGGAATTGTAATGATCTGATTCTACACACTCCTTACCACAATAAAGCCTTGCTTTACAATAGTTTGGCTCATCGTTTTTTCTTACATGAATATTAAACATGGAAAGGGCTATGGTTAAGATCACATAATTCCAGGTGCAATGTTCCAAGCACATAGTAGACAGAATGGCTACATATTTTGATTTAAAGACTAATTTCTAATGCTTATTTGCCATCCCCTATGCTATGACCAGTAGTGTAGCTAAATCCAAATAATTATTATATTGTACGCACCGTGGTTACTCGAGTCCCCCGAGAAAATTTAGAATTGTTTGTTTTTGAAACTCTGTAAAAATCACATTTTGAAACCATTGTGATAAATAGAGCATTTGCTCCTATAGGAGCAAATGCTCTATTTATCACAATGGTTTCAAACGGTGACTTTTACAGAGGCGCCAAAAAGTGTCAATTGAAGAGTTCCGGTTAAAGCTAGCATGACAAGACGGGACGTTCATCAAAATCTACCCCCTTAACCTTCGATTTTTGTTCCATTTTGGCCATAATAATGTTTGCACTTTTCAGATTGATGTTACGCACATGCGTAAGTGCGTATCGCTAGCTACGCGCTGCTGACCACTCTTTTGGAATCGCTATGCTGTTAGACCTGATAGACATTCATTCAACGGATTCTTAACCCTTCGCTTACTATTCACGTCAATATACCTGTCTCATCAGGGTCTGCACTATTTACAAATTGAAATTGCAACCAGTGCACTCCACAGCAGTGATTGCACAGCGAAATACTTGTACACATTGCAGATATATGTAATTATACAACAGGGCATGGGTAAAGAAGGAGGCATGTATTTTAAAATTTAGCAAGCGCAGGGTTAAAAGTAAGTAAGATATATCAGCAGCAGATCAGAGCGTCTGAGCAGACAAAATGTTGTTCCCGCTCATTATTTTGTTCCCGCTCATTATTTTGTTTTGTTCCCGCTCATTATTTTGTTTTGTTCCCGCTCAATATTTTTGTTCCCGCTCATTATTTTTCCCCGCTCATTATTTTTCACATTGTGATAAAGAGTATGTATATTTACAAAATCCGGTTAAAATGTGCAGATAATTCATAAAAGGGAAGATAAACCACGGACCGAGATAAAATACATAAACTGTTTTAGATTAGCTCTTTTTCAACACCAACCCCTATTTTATGAACCCCTAAAAACGATTTGTCTAGAAGAGAATATAAAGAAGAGGCCTAAACGGGGTTAGTCCTATTACCCGACATTCCTATAGTCCGACAATCCGTAGTACGACATTCCTATAGTCCGACAATCCGTAGTACGACAGTCTGATAGTCCGACAGTCCGATAGCCCGACAATCCGTAGTACGACAGTCTGATAGTCCGACATTCCTATAGTCCGACAATCCGTAGTACGACAGTCTGATAGTCCGACAGTCCGATAGCCCGACAATCCGCAGTACGACAGTCTGATAGTCCGACAATCCGTAGTACGACAGTCTGATAGTCCGACATTCCTATAGTCCGACAATCCGTAGTACGACAGTCTGATAGTCCGACAGTCCGATAGCCCGACGTGTTCAACCAAGATAGTTCAATGGTTGGTGTATAAGAAGTAACAGACTAATTAAACGCACTGTATAAGGTGTTTTGTTATGGTGGAATACTGAAATAGAGTGACACAAAAATACCCTAATATAGAGTCCATCAACCACTTCAAAAAATCGAAGAATAAAGTTAATTCGGACAATCGGGCTATTGGTTTGTCGGATTATCCTTTGTGCCACTATTATTGTGTCCGGACCAACCGATGGACTGTTGGAATACCGGACTACCGGGCTGTTAAGTTATAGGAATGCCGTTGTATAACCACGCACCTGGTCATAACATCAGGTTTGGGGGAGAAATGACGATTTTAGTATTTGAATACGCACCCTTGGTGGAGAAAGCACGATTTTAGTACTTTATCTATAAGTACAGTTGAACTTCGATATCTCGGACTCGGATAACTCGAACTTCGAGATAACTCAAAATAAAAGTTCAGTCCTTCCAAAATCTTAGAGTACAGAATTGCTCTACGCATATCTAGAAACACAATTCATAGGTTAATGCAGGTCTACAGTACTGATGAAAGCTCCTTCAGGAGCTTACAGCATTACTGTAGACCTGCATTTAGCTGTGACCTTAAGAAATTGTCCAGATTAGAAATTGGATAACTCGAACTCTGTCATCTCGAACTAATTTTTATAGTCCCTTGAAGTTCGAGATATCGAAGTTCAACTGTATTGGTGTCCATGTCTTTTGTACACGATGCTAATGGGTAGCAACAACTGGATTTGGCCCAGAAATGAAGAAACGATTACAGTTGAACTTCAATAACTCGAACTTCAAGGGACCATACATATTAGTTCGAGATAACAGAAGTTCGAGTCATCCGATTTCTTGGTTGAATAATTTCTCAAGGCCACAGCTTAATACAGGTCTAAAGTAATGCTGAAAGCTCCTGTAGGAGTTTTCAGCATTACTTTAGATGTGTATTAAGCTGTCGCGTGTGTTTCCAGATATATGAAGCGATAGCTTTTAGAGCAATCCTGTATTGTAAGTTTTGGAAGGACTTAAGTTTTTGTTCGAGTTATCCAGAAGTTCGGGTTATCCGAGTTAGAGATATCGAAGTTTAACTGTATTTAGTAAATATTTAGTTTATGTTTAGTTAAATGGAGCCACGTTAAATATAAAGTAAAATACAAAGGTAACTATCTACGACATATAATATGCAACACACAATACCTGCCCAGTCTCTATAATTGAGTAAAGTCCATATTGAAACAACGCTGAATCCCTAATGTAAGTAACCAGTTCTCGTGTGATATGGGAATGAAGTATACTGTACACGTAGAATGTATAAAACAGTGTGGTGTTGCGCCTGGGTAGATGATCAAATTATATTGCTTGTCGTTTTTGCGTATGTGTATTTTGAGATATACGGGTTCGTGAAACATGAATAGTTTCTTCACTTTTATTAACTTTTCGTTTGCTATTCACGTCAATATACCTACCTGTAAATAGTGAAGGCCCAGATGAGACAGCTCCTGCAGGAGCTGTCTCATCAGGGTCTGCACTATTTACAAGTTGATTGTGCAACCAATGCACTCCACAGCAGTGATTGCACAGCGAAATACTTGTACACATTGAAGATATGTGTAATTATACGAAAGGGCATGGGCAAAGAAGGAGAAATGTATTTTAAAATTCAGCAAGAGAAGGGTTAACACGTTCCCTCATGTAGACGCCCATAGATACCTTTGTAAAAGTTACCTTTTGAAACCATTGTGACAAATAGAACATTTGCTCCATAGGAGCAAATAATGTTACTCTATTTATCACAGTGGTTTCAAAACTACAGTAAAACCTCTCAATAACGGCCACTTAATTGTGTTAATTAGTTTGTTGTTAGGGCAGGTGGCTGCTTAAAGCAGGGTGAAAGTAAAACAGAACGCTCCTATAGGAGAGCAGACCATTATCAAACGGCTAATACAGGAGCCGTCTGATCTGTGTCTACTCTGTTTGCAAAGGCGTAGAAAGGCATATTTATAGAGTTAAGCATACGCATGCGGTAGGAGTTCATAGAGAATGATTAGCAGAACCTCGATATATCGAAGTCGGATAACACAAAATTCGATAAAATCCATGTTAATAAAGATAATAGTGACTATTAATTGACTGCAAATAATTAACATTTTCCTTCATATAATTCCAATCCAGTGATGTTTACACCAAACCCCCGAATCTGACAGGTTGAAATCTTACATTCATTTCTTAAATACGTTTGCAAACATACTAGACTTGGGTCACATGGCTCCTGTAGGAACAGTCAGCTCACGTTCTGCTCACATTGCTTATGCGATCTGACTTTACAGTTTCTACCAATACCACACTATCTTATGTACATGCATGTATGACAGAATAACGATTCAAATAACCCTTTCACCGCCAATGTAGCATAAATGCACCACGACAAATAATGCAGTCTCAGATCAGACGCCACCTTTTCAAGCCGGTGTCTAATCAGGGGCTTCACTGTTTGTCTCAAACTCTAGTTCTATATATCTAGTTCTATACGTGTGCTTTATTCCTTTGAAATTTACATGTATTTATCGTATGTCCTTATTCTATTGAATGATTTAACATAATTGGATTGCAGACGGCAACTAGAAATTTGGCACCGAAAGGGCCAATGTATAAGCAATATATCATTACTTCTTCAACAGAGAAATTGTTAAGGTTCTAATTTGAAAATAGCAAGCCTTATTTCACTAAGAGTTCGGACAAAACAAAGACCCAATAATACAGATCCAGGCCAAACTCTTCCTTACCGAACAGATCAAGATCCATGCTTATAAAGCTTTTTAGTTGAGTCTGAGTTCGTTCTCAAGTTTTTGATTGGTCAGATTTGAGCCTTTGGCTCAAATCTGACCAATCAAAAGCTTGAGAACTCAAATCTGACCAATCAAAAGCTTGAGAACGAAACTCAGACTCAACTAAAAAGCTTTATAAGCATGGACCCAGATTAGAGTCTATCCCTTCTTCATTTTACTACACAAGCACGCCTTTCTACACCATTGCAAACAGAGTAAACCCCGATAGGAGGCTCCTGCATGAGCCGTCTGATCAGGATCTACTCTGTTTGCTTATGAAAGAATAAAAACCTTATTATGGTAAAAACTGCATGTGTCCGTGTGCCATTATAATAATTAATTTACTTAATATTCATGATTTAATTATTCTTGCATGAATATTCATGGAGGACATTGGAAAATACGGCTACATATCTAGTTGTTCTTGATACAACCAACCTTGATAAAGCAGGTAAATAATTTCAAATCACAAGATATATCTCCCGTTTGAGTTTGTATTTATTCATTTCATGCTTGAGATAATTTTGATGCTGTAATTGCAAACATTTTACTTTATCGTCAACACTGTAATGGCGACTTTCTTATAACTTTTGCAAACAGTTTGGATCCAGATGAGACTCCGAAAGATTCTGCTTCTCATAAGGATCCAAACTGTTTGACAGTCGGATACGATTTTAAAGAGGAATGGATGAAACGTGTACTTTTAGAATTGAAACAGACGAAAATAGTTGCATACGACATTTGCTCGGAGTGCAGAAGGTTAAGAAATTATTAATTTACACTTATCCCCGTGTAAAGAAATACTGTCTGCTAAAGTTTTAATCGGATGCAATATTCTGATTCGATCAGATTTATGACAAACCATTGACCAAGTGTCAAACAGCTTGGATCCTGATGAGACGCCGAGTTACTCGGCGTCTCATCAGGATCCAAGCTGTTTGTAAGCTGTTTACAAATTCGAGCCAGGTCATGAATAACGAGGAGAAGGACTGACAGCTACAATCATAATGTTTAACTCGACAGCTAATATACAGCTCTTAATGATCTCGTTCCTATAGTACTTCATCTTGATAGCAGAGTGGTTGGCAAATGCTCACTGATGTGACTCTAATTTCGTGGGTATAAACCACACCCTGAGTTTTAGTCTACATTACACTCTGTCTTAAGCAGTCATTAAAAAAGAGGTCTAATGTTGGGTCTATAAGGCAGGTGGTGGTTTAATGTATGACACAAGTAATGCAGAAAGCTCCTTTCTGTATTACGTTTGACATGCATTAAGCAACCGCCTGTTTTTTAAGACTCCTGCGTTTAATAAATGAGTGGTAGCTTAAGACAGGTTATTTAACCCTTCGCTTGCTATTTTTTAAAATACATTTCTCCTTCTTTACCCATGCCATGTTGTATAATTATATATATCTTCACTGTGCACAAGTATTTCGCTGTGCAGTCACTGCTGTGGAGTGCGCTGGTTGCACAATCAATTTGTAAATAGTGCAGGAGCTGTCTCATCTGGGTCTTCACTATTTACAGGTAGGTATATTGACGCGAGTAGCAAGCGAAGGGTTAAGGCCATTTTCAATGATCTGATTGTACATAACATAAATTAAGTTTGCCCGACCGAGTAACTGATTTGTCATATTTTTTATTCAGCTCGAAATCGGACAAATTAGATACCCAAGAATGAAATCAGTATAACCCCTGGCTTTGGCGTTAATGTTTTAAAGGGGAAGTCCCTATACCGAATGCCTTTAGAAATGCCTAAAATATACAAAACTCACTTGTTTATATACTGAAAAGTAGTATAACGCAAGAAAACCTATCCAATAAAGGTTGGCATGACAAATAAACCTATATGTTTGATACCGATGATCCCGATTCTATTCACCGATGTTTCAGTTAAATCCAGTTTGGGCTATTCACATCTCTCCGACAACTTCCGAGAAAAGCTGGTACGTAAAAAATGGTGTGTGGGTGGGTTGGGGGGGGGGTCGGTTGATCATCGGCAAAAGGCGGAAATTTTGAACGGAAAAGGACGAGAATACTTTGTTGTAGAACAAAAAATATAAGTATTGACGAAATCATTCTCAAATATCTGATTTATCAGATTTGGAGTTTCAAATGAGAATGAACTACGACTCAAGCAAAATAAACCCATAACACCAATCTCCTTGCAGAGTTGTCGTTCGTTACTCACGCACGCACCTCTGCGATGGGCTCAATGACAGGAATCTTCGAATTACCAACGGTTTGTTTTTGTATGGTTATCTGAGTCGATAGCATATATAAAAATAGCCTGAATAAAGATCAAATAGTTTTTATTTTATCATAAAACTGGTGATACGGTTTAAGTTCAGAGAATAAATAAGTGATGGTCTGTTTTCACGCCACGTTTCGCTTCGATTATTGCACAAATGTAAACAAACATATGGAATGATGTCTGCTCAATATTTCGAAATCAGTTTCTACAACTGTAGATTCTGAACTGCTTATACATGTAAGGGCACTGAAATTCTGCTATAACCCAAAATGGCACACAACTTATTGGGAAATCCTCCGCCTTTTGGTTTGTTTTCCGTTGAACTGTCAACGAAACACACAAAACAATTTACTCTCTGTTTTAAACGGGAGTTAGTTTCACTATAATGACGTCATGTGATTTCGGACTACTTTCTGAGCCAACGACAGAGGTACGAGTATATATAATGTAACCGGATGCATATAGTGCTATAACACCTGGACCCGGTCTCAACTCCGGTTGCCGCAGCGAGCCAGTGCACTGATTACCAATATGTACCATGTAGATATCAAGTTTCTTCCCAAATAAACTACTACGCCAGTCACCATTTGAGACATTAAGTTTCCAGATTGTGTTTTGGATAACTGAAGTAAAATACCAGAGTTGTTTGTCTGTACATCCGTCTCTTTTGCCATTTACCAGTCACCCATTCGTATGTCTGTCAGATTGTTTTCTCTTCAACTTTAACGATCCTCCCGCTATTTGAAACTTAATTGTCTTTTGCAAATAGCGTGGTTCCAGATAGAACGCCCAGTAACGCGACGTCTTACAAGGATTCAGGCTATTTGACATTGTCAACGGTTCTCTCAAAGGGTTGATAGATTCACTGGCAGTCCAAATTTTAGCAGCTGGTAAAGTGTTTACCCTTTCACCGCCGATGTCGCATATATGCACCATGACAAATAGTGCAGTCCCAGATCAGACGCCGCCTTTTCAAGGCAGCGGCTGATCAGGGTCTTCACTATTTGTCTCAAACTCTATTTCTATATCTGTGCTTTATTCCTTTTGAAGTTTGCATTTATTTATCTTAATTCCTTATTTTACCGAATGACTTAACAAAATTGGATTGCAGACGACAATTAGAAATTTGGCGCCGAAAGGGTTAAGTCAAAAATGTATCTCTTTGCCTTCTGCTTCAATTCTTAAAGTAAAACACTCTCATTTTGTTTTTCAATGATATAGTCATAGCGTCAAACAGTTTGGGTCCTGATGTGACGCCGCATTATAAGACGCCGCGTTATGCCACTGTCTAATATCAAGGTTAAAATCAAAGTGAAAGTGAAAAAGAACGAAAACTCGTGGCGGAAATTGCTATTTACCGTGTAATCGACCGTGCTGTATGACGCTTTTATCGGGCTCACTGGGCATGTCATCAGACACCGGGGTTATAAATATTTGAGTTTGATACTGGTTTTAGGTTCAAGAGCATAGAAAGAGTTAAAACCAAGTATTTGCTCAGCCCACACATAACATATATGCCATTTACATGAACAGTAACATCGCTTAAATGTTATGATCGAAATACAATCTTACTCTGGGTCGTAGAGGCAGGCGCGAAAGCTTAATGCAGTATGAAAGCTGTACAGAAAGCTCCTACAGAAGCTTTCTGTTTTACTTAAGCAATCACATGCTTTTACAGATACCCATGTCTATTTAATAAATGGTCGCTACGGTTTATCAACACACACTATTATGACCACTAAAACAAGGTCTAAATCTGGGACGTATGTTGATAACTTAATGCAAGAAGAAAGTTATACAGAAAGCGCCATCATATAATAACCTTCTGCATTAACTTCATTCTGCATTAACCAGCCATCTGTCTTTCAAGACATCCTTTATATTTATTAACACTTTACTCCATAAATACGCCTTTCTATGTCTTTGCAAACAGAGCGGACCAAGATCAGACGGTTCACGTAGGAGCCCTCTGATCAGAGTCTGCTCTGTTTGCTTATGATATAATATAGATATTATTCTACAGTTTCTTCCAGTGTCTGTACATGCTATGAGTATTATAACAATTTTATCTAATACATGTAAGTACGAAAGCCCGGTGGTGACATTCTAAGTTCCTACTTCAAAATTCCGAGTTCCAATTTACATGTTCCGAATTCCAAGTTCCATGTTCCGACTTCCATGTTCCGACTTCCAAATTCCATCTTATTGCATTTGAAAAGAAGTCATGTTTATTGTTTGGAATGAGCTAATGATATGCAAGTATTAGAAGTTGATGACTGAAAGTACAGATAGAGCAGTATGAGGTACACGTACATCGCCTCATGCTACTCTACAGATAGATGGATAGATTTATTTCGGTAAAACGTTTACATCACGTGGTAATAACAACAAGGAGCATTAAACAAAAAGCCACGAAATGCGCACTAATACAAAGGATATCAACATGTACGATATAAATAGGTGTCCTGAAATTGCTATTTATGGAAATTATATCTTGCAACAGTACAAAATGGAATGAAATCGATTTGAGAATAAAGTTCTTTGACGATTTACTTTACAGTTGAAAATAAAATCTTCATTTAAAGTTATGTAAAAGTGCTGCTATCGTGAAACCCAGGTTGTTTAGTTGGTTTTCTTTTTCTTTATACCGACAGACATTTAACAATAAGTTGACCTCGTTTCAAACAGCCTAAGCCATATAAGATGCTGGGTTTCGCCTCATGTCATATAGACCTAGGCTGTTTTGCAAAAGCCACAAACTCCGCGTTTAGCATGCGAGCAGTTAAATAAATAAATCTGACACGAGGCTCTGAAACTGACAAACCTTTAAATGCTGTTTAAGCACAGTACAACGACAGATTGTTACTATCAATAAGAAATGGCAAGCTTTGTTTGAGTCCAATTTTCTTAACCTTTTCCTTTATGTAAGCGTGTCTGCAAACAGAGTAGACCCAGGTCAGACGGCTCCTATAGGATCAGGGTTTTCTCTGTTTGCTTATGGTGTAATATAGATCTGAGTCTACAGTTTCTACATGAGGCAAAATGTCCTGTAATCATATGCCATTATAAAAAAAATAATCTTATCAATATTCATGACGTCATTATTTCCTACCTGAATTTCATCAGAGAAAGGTTTTTTTACCCTTTTATCAAGCAGATGGTCATTCAAGCAGGCGTCTTATCCTGGTGCGATGTACAATGAAACATCTCTATAACGACCACTAAATTGCATCAAGTATTTTGTGTTAAAGGCAGGTGGATGCTTAAAGCAAGGTGAAAGTAAAACAGAACGCTCCTATAGGAGCTTTCTGTTTTACTTTCAGCTTGCTTTAAGCAACCACCTGTACAAAAACAATTAATTAATACAATTTAGTGGTCGTTATAGAGAGGTTTTACTGTATTTGCGACTAGTTTATTGAAATATTCAATCGTCAATGTTAATTATTGGAAATGGCGATATTGTTCTATACTTATTCCTTTGGAAACATTCAGTGGCTGTAAACCGTATAACATATGGGAAAAATAAACATTAAAAACCATAACTAAATGGATTCATAAGTTGCAACACAATGCTTTATAATATCTATAACGACAATATGTTTACACTACTTCAAAATAAGAAGCAAAGCATGGCAAGTAATAGTGAATACACAGGATGTGTCCGAATGATTTATATTGATCAGAGTATGACATGTTTGCACAGATTGCGTCACTATTAGGAACTGCCTAGCCAGGCCTCACATAGGGACGCCAAACAGCACCTTTGTAAACAGAGGAGACCTTTGAAGATGTCTTATATGTGTTCTGCTCTCTTTGTTTACGAATGTTTCATTGATCACTGTCTGATACTCATTCTATAGCCAGGGTTGTGCTTGTCTACCGAGTAGAAGAAAACAAACCGATTCTGAATATGCTTGGATATATGAAAATGCAATATGTATTCAAGCAGTAATTGGTTAATGCGTAACGTGATTTCAAAATGCAAGCAAAACATTTATCATGCTATGGATCCTTACAAGGTTAAAAGGTATAAACAATGACGAAAACACTACTGCAAGAAGGCAACCCCCCTACCCTATAATCATAATGTAGGAAAGCCACCAAACATTTGCAAAATTACTTAACCTTTAGCCTGCTATGGGCGGATGAGTGAATACATATGCAAACAGTTTGGATCCAGATGAGACGCCGAGTAACTCGGCGTCTCACCAGAATCCAAACTGTTTGACACCCTGGTTGCATTTATGGTAGACAGATGGATTATAGCTTGAATTTTGAAAATGTTGAAGGTGAGCAATTCTGTGAAAATAATTTTCTCAGCAGGCTAAAGGTTAAGCAAATGTATTTCTCCATATTGTTGAATCCCATAGTAGGTTATGCAGGAGTGGCTGTTCAGGGTGGGCAAGAGCGTTTCATGTACATGTATATACACAAAACCTGGAACAAATCATGACGTTTCTATAAACAACATAACGTATTTGTGAATCACTTGTGCACCCGGTCTAAGTCAGTACTCGGCAACCTTGAACTTAAGGTGTGTCCTTGACCTTGATATGATGTCACCCACAAGATACAACTAATCGAGATATATGAGCTCTCCAAATAAAAGTATCTGACTCTACTTTTTAGGTTATAGATAATTCTAACATTATCAAAACTGATTATTGAACTTGACAGGTGATCTTTAAATAGCTATGACATTACTTAAATGATGCAACTCTATGATATTCATAAGCACGCCAAATATGACGTATTCATTGCTACTAATTTTACAGAAAAAGGAATATTTGGCACTGGCTTGTAATCTTGACCAGGCACCACTTAAAATACACAGCCTTATGAGAAGCAGTGTACATCAGCTAATTAGTACAATGTATTTATCTGTACATAGTGGTTTAAACTTTAAAGTCATTGTAAATGCTACCGGTTAAAATTGCAGAAAACTGACATTTGAATTTGAACGGTGACCTTGACATTGACAACATAACAGTTAAAATATTCGGCTTGATGAGAAGAATTTGCACGCAAAAATGTTAATTCTTTATCTGTGCCAAACGTACAAATATGAGTCATGCAGGAAACACCACAATACAGAACAAGCATCAGCCCAACACAGCAAAAGTACATAACTAACAAAAAACATAAAGAGACGCATAAAGACCAAACAAACAAACAATAGGGGGAAGATGGAAGTACCTCCAAGTCAAAGGTTATAGCTATTATTAAACTGACGGGAAGTTACCCTATGACCCTGACGCCAAAATCGTGATCTGAACCAAACATCGCTTAACCCTTTACCCTATGAATATTCATGTTAGAGCTAAAGGCGTCATGAATATTAATTAAGTTAATTTTCAATTCGGACTATTAGCACAAGATATGTTTACCGAAGCAGAAACTGTAGAATGATGTCTATAGTATGCCACAAGGAAAAAGAGCAGAGCCTGTCTGATCTGGGTCTGATCTGTTTGCAAAGGCGTAGACCGGCGTATTTATGGAGGAAAGGGTTAATAGATGCAGCTGCATAAAATGCGAATGCACAGCGAAATTTAAGGTTATATCTTTGAAATTGCCTTTACCAGACACCACTTAAAATATGTCACTTTATGAGATGCATACGCATGCCGAATATGAAGTCGTTATCCGTAGCACGTCTAAAGTTATAACCAATATTAAACTTACGGTGAAATGACACTTGACCCCTGACCACACATACGTTTAGTTCAGATGCAGCTTTAATGAGATGCATATGCCTACCAAGTATGTTATAGTTAGTATTATAGCTAATAGAAAATTACCTTTGACTTTAACATATGCCCTTGACCAGACTATAACTCGACATTTACTATTTTTTCTAGAAATCATGAAGGGCAACTTGCTAGTCAGAATAACTGTCCTACACCAAAACACATGTCCCATATAAAATATTACAAACAATAATTGACAGCTTATTTAGTTGTTTTTTATTTCTTATTGTTTTCTAATTTACACAATGCGTGTTTCCTCAATCAAAAAATAAAAGTCAGCATTGACATCATTCGTTTTGTTTTTTAACGTGAAAGTAAACAAAGCCTCCATTTTGGATGATTATGGGTGCATATGTCATACTGGGTGGCTGTGAACAGACCATGTACATTATTACAGAGTAAACATAAAAAGTTCATTGTGTGTTAGCAGTAGACATTTTAGAGAGTTCTATGTACATTGTTATGGACAAAAATGAACGACTAGAGCTTGAAAGGCACGGTCATGTAACAATGAGCGCAGGCCTTACAAAGACAATACTACAATGTACCGTTGAAGGTGGGATGAAAAGAGGGAGGCCAAGAAAACGATGGCCATGTAGTATTACAGACTCCTTGAGGGCTGCACACGACAGACAAACATGGCGAAGAATGGTTGCGAAGTTATCCCTGGTGCCCCAACGACCATGTGTTATGGGATAGGTGAAGGTGAAAAGGTGATGTAAATGGTTTCTTTTTTCTCTGTGTTATTTCTAGTATCACCGTTCCGTTAAATGCAACACTTAACACATGCCCTCGATTTGACGCATTTCACTTTCTGAAATTATTCTGATAAATAAAGCATTTGCTCCATAGAAACAAATTAATACTCTTTTTATCATTATGGTTTCAAAATTACACAATTCAAAAATGCTCTTTTTCTAGACAATGTTCCTGCTCAGTAGATTTATTCAAAGAGGTTGGGCCTAAAAAGCATATCAGGGATTGGATTAAACTGTAAGACAGCTCTATCGCAAACATATCACACTGCTTAAGCGGATGAATGGGCTGCATTTTGTAGTATTGTGCCAATCTACTGCTATAGCAATACTACAAGTGCCGCTCCTGTTGTCACTGTATCTAATCTAAACTGTATCTAGTGCATTTTTGAATGTTTACAAGGACTAGATCTACATGTACTTCTATTGCTACTAGGTGTGAAATTTTATATTTCTTTTCAAAAAC
Source organism: Azorinus chamasolen (assembly GCA_963576725.1). Classification (NCBI taxonomy): domain Eukaryota; kingdom Metazoa; phylum Mollusca; class Bivalvia; order Cardiida; family Solecurtidae; genus Azorinus; species Azorinus chamasolen. The sequence goes on along the minus strand of OY755238.1, from coordinate 29,464,809 downwards.
AACTTTTAATGGGTTAAGATAGTCCTATAGTACAGCACATTATAAAAAGCTTATGCACTTCGTTTTTGTTTTCATGCTGCTAATTGTTTTATAAATGTGTTGTTATAGTGCTTGTTAACATAGGGAACCTCCGATAAATATAGAAAGACTGCCATTTACGACAAAATTTGAAATAACAAAGTGTATTGCTATCACGAAAGCATTAATGAGGTCATATATAGATTGCAGTCATCCCCGTTTATGGTATCCCTATTCAAACTTTATAGTTGTTTTATCATCGCCAGTTTCCGAATGAGTGACGTAAACAATACGTTCACTATTATAGAACCTGTAAACCCTTTTCCCACTAAGAAAACATCATGTCTATTCAATTTTAGATCTGGTGTCAGTTAAAATCTCCGATTCAAACAAGCTTTTTATAGAAATTATTGAATGCGTACCAAACAGTTTGGATCCTGATGAGACGCCGAGTTTCTCGGCGTCTCATCTGGATCCAAGCTGTTTGTAAATGTGAGTCAGGTTGCGGTTTGAGGATGAAGGGTTAATAAAGAGTATGGAAGTTAATACATACACCGGAGAAACCTATAAAGTTGCGTATTCCAATATCAAAAATACTTTCCCCACCAATCCCTATGTTGTGACCACTCTATAAAATCGTCTCTTCGAGACGATTCTAAAGAGTGGTCACAACATAGAGTTTGTTGGAGACATAAAGAAGTTATTCTTGAAAAATGTTTTTATTTAAATGCATCTTATCTGGACATTTGATATGCACACAGGGTAGATGTATATTCAAGTATAGTCTATGAGTTTTATCAGTATACGCTATATAAACTACATGTATAAACATGTAGCTGTTTAAATTTAACCAGTTTTACATATCCCTGTTACTTTTGTAACAAACTGATTCCCAAATTCGTTACGGTAAACTCGTAGAAAATTAACATTTAACGCTTTACTCCATAGATATGCCTTTCTACGCCTTTTCAAATAGAGTAGACCCAGATCAGACGGCTCCTATAGGAGCCGTCTGATCAGGGTCTGCTCTATTTACTTACGATATGATATAGATATGGTTCTACAGTAGCTCCCATGGCCAACAACTCCATGTACTAGTATAACAAACTAATTGATATTCATAATATCAATATTTCTGACATGAATATTCATAGAGGAAAATGTTAAAATACATCATTATTTTTTTATGGCAGATAGGTCCTGCTAAATATGTTCGCATGACAACCTTTGACATTAACTTGTATATCAAACACTGCGGACCCTGAACAGAGGACTCGTTCGCAAACCCTCTGACCTGCGTTTATACTGCTTGCATAGTGCATACGTCCCATGTATGAGTGTTCGAATAAGTGAGGTTTAACTAAAGGAGAAAATGTGCCCTTAGGTTTTGCATAGAGTGTAGACTCATACCAATGACTGGGTTAGAGACTGGGCGCATGGTTAAGTTTATAGGTTTTGTTTCAGGTAAGTTACTAATAAAATGCAAGACACGGGATAGCTTTAAACTGTGAATACCTCAATTAAACCATTCCCCCATATTGACGCATTTCGACACATCTGTCAATGTCACATTTTGAAACCATTGTGATAAATAGAGCAAATGCTCCATTTATTACATTGGTTTAAAAACTACACAATTCTAAAATTTTCATTTTCTCTAGTAAATGCTCCTTTTCGGTAGATTTATTCAAAGAGGTTGGATCTAAACATAGCTTATTAGGGAATGGGTTAATAATATCATAATGGTTGGTTATAAGACAGGAGAGCTATTCTAGTTCTGCATTGTTTTTATTAGTCCGAATATAATAACATATCATCGTGTCTTGCTTTGTTCTGTATACTATTGTCAGGTCACGACACCATGCGATGCAATGAGGTATTTAATGTACACATATGTTCTGTTCCATTCTGTCTTATTTTCTGGTGCACAAACAACATGCCATACCATATGCGTGAGGTCACCAATTGAATCGTTAACTGGCAACTGTCAGCCAACTTTACACCCCGTTGCCGATTCAAATATAAGATACCCACGAATCGTGAACTGGCAACTGACAGTCATCTGTCAATTCCTCTACTGCATAACAAAGCTTATTATCTTGCGAATTGTCAACTGACAGTTGGCCGCCAGCTTTAATTAGGAGATGTCATTTCAGTCTGATACCTGCCAATTCCATAACTGCAAAACAAGCTATTTTATTCTCATAGTGTCAACTACCAACTGACAGCCAGTTTTACTTTGCAGATGCCAATCCAATATGATACACATGATAATTGTTATGTGGCAGCTGGCAACCAGCTATCAATTTGATTTCTACATACCTAAATAGATATACACGCGAATTGTCAACTGTCAACTGGCAGCCAGCTGATAATTTGCTTTCAACATAGCAAAGAAGAATTGGTCCAGCTGCCAATTCGATTTCATCGTATCAAAACAGAATAGTCAACTGGCAACTACCTTTTAATTCCATTTGAACATCAGATATTGAGTTTATTGTCGAATTTTCAACAAGCAACTGGCAACCAGCTGCCGATTTCAATATAATTCCGTAACTTGAATTTACTTGCAAACAGTCATCTGGAAACTAACAGTCATCTGCCAAGTCGACTTCTTAATGTTAAATTCATATCCATGCGAAGCCAGCTGTCAATTCATCTGTAATTTACAATTTGCGTTTAATTACGATTTCTCATCTGGCAACATCTTAACATATCAAATCAGAACTGTGTACGAATCGCCAACTGGTAAATGTCAGCCAGCTGCCATTACAAATTTAAATTCAGAAAATGAGTTTACTTGCGTATTAGCAACTGGAATTGTCCCTGCAACAGTTTCAAGACTCTGGCTGGGACCACTGAGTTCCTTAATTCCACGAGATTTTCAGCATTTGACACCGCGTCCTGGTTGACACCGACAGCTTCCACGGGGTTTTCCCGAATAGTCAACTTGCAACTGGCAACTGGTAGTCAGTTCCATGTCAAATGTTATTCCTGGAACTTGATTTACTTGCAAACAGTCAAATGGGAATCCATTTAATATAAATGCTAACATTTGATATTAATTGGCGAAATCACGAGACGAAAAAAAATAAATAATTAAACAAGTTTGACTACAGTTGAACTTCGATATCGCGAACACATGTAACGCAAACTTTGGAATAACATGAAGTAAAAGTTCGGTCCTTCCAATTTTGTCAATACATAATTGTTCTAAAATGTATCACTACGCAAATCCAGAAACAAATGTGACAGCTTATTGCAGATCGAAAGCAATGATGAAACCTCAAACAGGATTATTTTCGACCTTCATTAAACTATACACTTGAGATATTTTTCAGATTAGACATCCGATGACTCGAACCACTTATTGCAATGGTCCATTGACGTTCGAAATATCAACTGTATCTAGATTAATGCCATTGCATTTGGTCACTTTAATATTGTTCTACACTACTTCGTTTCCTCTGTTGGAAATGCTACATTAAATCTTTAAAACTGTTGTTCAAAGAAAAATAGCCCGTTTAATCTATCAATACCCCACTTTCACAGATGCTAGCATTACCATTTAGTTGTATGTGTACTCTTTATCTTCTAATCCTAAAAGGTGAAATCTTCTTTTCTTCAATTTGATTGCCATGTTTCAATTTTCTAACCACACCTTCGGGATTAGCCAATGGACATCAAAAGCTCTAGGTGCGCACCTCTCCGTCAATTCAAACAAAGTTTGCATCAGTCATTTTAATAATTCAAGACTATGATTTCATATAATTGGTATGTTTACCATATACGCTTTTATCGTGAGAAGAGTTCCTTTCAAAACAAAGGCGAACTAGAGACTGGCAATTATATTCTTATTAATTATTAAGACGTGCAATTATTTGATTGAAAATCAATTTAAAGACAATTATATTTGTATTTGCATATCTGTAAGGCTATAATTGCAGTATACAATTATGAAGCTAAACAAAGTGATCTAATTGGCACCTGGCTGCCAGTTGCCAGTTAACAATTCGCAAGTACACTCAATTACTGAAATTACATTTGAATTGGCAATTGGCTGCAATGTTCCAGTTTTCAATTCTCATGAACATGCATTTAGGAAGGAAGAGGTTGAACAGACAACTGGCTGCCTTTTGACAGTCGACGGTTTGCAAGTAAAGTCAGATTCAATAATTCAGTTAGAATCGGCAACTTGCTGCCATTTTCCAGTTTGCAATTTGCACGAATGCCGTTTTTGAATTGGCATGTTGCAGTTATACAGTAAACTCAATATAAAATTGAAGTGGTGGCCATCTGCTAGTTGTCAGTTGACTATTCGAGAACAAATATGTTTATGATATGTTGATTTAGCAGCTGACTGCCAGTTGAAGATTCGCAAGTACACTTAATTTCTGAAATAAAATCTGAATTTGTAGCTGGTTGTCAGTTGCCAGTTGACTATTCGTGCACAGATCTGCTTTGATATATTTTGCCAGTTGACAATTCACGTGAATATACTTCAGATGTCGAATAGATATCGAACTGGCAGTTGACTGCCAGTTAGCGATTCGCAAGTGAAGTCGAGTTATTGAACTAAATTCGAATAATTGGTAGTTGGCTGCCATTGGCCAGTTGACAATTCCTGGGAATATCCTTTAATTTTTTAATGGGTAGCTGACCTTTTGTTGCCAGTTGACTGCTCGACAATTATAAACTCAATATTGAGTTGACACGTAAAGTCAGTTTCTGAATTAACTTTTTATTGGCAGCTGGTTGGCAATTGGTATATGACTGTTCTTGCCAGTTCGACAATAAAATCAGTAGCTGAGGTTAAAACTGAACCAACAGCTAGCTGCCAGTTGCAAGTTGATTATTCGGGAATAAATCTGTTTCTGTATATTGAAATCCAATTGTCGGCTGGCTGCCACTAAAACATCATCAAACATGAAACAACACAATCACAAGACAAAACGTGACTAAATGCACAAAAAACTAACCATATAAAACATATTCGGTGCAAGCAGGAGTAACGCATTGGAACAGTCAAGAGCAAAACCAGCTACTGCGAGCTTAAGCCAGCTTTGTGGGTATCAAAATCCCACGCTTATCCCACCTTCACCAAAGTCAAAATCTCCCCTCCAGACAACTCCGCAACATGAACAAGGGTGCCAGTGGGCACAATATACGCCCGTCGAGGTTTTGTTCAACATAAACTGGGGTTAACGTATTTGCTGAACTCAAATTCTAAGTCCAATTTTGCGACCAAGTTTCAAGGTGGTAAATAGGCATACTTTAACAAAAAACCTTAACCAAAAATTCTAAATTAAAGATAAAGCTTTATCTCAAAGGGTGATGTAAATAAATGGACTTTAACGAAAACCATAACCAAATTTTCTAAGATAAAAGAGGGCATAATTATGTCAAAATGTTCGGCAGAGTTATGTTCTCTTGCCTACAGGTGCAGCTTGTAATGGTGAACAAGTGTTCCGAGTATAAAAGCTTTATCTCAAAGGGTTATGTAAATAAGTGGACTTTAACAAAAACCTTAACCAAAACTTCTGAGTTAAAAAGAGGCATAATTCTGTCAAAATGTAGGACAGAGTTATGTACTGTTGTCTACAGGCGAAGCTTGTCATGGTGAACAAGTGGTCCGAGTTTAAAAGCTTTATCTCAAAGGGTTATGTAAATAAGTGGACTTTAACAAAAACCTCAACCAAAAATTCTAAGTTTAAAGGGGGCATAATTCGGTCAAAATGCTTGACAGAGTTATGTACTTATGCCTACAGGTGAAGGTTGTGGCGGTGAACAAGTGTTCAAAGTTTCAAAGCTTTATCGCAAAAAGTAAATAAGTGGACTTACAAAAATGTGTTCCACATAAATTGAGGTTAACATCTTTGCTTAACGCAAATGCTAAATCCAAATTCTAAGTCCAATTGTGTGGCCTTGACCTTAGATAAACGAACCGGTACTTGGCTGGCTACTGTAGCATGTCTAGATAAACATTGTGGTTAAATTTGTGAAGGATCCGCCAAGCGGAACGTGAGTTAGAGATGTTACAGACAGACAGGTAGGTTAACAATTTTGCTAAACGCAAATTCTAAGTCCAATTGTGTGACCTTGACCTTAGATATACGAATCGGGACTTGGCATGCTACTGTAGAATGTCGAGATAAACATTGTTGTTAAATTTGAGAATGATCTACCAAGCAGAACTTGAGTTAGAGATGTGACAGACAGAAATTGAGGTTAACATTTTTGCTTAACACAAATGCTAAACGCACATTCTAAGTCTAATTGTGTGGCCTTGACCTTTGATATACGAACCGGGACTTGTCAGGCTACTATAGCACGGCTAGATAAACATTGTGGTTAAATTTCGGAAGGATCCACCAAGCGGAACTTGAGTTAGAGATGTTACAGACAGACAGACGGACAGACGGACGGACAGCGCCATTCCATAATACGTCCCGTTTTTTTCATACGGGCGTATAAAAACGATGTCAAGACCAATTAATAATCTGAAGTTACATTTGAATTGGCAACTGGCTGTCGTTGCCAGTTGGACTAATCGTGAACAATTCTACTTTATTCGTTGAGATCGAATTGTCAGCTGGCTGCAAGTTGCCAGTTGACAATTCGCATGAATATGCCTTCAGGTAGTACAGTCGAATTGAAAACTGGATGCCTGTTGCATGTTGACAATTCACATGGTCGTCGTTTTTAGTCTGTCCAAATTGAATTTGCAGCTGGCTACCAGTTTCTAATGGACGATTTGCGATTATCATATTGAATTGGCACCTGTAATGCTGTAGTGGAATTGACAGCTAGCTGCCGGTTGACGATTTGCGAGTGACTTATATCTAAATCGACAGCACGGTGTGAAATTGACTGACAGTTGTCAGTTTACGATTCATTTGGCGTTAACTGACAACTTTCAGCTAATTTCACGCACATTGTCAATCTACACATAACTCGCCCAGACACATGTCCTAGCTTTGGAGTTGCACCCAACACCACCTACAACCCATACACCACTACAGCCACAGCGATCATAACCGTTCACAGAATTACGCTTCCGGATCTCTACTGTCAAGTGATGTATTTGCTTGTCTATGCTCTATCAAAACACGCAAGTTCATTTCTTCAAGTATGTTCAAAGATACGTTTTTATAACGACACATGTAAACATGCTTTATTGGTCATGGCGCAACTGTAGAACCAAACCTATATAACTCCATAAGCAAGCAGGGTCCATGCTTATAAAACGTTCAGTTGAGTCTGAGTTCGTTCTCAAGTTTTTGATTGGTCGGATTTGAGCCTTTGGCTCAAATCTGACCAATCAAAAGCTTGAGAACTCAAATCTGACCAATCAAAAGCTTGAGAACGAAACTCAGACTCAACTAAAAGCTTTATAAGCATGGACCCAGATTAGAGCCGGATAAGTTGACTCACAGGGGGTTCCGATGTTAGATTGCTCTGTTTGCAAGTGCGTGAAAAGGCGTCTATATGAGGGAAAGGGTCAAATATCACACCAGGCCATACTCTTTTATGAACTGAACAGCTGCGACATGTCACTGTTCGATATAAGTACATGTACATAGTGTGGGTACAATTTCATTCTATTATAAGCTATATAAAAACTAAACCGTATACAGTAAGACCCTTCTATACATCTACACCAGAGGCTCAAGTAAGTATAAATATGGGACTTGGAGACCTGTGACAGCTTAACTCTTTTGGCGCCAATGTCGCCTGTTGGGACCATTGAAAACAGTGCAGTCCCAGGTCAGATGCCGCCTTGAAAAGGCGGCATCTGACCTGGGACTTCACTGTTTTCTGTATTATTTTAGCCCAAGCATACAGGGTTTTAAAAACAAATGTGTTACTAATGTATTTTTATTATTTAGTTAAGAGTTATATTTAATATGAAGTTATTATTGCAGATGACACTTTTAAATCTGGCGCCAAAAGAGTTAATACAGGGCGAAGCATCCTCTAGCAGCCACCTGCCTAAACGTATCTAAATTATTCTCTAACAGAATTGCGGTTTAGAAGGATTTACTGTAGATATACACAAACTACAGTCAACTCAGGCATGTTAGTAGTTGTTTGATTACCTGAAAGGTAACCATAATTTGAAAACCAATTATTGCTAAATATAAATCAGAGGTCCAAAGAAGATGCGTTAATTAACCCATTCCCTCATAGGCTATTTTTAGATACAACCACTTTGAATAAATCTACCGAAAAGGAGCATTAACTAGAGAAAAGGAAAATTTGAGAATTTTGTAGTTTGAAACAATTGTGATAAATAGAGCATTTGCTCCTATAGGAGCAAATGCTCTATAAGTCACAATTGTTTCACAAAGTGACTTCTAAAGAGTCGTCAAAAGTAGTCATTTTAAGGGAATGGGTTAAAACGTTTTCAGAATTAATTACTTTATTTCTCCACCAATGTTTCGTTATTTCTCCACCACTAAAGAGTGGTCACAACCTAGGGTTCTGTACACAAATGACGATTTAAGTATTTGGGTACCCACTTTTATCTGAAGCTCTGATAGATGTATGTTCGTTTTCAAACATATTTTATCCAAAACAGAGGCCCAGTAACTGAAAACACTGAGAAAGGTCCAGGTTTTGCGGACTTGACGCTATTCAACTTGAAGCAGGGGATGGGATTTTATTCCATGAATATTCATGTCAAACTAATGTATGTTCTTGTTATACTATTAATGAGCGCAATTTGTTTTATAATGGCATATGAAAAAGACAATTGTTAGTCACAGCAAACAGAGCAGACCCTGATCAGACATTTCCTTCAGGAGCCGTCTTGTAATGGCTATAGTAGAATCTGTATTAAGCGACCATCCTTTTTTGAACATATGAGTCTTAAAGCGCAGGTGGTTGCTTAGTGCAGGGCAAACGAAACATAGAAATCTCCTAGAAGAGCTTCCTACATTACATTTCACCTTCATAAAGCCACCACCTGCCTTAAGCATCCATAACTATACCTCTAGTTGGTGACCATTTAAAACAGGCTCTAACGTATACCCACTGGGGACGCGTTACAAGGCGCATATAAATGTTCTTGTTTCAGAAGAAGATATTCTGTTAATGGCAGAGGGTTTGGAAGCAGATGTGTCCTCTAGCTACCAATATTCATATCTATATCCAAACTACTGTACCAAAAGTGTGTTGAGCCTGTTTACTACGTGGTTAAAAACTGTCAAAAGCGTTCTTAATATTGTTGATAGTTTTTGGATTTAATTTGTTTTCGAGATGCAGTAATGAAGACGTCGCTACTTTGGATCATACTAGGAAATGGCACCGCGGTTAATAAAAACTTTTTGTATCGAGTGTGAATTCATTCTAAAGCATCTGATTGGTCGAATTTGGAGCAAGCTCAAAATCTGACCAATCAGAGACTTTAGAAAGACTTCAAAAACTAATGCGTCTTACACATTCAGATCATGTTTACAGTGATAGCTTGCTAAATATTGACTCGTCCAGAGCTACAGATAAAGGTGCGTATTCAAATACTAAAACCGTCATTTCTCCACCAAACCCTATTTATAATCGTCTTTTCATTTGTGTTGGAATCATATTTATTCAGGGTCTGTACTGTATGAAGCGGTGTATTACACAAATACATGTACTATATGTAGGCCTACAGCGGCCCAGAAATTGTGATATTTATCAAGAATGGATAGACAAATGGCCGGCGCCATGCATGGAAACTTGTCTTCATGTCATTTCTACACATGCATACATATACATTACACGGTGTAAGTGAGCGTTTGGATACATAAGTCATCAATCTTATATAAATATATAAAAGGTACAAAAACGTATACTTGCGTTTCGGTGTCGTGTTGTAGATTATATAACATAGTTTACGATTATTGCATGCTGATAAATAAGATATAAAAAGGCAGTGCTTTTCGGAAGTAAAGATGCGTTGTTGTTATACCATCAATCTAGGGAGTAAACGAGTATGTTTCCGAACTTTGATCAACATTTCAGAACAAATTCTACCTTTAGTCCATCGCTACCTGGTGATTTATTAACCCATTTGCGCCCAGTGGATTCTTCCATGTTTATATAATTATTGGATTAGTCCATTCTTTATCTAAGGGGTGCCTGGCCTCACATTTCAATTACGTTTTGTTTTAATTTGAAATTCCTATCAGCAAACAGTGTAGACTCTGATCAGACGTCGCATTATGCGAAGTCTGATCAGAGTCTACACTGTTTGCCTACGTCCCATATATGGGATCGTGGGAGCAAATGGGTTACGCTTCGTTTCATTAACTGAAGAATAACGATCATTAACCCTTTCCCTGTTCTATGTTTATTCCAAATTTTCAAAACCTACTGAATATTCATGGACAAAAATATTATATAGAGGATCTTAAATGAGTGTTCTTGATTATTGGATTTAATAAATCCAATAATCATGAACACGAATGCAAGATCCTATTTATAACATAACACACACAAATGTTATTTGCAGCCAATATTTCAGCAGTAACGTGGATTGTTATAAATTCTCCTTACATATAGAAATGATGAATGAAAGGTGTTATTAGGTTCCCTAGTTAACTGGGACAAAGTAGGTCCAAATTTTCCAATTTTTTTTTTACTTACTGTCATATCAACCAGGATCTAATTCAGACCTCTCTGGTATTCAATTTAACTGTGATAGTTTATGATACAAAAACATACAGAAACACGTCAAAATAAAGTTTGAGTTACAGTTTTGACATACATAGTTACAAACACGTCACATTATGACGTCATTGTACACAACATGTGTCTATGTAAAGCGCGCCATTTACATGAAGACCCACATACAGTCGCCAAAACGTCTGACACTCACTGTCAATGGGATTCGAAATGCGCCTTCATTTTGGTATATTAAGCCCTTCGTTAGTGTTGTATACACATGGACATGGACATTTCCACCGAGAAAAAATCTCGATTCAAGTTCAGTGAAAATGTTTGAAATGGACAAAAGATTCAGTACGAACTGCTGCATAAAATGTGTTGGAACAGGAGGAAGATTTTCGCGATCAGCTGAGTATAGCATATTTGAAATATGTTTGTGCTGTGCTGGATTCAGATGACTATAGTTGTTGATTGACGAGATATTTTTATGAGTAGAAATCTGCATAAACAAAAGGACATGCGGTGAAGAAAATGCAAAGTTGTGGAGGCATTTTCTATGTAGAATGGATTGTATGGGTCAGAGTAGCTGGTAGGTCTTTTTGGCATACATTTTGTATATAATTACTGACAGCGATTACAATTTGTATTATTTTATCGAAATTAAGGCGCAAGTGCCAACAGTCCTTTGCCATCTATCGTGACTCAATGGTTGACAGGTAGGTTACCGTCCGTCAGTTTGTTTGTTTTGACAGCGCGTATGAATACAGTTCGGTCGTTCGAATGTTATTCACTAGTGAATATATGCCCGTGAATATCAAAAAATAAATGATAGTGTTACGTCACGCCACGAGAAGCCACGAGTTATGTTATAAAATGAAATATGGAAGGTGGAACATTGTAGGCATTTCAGAACGTAAAGACATATTTTTTTAAAACCCATTAGCAAACAGAGCAAACCCTGATCAGACGGCTCCTATAAGAGCCGTCTGATCTGGGTTAACTATGTTTTCAAATGCGTAGCACACGTTAATACTATGAGGTTAACAAGGAAAGGGTTAACAGGTATGTAGCTATCACATAGACATGAAGACTGTTCATTCAAAACAGGGATGTAAATGTTTTAATGATAATCGTCAACGTGATCTACTTTGACATTCCCAGATGTGTATAAGCGTCTGTAGAATTCGGCTACACCTTTAAGAATATAATGTTTGTCTGTTAAAAGTTGATCGTTTATTTTTAACGACTGTATAGATTTTTAGACTGTCTTGATTTCTGAAATCCAAGGAAATACTCTGTGCATTTTTCTCTCTCGTCAACAAATTGTATTCCAGATCTTTTCATTGCAACTCTAACTTTAACATAATATATATTATATATGTTTTTTTCTAAAAAAAGAGAGTCTCTAACTTATTTGTATTTCCGTATATTTATGTTCCTTTTTGTAAAGTATCAATTCCTTTTCTAATTTGCATAAATAGGTATTTCTACTTTTTGCATTCTGCTTACAAATCCCTTATCTCAATTTACAATATACTCCATAGAGTCTGTATTCAACGACCGTAGATTGAATTTACATGTGTATATAAAAGTGTTCATTTCCATGAGTTTGACTAGTCTAAATATTTTACATATGTATCCGTGCAAGAAAAGTAGTCCAATCTCAAACTTCTTTGTGTGAATCAAAGCTTTCTGGTGAGAATTCTATCATTCATGCTGAACGTTTCTTCTAAAAAAATGATAAAAACAGTGGTGCTGATGTACCTATTCAATACAGTCATGATGATGATCGACTAGCTGGTAGCTTGCCCAATGTTTTACATCTCACAATTGGTTCTCGTGTTATATTAGAACGTACTACTTGTACGGAAACAGGTCTGGTAAGTTGGACATTAGGAAGAGTAACATCAGTTCAGATTAATCCATCTACATCTTGTATAAATGCAATTTCAGTTTTATATGATGACCATGCAGTAGGTTATTGACCCAAATATTCCCACTTCTATACATATCAACGGAACAGAGCACCACTTCTTTTGCAAGTAAGACGTATCATACGTAGAACATTTCCATTGGTATTTTGATGGGTTTGCACTGTCCAAAAAGGTTCACAGATTGACTTTACCTATTACAGCAAACATTGCTATTGGGTCTTGTATTTTTGAGGCTGGTATGTCATATGTTGACTGAAGTCGTGTTCAGTCTCTTCAAAGATTGACTCTGTCAGCTTTCAATCCTGGTACAGTTAAGGCAAGTGTTTCTGTTTTACAAGAGTGTGAAAGATTAAAAAAATTGACAGCTTTAATTGTTCAAATTACAAGACTGTCACTTTCTACTTTACACTATCCTACTAGATATTTTCTTCTGTACACTGTAAAGTTTGTAAACAAATATAAAGAAGCCATTTAGTACACCTATTGACTAACAAACAATATAAAACCTGTTTAAGATCATTATTACCACTAATTCGGTTTCAGCTTATTTACTAATTTATTCAGTAATGTTGCAGTTTTAGTCACTGAATCGGTAAAAATGGCCATTTGAATGTTGTGTGGTGCATAGCTCAAAACGTATTTTGACTAAGAGTCACCAAACTTGATCTGTATTTTTCTCCTTTTCTGTTGCAATGTTTGCTTTCGGGGGAACACCTCTCTTCAGAAATTATAATTTTCACAACAGCAGGTGTTAAGTGCTTGTGTGGCGGCCGTGAAACGTCGCCCCGTACTTCATTCTCAGTGTTGTTATACTTTCTGATCCTTCGAGATCATGAATTTCAGTACTTTTTGTTCTGAAAATTGAATACCGCTTAAGCCGGTGCTAGGGGACGTGAGCAGTGTTGAACTTTCAATTACTGCTCATGAACAGACTCAATAAAACCGAGTCTCCTTCTGTGTTGCTTTTTTTCCTTTGGGGGGATCACCTCTCTTCAGAATTTATAACCATGGCCATCATATATACCGGTAGTTGCGCAACACTACTAACGTTTTGCACCAAGAGTTTTGCGCCTGGATCCAATCTTCATACAAATAGCTATTTTCATCTTGTGTTGCCCATAGCCCGAAAAGCAGTTGACCTACAGGGACATTGGCGTGAAATTTCTCTAAAGCTTGGTGAGATAACAATTTAATATTGTTAAATACTGCAGCTTCATCAATGAACCCTAAGTTCTTTGCAGAAATGTTCTCGAACAGAATGCTATATTACCCTTTTCAATAACGCGTCGAACCACATAATTTACAATCAGTATTATTCAGATACATGTACAAATGCTGATGTCTGAATGAAAATGTAGCTGCCTTGCAGTCTTCGATATTTACTTCCATAAGTCAATTGTCAATCCATCTAGAGACATTGGATTTTTTACTGACTTAAACGTTTGAAACGGTTGCAATTTTCAGGACAAAATGTTGTTCATATTTAGTATCCAGTTGTATTTTCATCTGGATTTTCACTCGTAAACGATGTTGTTATCATTTTCTTGCAGGATATGCAAGTAACATAAACAATCATTAAAAAGGGATATGATTCTATAGTACTACAACATACTACTTTTATTATCACAACAGTGTTGTTTGTGCAATGTGGTGGCCGTAAAAAGTCTCCCCATACACGTAATCGATGTTGTTATCATTCTCTTGCAGGAAATGCAAGTAACCTAAACAATTAATTAAAAAGGGATATAATCCTATAGTACTACAACATACTGCATGTTAACCCTTTTACAGTTGGCATGCTGGCCTCTTTGCATGTACGCCGACAAGAAAGGTTTAGTACTCTATGAAGGCGACCCCTTAAATCCAGAAACTGACGGAAGACGTCGGATATCTGTACTATTATGTTTTTGTCGTACCCGTTATTACTTTTCTACATTTACTCTGTTTGCAGTTCAATCATTGAGTACACTAGCGATAGGTGGATACAGTTTGTTCACTTAAATGTTTTCGTTTTACGTGCTCTTTACCACTGTTTTGCCGTCGCGGTTGTTGTAGATTAGTTGGAGACGGGATACGTTTATTTACACTGTTTGTCTGTTAGGATGTGGATGGAATAAGTGTGAGGTTGGGCGCCCATAAACCGGTTAAACCCCCAGTGACTTTTGGCACTGACCGTTCCAAGGCGGTACTTCCATCTTCCCCCTATTGTATGCTTGTTTTGACTTTGTGCGTCTATTGATGTTTTTATAGTTATGTACATTCATTTTGCTGTTTCCTTGTGTTGCTGTTCGGGCGACTGTTTGTTCTGTAGGTGGTGGTTCCTGCATTTTTGTACTTTTGATATTTTCTGCCGATTTATTTTAAAATATTGGTGTCGAAATGTTTCATGTACATGTACTCTTCTCGTACTTTTAGATTATGACAACATTCAAATGATACGTCGGTTGTTTACCGTTTCAGTTTTTTTTTAATATTTAGTCTTGCTATCGTTACTCATTTTGTGTAGTTTTCTGGAGGGGGAGTCTATTTAAATTATGTGAAATATGTATGAGGATGGGTACCTATAAACAAGATTTAAGCCCCTAGTAGCCATATTTGGCAACTGACCGTTCCAAGGCGATACTCCTGCTATCACATTACGGTCAACTTTGTTATGTTTAATGTTGTACATCTTGAAATATGTCCGGTTGGGGTTTGTCTTGTGGCTATGCCGTTTCTGGTTTGGTGGTGTTTGGTGCGCTGTCCTTTCGTATGTGGCACTCCCTGTTGGACTGTTTTTCCCCATATTTCTTTTAAAATTGTGCTGAAAACCATTTTTACAGTTCTCTAATCAATTAGAAAGTAATTTCAATAAAACATGTAGTTTCAAAGAAATAAAACATTTATCATGGACTTAAATTGACAAACAACCTATTATTTTTTTCCCTAATATAAACACATTTTTACGCATTTGCAAACATAGTAGGAGCCGTCTGATCAGTGTCTGCTCTGTTTGCTAATTGAATTTGATAGATCATTTCTAAAATGGCTCCAATGTTCCACATTCCGTATATCATTATAACTATTTTCAATGAATGTTGAGTAGGTTTGGAAATTTGGGATAAATATAGAAGAGAGAAAGGGCTACGGGAACAAAGTTTTGAAATAAAATGACAGTTCATATGAAAAATTATTAGTCTCAGGCAAATTGTGTGGACTGAGCTTGGATTACCAGACAACCGCTAATGTCACAGACTAATTTACTGACATTGTTATTTCTCAAAGTAACAATTCATATGTGTGTATTTATAAAATACAGATGTAGCTGTGCTGTTTCAAACAGACTGCATTTACCATCTTTGTAATCGTGCAATATCTGTTCTTGTGTTCTTTTAAACAAAGCGCGACTTCTGTTTCAGATGAACTTTTTATTCATAACCGGTGCGTCAGCACTAATTCGCGAGACCATTGCACTAGTTGGACATGTACTGGAGGTATCGGATATTGAGACTTACAGAAACAAATCCAGTGAGGAAAGGTCTTTCTTCACCGTGGAAATCGTAGACCAATAAAAGTACAAAAATGAGTCATGCAGGAAACACCACATCAATCGGAGTGAACAATAAGCATTAAAGAAAGAACATGTACGAGTCATGCAGAAAACACCGTATACAAAACACACACCGCCCAAACAGCACCACGATGACAAACAGCAAATGTACATGTACATAAAAGACACAAAGAGACGCACAGACATAACATACAGACAATAGGGGGAGATGAAAGTACCGCGTTGGAACGGTCTGTGACAAATGTCACTGGGGATAAAACCGGTTTTGGGGCGCCCAATCTCACACTTAATCCATCCCCACCCTAAAAGACAAACAGTGAACGTAAATGAACGTATCCCCTCTCCGACTTATCTACAACAACGGCGATGGCAGATACAGTGGTAAAGTGAATGTAAAACGAAAACATTTAAGTGCAACAAACTGTATCCACATATTGCTAGTGCACTCAATGATTGAGTTGCAGTAACTGTAGAAAAGTAACAAAGGGTACGACAAAAACGAAATAGTACAGATATCCGGCGACCTCCTTCCGTAAGTCTATTATTGCACACGCCTCTTATGCCTTTATCAACTGTCTGAATGAAGCAGGTTCTGACACTCCCTTTTGGGTCATAAACAGTAGTGGCCTGGTCACTTATAGCCGTTTCAGGGTCAGTTGCAGAGATAGCTCCAAATGCGGCATCGTCCGGTACAAATTCCCCAAGGAAGCTGACAGAGGCATTGAATGCCAGACAATAAGCACTCTGCGAGGGAATCATATGCAGGTAACTATTTTATTTAAAAGACTGTGAAATAAATCTAGTTAATATGTACACAGTAATTATACTAAAATAAATATAAGACATACAAAACGTTACTCACTTTCCATAAATATCCATTTCTAGATGTACAATGTACAGTGTACGCACTACAATATATAAATGCCTACAACAAATTCATTACACACACAAAATCCTATGGCAGCTGTTTCACATGGGTACGTCCTTATTGCTGAAGTCTTTTTGTTTGAAAAAGTTAACAGCTTCAATCATGATAAAATGACAACAGCTTGCCATTGTATTAGAAGCCCGTTAAAATGTCACAATGCAAAACGTGTCTATAAACCCCAATTCAAAACGTTTTTCACTTAAAATGCATGTACGAATAGATATTTCATGAAAAGGTGTACATAAGTAGCACTTTTACACAACTTTTATTCAAAGTATGGAAGGGCATTTATTAGTGGAATTGGGTTTAATAGAGAATACATGGTAGCTGTAGAATGGATTAATTACTGTTAACCCCCTTCCCTGTTCTATGTTTTTTTTCCAAATTCCAGTACCTACTGAATTTTCATGTACAAAATAGTTATAATGAAATATGGAAGGTGGAATAGTGTTACAGTAGCCATTCTAGAAACTAAAGAAACAGATCTATCGAATTCCGTTAGCCGTCCTATAGGAGCCGTCTGATCTGGGTCTGCTCTGTTTGCAAATGCATTGAAATGCGTTTGTTCAAAAAAATTCTCAATTTGACAAAAGGCTACGCTTTTTTTCCAATGGCATGATAACAAGTGTCAGTGTTTATCGGCATCTACACTGTTGGCAAAATGCATCAAATGTTGTTTAGGGTTAAGTTGCAAATAATGTCATAAAAATGTTGTAGGACACGATGGCAACCTAAATTAGTCAAATAGTATTGTTGCTGTTTTGTCTAGGCATATGCACTGTTAACTACTGGCATCAAAAGGTATCAAACATTTACCCCTCTTCTTTTTCATTCATCACCAGTTACATAATTATGTAAGAGAAGGCAGTCTGGCCATCAAGTATTTAGCGTTAACGGATGAACAATAATCACTAGCAGTCTTCGTGTCGCTGTTCGGAGAGGACGGTGAGAGACCATATACAGTGGGAGAGATGTCAACGACAATTTGTTGTACGAGTAGTACAGTGACAGACGTGTATACGTACAAGAAATCGAATAGTCAGTCAAGCAAGCCTTTCTCAACAGTACAAGTAAGATACATTTTCACCTTTTGTTAATATTTCATTTTAGCCTCACCTGGCATAAAGTGCTAAGGTTAGCTATTGTGATTATCATGTACCTGTTGTCAGGCGTCGTCCATCATACGATGTGCGGTATTTTGTTTCAAACATCTCCTCTAGAATTAAATGGTCAATGTAATGAAACTTTCCAAAGTTGGTAGTTGAAAACCCTATATAAAAATTGCGAAATTAGTTTGTATCCATGTATATTTCTGGTATCACGGCAACCGAAAGAAAATTCTTCACCATTGTAAGATTTCAAAATAATTTGCTGGGAACAATCATTAGGTGACTATACACCAAAATAGCTCAAACCACGACAATATCTTAAACAACGTGGCCGCTAGGGGGCGGGCTTTTTTCCTTATATGTCTGTTTAGAAAACATAGCAAAATCTTCAACTCTATCTCCAAATTCAATGGTCTGACTTCAGAACAATTTAATGGGAATACATCATTAGGTAACCCCTACCAAACCAGCTAATATTTGTAGGATCCATATGGAACACTGGTTGCCTGTGCAACCAAAAACTTCGCCTTCATTCCTCAACAAGATATGGCGATTTCTCAAATTTTGATTACATGGACTGCACCTTAAGTATCCGAGATTTCACTCTACGCCTAGTAGTCGTTTACAGACCACCAATTTCGCGGGGAAATGGTCGACAAACCGGAGATTTTCTTGATAAAGAATGACCACTATTCCTATCTAAACGTGTTACCTGTGACAGACCAGTCATCATTGTAGGGGACTTAAACATCCATCTTGACAGTCAAAATGAAAGGAACACGTCTAACTTTTTAGTACACTAGATTCATTTGGATTGCAACAGCATGTTGATGAAGCCACTCATATTGGTGGACATACCCTTGATGTAGTTATCACGAGAAACGGTGATGGCTGTGTGTCAAATATTGAAGTCACCGACCCAGGACTATCTGACAGTACTGGTAAAATTTCGCGCAATCATTTTTCTGTAACTTTTGAAGCAAAGGTGTCTATAGCCCCGACAGTGAGAAAAACGCTTCATTTCGAAACCTTATGGCAATTAATGTCGACTCATTTAAAACAGATCTCCTCAACCTGTCTTACTACGATCAAAGAACATGTAAAACGCTACTGTGATAAAATATATGAAAATTCTGGTATTAATGTTTTTTGGTCCATAAAAAATTCAAATGATGTTTTAACAAAACTTGAAAATGAACAGTATAACATTTCTTTACTGAGCTCTTATGATTTCTCTACACTCTATACTACTCTACCTCACCATCTTATAAAGGATAAACTTATTAAATTAATAGAAAAAAACTTTGCCAGAGAAAACAAAATGTTCATTGCTTGTAATGTTCAAGTTGAACATTACACAATGTGGACTTGCCTTGGTGTTTGTAGATCTCTTACCTTTCTTTTAGATAATATATTTGTGCGTTATGGGGATATCATATATCGTCAAGTTGTTGGTATACCCATGGGTACAAACTGTGCCCCTCTTGTTGCAGATTTGTTTTTGTAATGCTACGAGAGGGATTTTATGCGTAGCTTAAAACCTGATACACAGACCGATAACCATAATAAAACTTCAAGGTATTTAGACGATATTTTGAATTTAGATAATCCTTATTTTGATACTATGATTTCTTCAATTTACCCAAAAGAACTATCTTTAAACAAAGCTAATCAATCTGACATTAATGCTTCAGTTTTAGATTTGAATCTTTCAATTACAAATGATAAAGTTTCGTCCAAAGTATACGATAAAAGAGAAGATTTTAATTTTAAAATTGTTAATTATCCCTTTCTAGATGGAGATGTGCCACGTTCTACATCTTATGGGGTTTATTAGGTTTGCCTGAGCCTGTTCTTTGCTTGAAGATTTTAACAGACGTAATTTAGTTATAACTGATAAACTTCTTAAGCAAGGTTACAGATATCACAAACTTCGGAAAACTTTTTCTAAATTTTATTATCGAAATTTACCTCTCATTAGTAAATATAATTGCAATCTACGGACGTTACTGCGACAAGGCATTTCTCAACCAGAATTGTATGGGGATGTTATCTACAAACTTAGGAAAATTCGGGGTCATATCCATTTTCATTTGTTTATAAAACGCATTAAAACATTTGAAAAGAAATGTTATGATCCTATTATATTGCAACGCACTGCATGTTTGGTTATCGACCCTTTTACAGTCGGTAGCTACGCTTCCCTCTTTGCTTGCGTGATGACAGGCCAAGGGTAGTACTCTATGATGGTATACTCTTAAACTTGGATACAGGATGAGCTTACCAGACTCATGTATTACCTTTTCCCTGTTGTGCCCTTAACGGCTTACCTGCAGGTGCTCTGACTTCAGCAAAGTCATTGTGTACATAGTTGACGGATTGTCACAGTTATTATGCTATGTTTTACATGTTGTCCTGTGTTCACCGTCGTCTATGTTGTGGGTAAGTCCAGCGGGTATACCTTTATTTACAATATTTGTAAAGCTAGGGTGACTTTGAGAGAAGTGTGAGGTTAGGACGTCCGTAAACCGGTTTAAACCTCCCAGTGGTGTTTTTGCTACTGACCGTGCCAAGGCGGTACTCTCTTTTTCACCCTTCCTTTTGTTTGCCTTGCGTCTTTGTGCTTGTGATTTGTTCATGTGTGGAACGTTTGTCTCTGGTTCTTGTGTGTGTTTTGTTGTTTTCTGTGTTCATTTCGTGTGTGTGTGTGTGTGTGTGTGTGCGTTTGGGTGTGTGGTTGTGTGTATGTGTGTGTGTGTGTCATGCTGTCTATCGGTGTTTTGGTGGTGGTTGCGTCTTGCATGTGGCTTTGCCTGCTTGACTTTACTACTTTTCCATTTAGAATCCATCAAAGCAAGTTTGCAAATTACATATGTTGATGAGCTGGTTAACACATATACACAAGCACTAGCGGCACTAGCGGCACTTGCCAATAAACATGCACTATTGTGTACTAAAACCATAACACTCAGACCATCATGTACGTGGTATACCCAGGACCTGCACGATGCTAAATATGTAAGGCGCAAGTTATAGAATAAAATGGAGAACATCCAGACTGTCAATATACCACCAGCTGTACGGAGAATAGTAAACAAGCTGTTGGCAAAGTCAAAAGTTGATTTCTACTCCGAGAAAGCAGAATCTAGCCAGGCAGACTCAAAGAGTCTTTTCAAAGTCACTAAGCACCTGCTAGGTACAACTAGTGACATCACATTGCCTAAGACGTCATCCATTTGCACAAGACTTAAGTGACTTTTTTGTTGACAAGGTGGGCAAAATACGGGCAGATATTGCATCAGGTACTGTATCCAGTGTGCCAGTTATCACGGATATACAGCGTGCAACGAACGTTTTAGATTGTTTTGTTACAACTACAGAAGAAGAGGTAGAACACATAATTAAGGCATCCCCTTGCAAGTCCTGTGAACAGGATCCAATACCTACATGGCTGTATAAGTCATGCATCGACTAACTTATACCGATTCTGACAAAAATTGTAAGCTCCTCTTTCGGCACTGCTTACGTTCCGAAAACTTTTAAGGTGTCACATGTCAAACCTCGTTTGAAGAAACCGGATCTCGATTCAAATGAACTTCGTAATTATAGGCCTGTATCGAATTTTCCATTTGTCTGCAAAGTGTTAGAAAAAGTGGTCGACAAACGCATTGAGTCCCACTAGACCTCAAACGAATTACATGAGCACCATCAGTCGGCATACCGAAAGCATAATTAAACAGAGACTGCTCTCCTAAAAGTTCAAAACGACATCCTTCAATCCCTAAATAAAAACGAAATTACAGTTCAGGTTATGCTTGACTTATCGGCTGTGTTTGAAACTATCGATCATGAAACTCTGTCAAATCGCCTGGAAAAGACTTCAGAATCATTGGAAAACCCCTTGAGTGGATAACCTTCTGCCTGAATTACCGCTGTCAAATAGCCTCAGTAGATGGAGAACTGTCCACCCAGTTTATATGAAATACAGCGTGCCACAGAGATCGATCTTAGGACCAAAGCACTTCATCATGTACACAAAACTTGTCGGCTCAATCTGCAGAAACCAAACGGAGTCTGGATACAATCTAGCTTAACTTAAATCTTCTTTGTAAGGGTCCACACATAACCTACATGCCCAAAAGAAAGTACTTGCCCAGTCATTATCCTTGAGTGGTAATGGCGTATAATAAATATTGTCAAGTATCACAGGCGCATATTTAGAGGGGACGGAGCCGGCATACGCAACCCCCCCCCCCCCACCAATTAGAATTGCCCATTTTTTGAGGATTTTTATATCTAGATCTACTAAAAATCAATAAAACAATAATTTAATCTGAGTTTTTGTATTTCCCTCACCCATTTACGCTCTTTTCCACATGTATTACAAACACACTATTTAGTTATGTCATCAAGCATCAAGCATAATAATTCTACGCCCCTCCCCTTCCAAAAAACTTTTCTACGCCCCCCCCCCCTAATCTGAAATCCTGGATCCGCACATGTATCAACAATAATTTTAATGTTCTAATCTGCCGTCCTTTAGAACAGGTTGGATTTTCATTTCATATAGGGTTTTCTCGATATAAAATCAAGGTCCTAATTGTGTGGCACTGGTATTGCACTGAGAATTGTATTCTAATATTTCTAAAGTGTGGCAGTTGACAAAATTAATCCATTTGCTCCCACGATCCCATATATGGGACTTAGGCCAAATATGTAGACTGATCAGACGCCGCATGATGCGGCATCTGATCAGAGTCTACATTGTTTGCTGATTGGAATTCCAATATAAAGCAAAACGAAATTGACAATTTTGACCAGACACCCCTAAGATAAAAATGGACTAATCCAATATATAAGCATGGAAGAATCCATTGGGAGCAAATGGGTTAAACAAAAGACCAACTGTTCTGCAGACTGAAAGTGTTACTCGACGTCTTATCTGAGTCCAATCTTTTTGCAGAGACCATCAATAGTTCTGTAGTAACCGCCGATTTGCACTAAGACCCCCATGTGTATACCAAATCATTTGAATAGTTTGTGTATGAGTTGGGATTTTGTAGTTTTAACTTCTTTACACAAATAGTTAAATATACAGAGGGTAGTATTTCCTGGTACTAGGGTACCAAATGCATTAATTATATTTTAATTGAAATGACTAAAATACAGAAATACCTTTTTAACAGCATCCAAACTTATTCTAATACCAGTGGCACAGATAAAGGCGAACACTCAAATACTAAAATCACCATTTCTTCGAGACGATTCTAAAGAGTGGTCACAACATAGGGTTTGGCGGAGAAATAAAGAAGTTATATTGGAAATTATTTAACTGACACATCATATCTGAACCTCTGCAGTAAAACCTCTCTATAACGGCGAATAAATATTGTGTGGATTAGCAGGAGGCTGCTTAAGGCAAGGTGAAAGTAAAATCAAACGCTCCTATAGGAGCGTTCTATTTCACGTTCACCTTGCTTTAAGCAGTAGGAGCGTTCTGTTTTACTTTCACCTTACTTTAAGCAGCCAGTGACCTGCATTAAACACAAGCTAGTTGATGTAATATAGTGGTCGTTATAGAGAGGTTTTACTGTACTATATAGTAGTCAGTACATGCACTAGTAAAAATATCTTCTCAACAACTTGTATTACATCGCATGTCAGTATAGTTATAACCCACATTAAAGCAATTAAAAACAGTACAAATCGCTCACCCAAACTTGTAGTTGAGACGAATCGAGAATATTTTAGGCAGGTGACTGCTTAATGCAGGGTGAAAGTCATGTTGAAAGCTCCTCTGTGAGTCTTCTGTGTGACTTTCGTCCTGCATTTAACAACCACCTGAAACAAACGTTATCCTGCTCTAAGCTTCCACCTGTCTTAAAGGCCGATAATTATGTTTTTAGTTATGAAGATTGAACATCGATTAAGCTGGTAGTAGGGGCATGGGTAGTGTTACACTTTAAATAACAGATCAGAAACAGACTCAATGAAACCGAAACTGCAACGTTCTCTTTTCGCATTGCTAGTTTTGCTTTCGAAGGATCTCCTACTTTCAAAATTGTCAAGTGTTCAGATTAGTGAGGTTTTACTTTAGATTGGAACCTGTCTTAATTGGCCACCATATGTAGCTATAACTGTGTTTTAAGGCAAGTGGTAACTTAATACAGGTCACAAGTAATGCCCTTCATTAAGCAACCACATTTTTTTTTAAAATTCCTTTGTTCAATAAATGAGTGGCCTCTTAAAACTGGTTCTCTGTACATCGAAGGCACATTATTTCTCACCGTTTCAATATCTTCCTAATTATTTGTTGTCTGTCTGTCTTAAATTCCAAAATACAACTTTCTGTTCACAACTATGTGATTTAATGGCTAAAACCAAAATGTTGTTCCAAGAATAACGCTCTCAATATTGCATGGTGAACATATTGATGGTTGACTGCACTCGTTGTTACAGGATAATAATCATTGCGACTCAGACAATGCAAAATTCAATACCTGTTACATATATAATACATGTGCTCTATAAAGTTGAACTTACGTTGTGCATTTCAATGCATGTACAGTAAAACCGCTCTATAATGCGACTACCAAAAAGGGGCATAATTTATAGGAGCTTTCTGCATAACTTTCGTCCTACATTAAGCAACCACCTGCTTATGAAGACAGCCATGTTTGTTCATTACGTGGTCGCATTAGAGAGGTGTTACTGTATACTGTGTCTGTATGTAGAGAGTAACCCGACCTCTCATCTGGGTCCACACTGTTTGGCAATCTGAATATTAATGTGGAATCAAATCGAAAAAGATATTGATTGTAGAAAGAAGGGCACAGTTTTGCAAATGTTTGAAAAATTGTTGAAAATGACATCATTAATATTAAATAGATTATTGTTCATAATGTCACATGAACAGGAATTTGGCCAAGGCAGAAACTGTACTAACAGACCTGCATAATTGAAGGGGTCAGTGCAAGATGGTACCTAACTCCATTTTTTGAAAAAATGGAGTTAGGACCACTGTAGCATGGATTCAACTTTCTCCTCATAATAACATTCCGAAAATGTGTGATATTTACGTTTAAATAGGAAAAATGGTGTTCACAAGAATATTACTAAAGTGCTATCTCCAAGATGGATTTAGGTCCTTTGTTGCACATACACGTAAATACATGGAACACATAGTAGATTGGACATACTAAAACTAACTACCTGAATTTTGAGTGTTTTAGAATATTCCGGTTAGTATTTATTACTAAATATATCATTTCAGTTACAGAAATTAATATTATGTTGCAAAATTGAAGAATTAACCTCAACACATGTATGAAAAGAAAAGAAAATACAAATTTTGCCTAAATATAATTGGACTTAGGTCCCATTTTGCCTAAACATAATTAATAAAAAACAGTATTTTTACAATTAATCTTTTATTAACACTTCAACATTCCCACAATTTCAGTACTTTAACAAATAAATGGCAAATCGTCAATCGTTAAAAAATTTAAAATTGCGTCACACTTAACCCAAAATTTCACAAAAATGCGTTTTTCTCCACTTTTCAAAAAAATGGACTTAGGTACCATCTTGCACTGACCCCCTCAATTCCTTATGTAAACAGACAGAGTGCAGCCTCGGGGTAAATATGCCAGTTCTAAGGGTTGATGAATTCTACATTTTATGCCAAGATAAAACAAATCCTATGTACATAAACCGTTATAGATATTCAGATGATAAAAATTCATGATGTCATTATTTCTTATTAAATGACCAAGGGGGATTTAGATTGGATTCGAGAAATTCGTAGTTTACCAAGAAACTGTGTGAGTTATTTGGCAATAAAACTGTAATAGAAGGATAGTGGATGTTTGGGTTTAGTTTCCATGTGTATCGAAGGTTGAGTGCAAGAATGTCGTAAGGATAGTATGTAACCTTTCTAAGCATTCGAAATATTTTTTTCTTCAAATGATCAAAGCTTATATTTATTTCATTTTTTTATTGAAAAGCACTACGAGAGTGAGACGCCGAGTACCTTGACCCTTCGCTTGCTGAATTTTAAAATACATTTCTCCTTTTTTACCCATGCCCTGTTGTATAATTACATATACCTTCACTGTGTACAAGTATTTCGCTGTGCAGTCACTACTGTGGAGTGCACTGGTTGCACAACCAACTTGTAAATAGTGCAGACCCTGATGAGACAGCTCCTGCAGGAGCTGTCTCACCTGGGTCTTCACTATTTACAGGTAGGTATATTGACGTGATTAGCAAGCGAAGGGTTAATGCCTAATTGGCATCCAAGCTGTCTGGCACTTCGTCAATAAGTTCTCAAAGATTTGGTCGAATCGCAACTTGTCAAAATTGAACAATATCCAAATGTATGTGTTTATTTTTTATCGCAACGAGATAAGGATCAAGTCAAATATTACTCGATTCAATATGGCATGCAGAGCCCATGTCCACGAATCCAAGGTCAAACATCAAAGTGACAGTGAAAAAGAACGAATTTCAAAACTATATTTATGGATATACATGTATACTTACTGTGTAGTATTCCTTGCTGACTGTCAAAATTGAACTTTATCTAAATTTGAGCGGACATCTTATTCCACAGCCAGGTAACAGTTAAGTTAAATGTATAATTATATTTCTATATTTTCAAGATGATGTGCATAACCCATCTTCACTTAGCCAATGTCAAATATAAAAATCAAGGTTCAAGTGGAAAAAATGAAAACTCGTGTCTGAATTTAAAGATAGACACGTACTGAGTAGTATTCCTTGCTGACGCTTCTATCGTGCTCACTGGATTGTTCACACTGATTGAATCCATATAGTCAGGGAGCTAGTAGTGCCTACCGTGCACCCCCCCTCCCCCTAGACTTTTTTTCATGGGTACCAAAATGTTCAGAAAAGTGTCCTGAATCAGAATAGCGAATGTACTCAAACTTAAATTCTTTTAGGCTATGTGTATTTTAACCGTTTCCATGGCAACCCCCCAGTTTTCGTAATGATGACCCATACCTAAACATTCGCCCATATCACAGCCAGTTTTTGTCCTAAAACTATAAAACTGGTACCAAATGGAAGATAAGACATTGTGCTTGTATTTCTAACTTGTTTTTTTTAAATTACCTTATTTGCATACTCATGAATATTATTCAGAACATTAAAATTAGTAAAAAAAAGTATAGAAATAACGTAAACCTTTAAAAAAGATTATCCTACAAATATCAGAAAATAACATCAAATGCAGTTTAACATGATGACGAAATCCCCAGGAAACCAAATGTCCAATTTGAGGACCATAGCATTAATTTTAAGCACCATTTTCACCGTTTTCATGGCAACACCCTAGTTTTCGTAATGATAGTCCGTACCTGCAAAATCGTCCATATCACAGCCAGTTTTTGTCCAAAACCTATAAAACTGGTACCAAATTGGAGATAGGACATTGTGCTTTTATTTCCAGGTTTTTTTTTTTAAATTACTTTATTTGCATACTCATGAATATTAATGAGAACATTAAAAATAGTAAAAACAATATAGAAATAACGTAAATAATGTAAACTATTCACTTTTTATCCTACAAATATCAGAAAACAATTTCAAATGCAGTTTAACCTGATGACAAAATCCTCAGAAAACAAAATATCAAATTTGAGGACCAAAACTTTAACTCTAAGTAACTTTTTAACTGTTTCCATAGTAACCATTCATTTCACTCTGTTCACACAGTTTTGTTAGTCGACACCTACCTGCAAAAATCTTCCATATCACAGGAAGTATTTGTGCTAACTGCATAAAACTGGTACCAAATTAAAGCTAAGACAGTGTGCTTTGGTTTAAAAGCTATAATTAGGAATTACCTTATTTGCATACACATGAATATTAATGAGAATAATTAAAAAATAGCAAAAAATACAGAAAT
Source organism: Azorinus chamasolen (assembly GCA_963576725.1). Taxonomy (NCBI): domain Eukaryota; kingdom Metazoa; phylum Mollusca; class Bivalvia; order Cardiida; family Solecurtidae; genus Azorinus; species Azorinus chamasolen. The sequence goes on along the minus strand of OY755238.1, from coordinate 29,436,689 downwards.
AACGTAAACCTCTCAATTTTTATCCTACCAATATCAGAAAACAACTTCAAATGTAGTTCAAAATGATGACAAAATACTCAGAAAGCTAATCATCTTAATTGATACCCAAACAATGAACTGTAAGTAAGATTGTAACGGTTTCGATGGTAACCGATCCTTTCACAAATTTGGAAATTTGACATCCAACTGTAATACTCCGCTAGATCTCAGTTGTTTTTGATTGAATCGTGAAATCAATTGTTACAAACATAGATATGAGGCATTGCTTTAATAGTAAATATTACTTTTCTGATATAAACTAATTTGCATTTGTATGAATATTTATGAGAACAGTAATAGATGTTGAAATTTTCAACAGACACCAGTCTTTTTATAAAGCAAACAAATATGGAAAATGGTTAGCTAAAGTTTACTATGATCACTGAATATCACCAAGATTATTAGATAAATAAATTTGGGACAAATTATATAGCACTGATGGTGATATATCTGTTTCCTAGGCAACCATTCTAACCTCATTGTTCATATTACAGAGTGTTTACATACCTGCAACATACAAAGATATTGCTGCCTTCTTGGGCGATAATTATAAATGATATAAACATATACCCGGTAGTTGATGTATGAATCTTAATGTTAGGTTCACTTTATGCAAATTACCTTATTTGCATCCTCATGAATATTAATTAGTGATAAGAAAACAAAGAGAAACAATATTTAAAATAGCATGTTTCGCAGTATGCCGAGCACAACATTACACCATTGCATTTTATGCATGTTCTCATTAATATTCATGAGTATGCAAATAAGGTAATTTAAATAAACAAACTGGAAATAAAAGCACAATGTCGTATCCCCAAATTTGTACCAGTTTTATAGGTTTTGGACAAAAACTGGCTGTGATATGGACGATTTTGCAGGTACGGACTATCATTACGAAAACTAGGGTGTTGCCATGGAAACGGTGAAAATGGTGCTTAAAATTAATGCTATGGTCCTCAAATTGGACATTTGGTTTCCTGGGGGTTTCGTCATCATGTTAAACTGCATTTGATGTTATTTTCTGATATTTGTAGGATAAAAAAATGAAAGGTTTAGGTTATTTCTATACTTTTTTACTATTTTTAATGTTCTCATTAATATTCATGAGTATGCAAATAAGGTAATTTAAAAAAAACAAGTTAGAAATACAAGCACAATGTCTTATCTTCCATTTGGTACCAGTTTTATAGTTTTAGGACAAAAACTGGCTGTGATATGAGCGAATTTTTAGGTATGGGTCATCATTACGAAAACTGGGGGTTTGCCATGGAAACAGTTAAAATACACATAGCCTAAAATAATTTAAGTTTGAGTACATTCGCGATTCTGATTCAGGACACTTTTCTGAACATTTTGGTACCCATGAAAAAAAGTCTAAGGGGTGGGGGGTTGCACGGTAGGCACTACTGGCTCCCTGACTAATACGAGATCCCGAATAACTCAACGTCTCATGTTTATATAAGGGAATGGTTAAGGGAAACATTTATTCTGAACCATTCCCTCATTTGTGTTTTATCTACTTCGTAAACAAAGTTCTATATAACATTTTCCCCAGTACAAATTCTATTTCATGCCTTTGCAAACAGAGACTCAATTAGTTTTGCTTATTATAAATCCGTACAAGAGCTAATATCAGACGGCTCGTATAGGAGCCGTCTGATCTGGGTCTACTCTGTTTGCAGATGCGTAAAAATGCGCTTACATAAGTGAAAGGGTTAAGCAATTAAGAAACAGTGAATATATTTTATAACTGCACAAGCAAACAGAATAGTAGACATGTTAGGAACCTTAAACGTAACATAGTTTAACCCATTCCCTCATATTGACGCCTTTTGACGACTCTGTAAAAATCACTTTATGAAACCATTGTGATAAATAGAGCATTTGCTCCTATATGAGCAAATGCTCTATTTATCACAGTGGTTTCAAACTTCAATTTTTTAAAACTTTCATTTTCTGTAGTTAATGCTCCTTTTCGGTAGATTTATTCAGAGGGGGTTGTATCTAAAAATAGCCTATGAGGTAATGGGTTAAGAGTTATCGCTCGACTACGACGCCACCGACCATAATAAAACTAGGACTTCGACAACAAACATACATACTAAACACGGTCATATGTTTAATTGAGATTAGATATCAATCTATGCTTTGTAATAGATAACAAATCCGTTTATTATTGAAGTTTTATTTTAAAAAAAAAAGTTATGATTGTCTTAACCAATACAATAACAACAACAAAAATATGGACGATATAGAAATGTCTGGTTTTATGAGAAGCATAAGCGTAACGCTTAACTTGCAGTCTGGACCCAGATAAGATGCCGAGTTACTCGGCATCTCAACAGAACCCCAGCTGTTTGGCACCCGGTTCATTTACCAACAGCCTGATTGAATCAGAATAAATCAAGTGTTCACTAGGTCCAATTATTTGCAAAAATTGATATTTTAATGTTGGGATAAGGGTTTAGAAAATTGCAATACATGTATATGGATATTTGGATTTCTCATTCAACAAATTACAAACTTCGGTGAGTTTCTTATATGTCCTCAGAATGATGAGATTGACACTCTACGAAAGTCATGCAGAGAGCTTGTATATGAGATTTCTCTATTACGTTCGTCCTGTTTTATCCATTTACCCCATGCGTACACATTTTATGCCTATGCAAACAGAGTAAGCCCAGATCAGACGGCTCCTATAGGAGCCGTTTGATCATGGTCTGATCTGTTTGCTTGTAAATATATATATAGTTCGAATTATACAGCTTCTTTCACAATATAAAATTCCATTGGTCGCTGCGCCATTATAAAATTTCAGCATTCAGCTGATTGGTAGTCTTGGTGTAATTATTTCTTGTATGGTAACTGATGAATTTAGCTACTGAATAGAACTAAGTGGGTGGGGGGATGATGTAGACACCGATTATTCTGCTCCAGTAAGAGCAAATCGATCTGAGTATTAGTAATAACCGATTGGTATTGGCCTACCTATGTCTGACCGTATATGTACGATAGTAAGGGTTTGATAAATTCGGTATTAAATGACAATGACATATTATGCAATTCTGGAAATGGACAATGCATGTATAGTAGAGCCTGTTTAAAACGACCGGTCAATGGATAAACAATGATTCCTTAAAAACAAGTAGTTGCCTAACGCTTTTTCCTTCATATAAAAGCATTTTCACGCAATATTTGCAGAGTAGACCCAGATCAGACGGCTCCTATGGGAACCGTCTGATCAGGGTCTGCTCTGTTTGCTTATGACATTATACTAGATCTGATTATACAGTTTCTACCGACACCAATGAATCATGTATACATTTACGGTACCATATTAACCCTTTCCTCCATAGGCTATTTTTAGATCCAACCTCGTTCAATGAATCTACCGAAAAGGAGCATTAACTAGAGAAAAGGAAAACTTGAGAGTTTTGTAGTTTGAAACCATTGTGATAAATAGATCATTTGCTCCCATAAGTCAAATGATCTATTTATCACAATGGTTTCAGGAAGTGACTTTTACAGAGGCGTAGAATGACGTACTTACGGAGGAAAGGGTTGAAATGTCAATTAATAAATATTCATGAGTTCCTTATTTCGTACATGGATATCGAACAGGAAACGGTTACTCCAGAATGAAAGTAATGCAGACAGCTCCTGTAGGTCTGTCCTGCATTAAGCTACCACTTGCCTATACAGTATAACCTCTCTTAACCGGAATTCTACTAGATAAGAATTTAGATACTTTTAGGCAGGTGGCTGCTTAATGCAGGGTGAAAGTCATGCAGAAGGAGCTTTCTGCATGACTTTCACCCTGCATTAAGCTGCCACCTGTCTCCAAGACCGATATTCATACTAAATTTAACGGCCGGTTAAGAGAGGTTTTACTGTATGACGAATACTTAATCCTCTGATTATATTGCCCCTTTAGAGAGGTTTTAATGTAGTAGAAAGTCATGTTTGTAGAATATGTCATTGTACCTGTGTAAGTTTATAGACAATATAAGCTAAGAAAATCAATATATGTCTATGATGGGTTGGTGAAGCACCGGCCATCAAGGTCTGTGATGTAGTGGGATCAAAACTGGCTCGATTGATGTTAATAGCCCCACCTGTAGAACAAAAGAAATACTAATACATATCCTACTGTAGAATAAAATAAGAACAAATACAAGAGGTGTCATTAACAACAACAAATGTAACGTAATTCAGTATAACATAGCATACTTCAGTAAAGCTTGTCTTAAGCGACTTTATATTAACTGAAAACAGGGATACATGTTTTGAAAAGTAGGTGTGTTTTTTAAAACAAAATGGCAATACGTAATGCAAAAAGCTCCTATAGGAGCATTTTGCATTACTGTTAACCTGTATTAAGCATCCACCTGTTTTACAAATCCATAATTAAACCTCATTTTGATGGCCGCTTAAGACAGGTTCTACTGTATACAGAAACCCAGTAACATAACAATACCAAATTGATACATTAGATCTACTTTTGGTATTGATACATTAGAATTAAACCTTTAGCCCTTTGCGCTATTTTAAGACAATTTCCATCCATCACGTTTTCAAAATTCCAGCTGTAATCAGTTTGTCTACCACACTGTAATCCGTGTGTCACGCAGTTTGGATCTTGATCAGACAGCGAGTTACTCAGTGTCATATCTGGATCCAAACTGTTCGTAGATGTTATCATAGATTCGAAGGCATAAGGCGAACAGGGTCCATGCTTATAAAACTTTTAGTTGAGTCTGAGAACGTTCTCAATCAAATCTCAAGCATTTGATTGGTCAGATTTGAGCCAAAGGCTCAAATCTGACCAATCAAAAGCTTGAGAACTCAAATCTGACCAATCAAAAGCCTGAGAACGAAACTCAGACTCAACTAAAAGCTTTATAAGCATGAACCCTGATACATGTAAGTATTGTAAATGATACAGACAAAATCATTGAATCATTTACTCCATGAATAATCATGTAAAAGATGACGTCATGAATATCAATTTGTTATACATGTAATAGCACATTGACACAGGATTCTTTTTGCCATGGTAAAAACTGTAAAATCATAGCTATATTACATGTATATATCATAGCAAACAAAGCAGACCCTGATCAAACGACTCCTGTAGTTTAATAGGAGCGATCTGATATGGATCTGCTCTATTTTCAAGGCATAGAAATGAATATTTATGGGCGAAAGGGGTTAAATACGTGTGCCAGATCAATACCCTTTAATTCATTAATATTCCTGCCAGAAAAGATGACTTATGTAAGCGCATTTTGACGCATCTGCAAACAGAGTAGACCCAGATCCCATAGGAGCCGTCTGATCAGGGTCTGCTCCGTTTGCTTATGGTGTAATATAGATCTGATTCTACAGCTTCTTCCTGAGCCAAAATGTCCTGTGTTCATAAGCCATTATAAAAAATAATCTTATACATATTTATGACGTCATTATTTCCAACATGAATATTCATTAGGGAAAGGGTTAAATAGTAGAAATGCTTATTGAATGGAATAACGAACAGCAGAGTGTTTACCATGACAGAAACTGTAGAAATGGTCCTATCACATTATTATTGACCCTTTCCCTGATGAATATTCATGTACATGTAAGAAATAATGACGTCATGAATATTAATAAAATTATTTTATTATAATGGCATATGAACACAGGACATTTTGACTCAGAAAGAAGCTGTAGAATCAGATCTATATTACACCATAAGCAAACAGAGCAGACCCTGATAAGACGGCTCCAATGGGGACCGTCTGATCTGGGTCTACTCTGTTTGCAGATGCGTCACAATGCGCTTACATCACGGAAAGGGTTAAACTCCTACAGGAACCGTCTGATCCGGGTCTAGTCTGCTTGTCAATGCACCAAAGGTATTTCTAAGTGGCAGAGCTACAAATGTAAGTGTGATATAATATACACAAACTCATTTCTCGCATAACAATATTTACTACACGAAAACCAACAGCTAACCTTTAAGTATGGTAAAATAAACAGTAGGGGACTTCTTTCCGTCTCCACCTAGGTTCACAGCCATGGCTCTCAGTTTGTAAATAATGTCCATCTGTAGACCATATATCACGGTGTTTGTTCGCTTGTCTGTCTTAGTGAAGTTGGCTGTCCGTATGTCATCACCTACTGGCCAGTACATCAGCTGGCGAGAAACAATTTGATCATATACAGTTGAACTTCGATATCTCGAACTTCAAGGGACCATACAAATTAGTTCGAGACAACAGAAGTTTGAGTTATCCGATTTCTGATTTCTTACGTTTTTAGCTTAATGCAGGCCTAAATTGATGCTGAAAGCTCACGAAGGAGCTTTCAGCATTACATTAGGTCAGCATTAAGCTATCACACGTGTTTCTAGATATGCCTAGTTATACATTTTAGAGCAAGTCTGCATTGCAAGTTTTGGAAGGACTGAACTTTTAGTTAGAGTTATCCCGAAGTTCGAGTTATCCGAGTTCGAGATATCGAAGTTCAACTGTAATTTTAGAATTCTAGACTCGTGTTAGAACTTTAGAAACATTGTTTTTATAACCTTGATCGAAATAAAGCACAGAAATATGGAACGAACCCAACGAATATGCATTAATCGTAATTAAAGCCAGGCTGATACGGAATGCCACTCCAAAATGGCTAATATTTTTCTTCGGAACTTAAGACAATACTATTTACCTAAAATACAATACATAAACATATGTCTATAATGAATACTTGAAGCTAATTAATTTATTGAAACATTATACTTCATATACAGTAAAACCTCTCTATAATGGCCACTAAATTACATCAAATATGTTTTTTTAAAGGCAGGTTCCCTAAATGTAGATGCCGTTATAGAGAGAGAGAAGTTTTACTGTATTTAAAAAAAACTAAACGAACTGAAACATAACCCTTTAACTGTCCAAAACAATAACTCCTCCTTAAACTATGATGTGAAGCAATATTTATTCCTGGTGAGGCGCATAGCTACTCAGCGTCTCATTTGGATCCAAACTGTTAGGAGAAGTAATCACTCACTCTCCCGCAGCAAGCTAAATGTTAAACATGCATCTAATAAGGGTATTTTCTGTTTGCATATGTAGTGACTGAAGTACTCATATAGCTTACGAGTGAATCGCAGTCAACGAAACAATTCTGAAGAAGGCAAGCTACATCGTAACAAAAAATAGATGTGCGTACTCAGATATTAAAATCGCCATTTCTCCATCTAACCCTATGTTGTGACCACTCTTTGGAACAGTCTCTTGGACAGGATTCTAAAGAGTGTCCACAGCATTGGATTTGGTGGAGAAATAAAATAGTTATAATATTATTGGAACTGCTTTAATCTTATATGCATATTGTCTAATCTTAAATATACACAGTATATATTCACACCTTATAGTATCTAAATAAAACACTTTGCAAACTGATGCATAAATTACATGGAAAACAGCACTAGACATATGCAAAATCTGGCTTCTCATGGACTACACAAATTACACCCCTTAACGCACTTAAAACTCTATATGGTCTTTCTCTTTATGTATGTTGTAGGTATTGACAACAGCTCAACAATTGATTATCTTAGTAGCAAGCAGTAGCGTACAATAGAGGCCATTAAACACTGTTGAAGTGAAAGTCCCTATGATAAACGCATATGTTCCATAACATCATAAACCTTGGTATTTGTTATGTTCAAGCACTACTATGAAGATTGTCAATTTAAACGTTTATCAAAAACTGCACCAGTGATACAAAATAAATCGTATCGATCGATACTTATAATTTTTGTTATACAATAAAATATTATCGGCGTATGTCGAACAGTTAACAATACTAAAACACAGTCCGAATAAATACTAATACATTGCCGAATAGTATCGGGTCTTCGATAGCATGCACGTAAAAAGTGATTATATCACTTTATAACATAACTCGTGGCTTCAGCGTGACGTAACACTATCATTTATTTTTTGATAATCATGGGCATATATTCACTAGTGAATAACATTCGAACGACCGAATGACATTCGAACGATTCATACGCGCTGTCAAAACAAACAAACTGGCGGACGGTGGTCGACCTACCTGTCCGCGATTGAGTCACGATAGATGGCAAAAGATTGTTGGCACTTGCGCCTTAATTTCGATAAAATAATACAAATTGTAATCGCTGTCAGGAATCATATACAAAATGTATGCCAAAAAACCTACCAGCTACTCTGACCCATACGATCAATTCTACATTTAAAATGCCTCCTCAACTTTGCATTTTCTTCACCGCATGTCCTTTTGTTTATGCAGATTTCTACTCATACAAATATCTCATCAATCAACAACTATAGTCATCTGAATCCAGCACAGCACAAACATATTTCAAATATGCTATACTCACTAACTCAGCTGATCGCGGAAATATTCCTCCTGTTCCAACACATTTTATGCAGCAGTTCCTACTGAATCTTTTGTCCATTTCAAACATTTTCATTGAACTTGAATCGAGATTTTTTTCTCGGTGGAAATGTTCATGTCCATGTGTATACATACAACACTAATGAAGGGCTTAATATACCAAAACGAAGGCGCATTTCGAATCCCATTGACAGTGAGTGTCGGACGTGTTGGCGACTGTATGTGGGTCTTCATGTAAATGGCGCGCTTTACATAGACACATGTTGTGTACAATGACGTCATAATGTGACGTGTTTGTAACTATGTATGTCAAAACTGTAACTCAAAATTTATTTTGACGTGTTTCTGTATGTTTTTGTATCATAAACTATCACAGTTAAATTGAATACCAGAGAGGTCTGAATTAGATCCTGGTTGATATGACAGTAAGTAAAAATAAAAGGTGGAACATTTGGACCTACTTTGTCTCAGTTACCTAGCGAACCTAATAACACCTTTCATTCATCATTTCTATATGTAAGGAGAATTTATAACAATCCACGTTACTGCTGAAATATTGGCAGCAAATAACATTTATCGCTAAAGCTCGTTTTTTATCGTTTTAAAAAGACTCATTTAATAAATCCAATAATCAAGAACACTCATGTAAGATCCTCTATTTAACCCACTCCCTCATATTGACGACTTTTGACGACTCTGTAAAAGTCACTTTGTGAAACCATTGTGATAAATAGAGCATTTTCTCCTATAGGAGCAAATGCTCTATTTATCACAATGGTTTCAAACTACAACATTCTAAAAGTTTCATTTTCTCTAGTTAATGCTCCTTTTCGGTAGATTTATTCAAGGAGGTTGTATCTAAAAATAGCCTATGAGGTAATGTGTTAAACATTCACCTGATAAATATTAATGTAAACCATAAACCACGATATATATACAGTAAAATCCCCTCTATAACGACCACTAAATTATGTTCATTAGTTGGTATTTTGGACAGGTGGCTGCTTAAAGCAAGGTAAAAGTAAAACAGAACGCTCCTATAGGAGCGTTCTGTTTTACTTTCACCTGGCTTTAAGCAACCACCTGCATATAACATAAACTACTTGATGTAATTTAGTTGCCGTTATAGAGAGGTTTTACTGTATAAGCTTAATGCATGTAAATTGTGTATTATTTTTAGATAAGATGCATATCTGATTAAAACAATTCCAATAACTCCTTTATTTTTCCACCAAAAACAACGCCGTGAACACTCTTTAGAATCATCTCTAAGAGACGGTTCTAAAGAGTGGTCACAATATAGGGTTCACTAGTAATTAATTAAAATGAAAGTTTAGTTTTCTTCGGTGGCTTTCTTGCAATATCCTTCTTTCTGCATCCAAACGATCTAGTTAATGTACAAGCATTTTCAAAACACGTTCCAAGTAGAGAATATCACTAAGAGTACCGTACTGAAATATACTAGACTCGAACACTGCCGTGAAAAGCTATATTCTCCTCGTCCAACATAACTTTTCGGCTGTGTAATCATCCAATTATATTTCAGTACGGGACTCCTCAATGTATAATAACCTTATAATATATGGGAAAAGGTAAACTGACATTAAGACCTTTTATACACAAAGTCATATTTGTCGTCTCTTTCCATTTTACATGTACAATATTGAATTTATATTAGTTCTTAAACAGAGTGCAAAAATATTGCGTTTTTTATGAGCTTTTCTGCGATTGATCTGGATAGATTTATCACAAATTAGTCACTAGTGAACACAGCGTTAAATACCTTGTAGCCTTTTAGAGCTCCCTCGTTTAGTTTTGTGCTGACCCCTCGCCATTTGACCTTTGCACTGTGTTCCCCGTGTGGTAAAACCTCCACAAACTGAGGATACAGGGCGGCAGCTGAAAAAAAGAACATAAATATGCTGTTTAACCCTTCTCTTGCTGAATTTTAAAATACATTTATCCTTCTTTACCCATGCCCTATTATATAATTACATATATCTTCACTGTGTACAAGTATTTCGCTGTGCAATCACTGCTGTGAATGGCACTAGTTCACAATCAACTTGTTTGGATCCTGATGAGACGCCTATTTACTTTGCGTCTCATCTGGATCCAAACTGTTTGCATAAGTAATCACAGATCCGGCATTAGCAGCGAAAGGGTTAACACATTCTCTCATATTGATGCCTTTTTACTTCCATGTAAAAGTCACTTTTTTAAATCAATTCGATAAATAGAACATTTGCTCCATAGAAGCAAATGTTCTATTTATCACACTTGTTTCGATTCTATACACAAATCTACAAGGTTCCTTTTCTGTAGTAAATGTTACTTTTCGGTAGATTTATTCAATGAATGGATCTAAAAATGGCCTACGAGGGAATGTTATTATACAATCTATATACACAGACACTAAAATGCTACCCATGAAATATCACTCAGTAGACCATTGTGATATATCTTGTTCCATTATCGGGACCCCCGCAGTTCACAAACCACAACGCACGGTCACTAATGGCAGCGTAGGAACTACATATTCTCCCTTAAAAACGCCTCAATTTCTAAACATCGCCCCGTACATGTTAGGGAATTAATTATAGATGCCTTAAAGATATCGCTTAAATAAAGACATAAAGGTAATTCAAAACACAGAAGATAGCTTAATGCACACTGAAAGCAATGCAAAGAGCTTTCTTTATTGATTTAATTCTGCATTACGCAACACCGCGTATACAAAATTGCAAGAAGCACCTTAGAAAACTATTATACTCGGGAGCTTTAATGCGAGAAGATACTGTGTACGAGAAGATAATCACTCACGGTATTGGTTTGTACTGGTGAGATATTGTTTCTCGCTAGGAACCCGGTAAATTAAAACATTTTCATTAATAACTCTTAAATGGTTCCATCAACACTTATTTTGTGACCACTCCTTAGAATCGTCTCAAAGAGACGATTCTAAAGAGTGGTCACAATATAGGGTTTGGTGAAGAAATTACGAATTTAGTACGGTCAAAATTCAATGGGGGGGGAACCAATAGGGACACATACGACTGGTAGTCACATAAGACAGTCATGTACATGTAGTTTGTTCCCCAATAACTTCATTTCAGTGGTTTTATATGATAAAAGTCGAAATAGTTATGCATGTGTCTTTGGAATAAACTATACATACATGGAATTGATGCTACTTGTTCTAAATAATAACATTGGACATTTTATAGTTGATAATTTGTATATCTTTAATGGTGTCCTTTGAAGTGAAAAATATCACAGATAGATGCATCATAACAATTCAGGAGTTGTTCACACTGTGTCACGCTATATAATGCATTATAATTAACTCGATCGAGTATTTACAAAAAAATGCTAAATATCTAAATTATGTTTCTCCTGAAAGAGACAGCCACTGACAGCCTGTATAATTCTAAGGCATCAAACTCTGTCCTGATTTACCAGAATACACATCCGCCATTTGTAAACTATATCTTGTTGTTTTTACGAGATATGTAAGAACAAATATGAATATCGAAGAAACACTATGCCAAAATTCTGTGCTAAGCGATATAGATGCTCTACTTTTCGGAGGTCATTTATCATTGAAATGAAGTCACGTGCAGATGATTTAGATTTTGGGAAAGAAACACATTTTAAAACTTTGACACCCAGAGCAGTCATTAGAGATGATACTTACGGTACTGGTTTGTACTGGTGAGATACTTCTCGCTAGGAACCCCGGTCCCTGCCGAGTTGAACACGGCCACCCGCACCCAGTAGTCCGAGTCTGGGTCAAGCCCGACAACCAGTCCCTCTCCGCAATCACAGTATACAAACTTAGAGTTGGATTGACCATTTGGATTATTGGCATCCCAATAGTCTATCTAGAAGTAAATACAAATAAGAAATTGCTAAAGTGTCTATTAACCTTTAGCCTGCTATTAACGTAGGAGTTAATACCTATGCAAACAGTTTGGGTCCAGATGAGACGCCGAGTAACTCGGCGTCTCATCAGGATCCAACCTGTTTGACACCCTGACTGTATTTTTGAAGACAAATTGATTATAGCTTGAATTTTGAAAATGTAGGTCAATATTCCTGTAAATAAAATTTTCTTAGGAGGCTAAAGGTTACGAAGCACATATAAAAACAGTGTAGATCCAGGGTCTGCATTATTTGTTGAACCAATCTATGTTAATGTCCCATACCAACAAATGAATGAGTTTTAAACTTGTAATCGGATGAAATGACTGGAGGCAACTTACAATCATGTACTATATAAATCATTAAGCATGAACTGCGTATACCGTTTGGAGCTTTGTGTGGGCATTGTAAATGCAGGCCTTAACACATTTAATCTTAACACTTAACGCGCTGTGAAAACACTAATGTTTGTTTAAATTTGGATCTTTTTAATTTTTACTTCTTCAGATATTAGTTACATGCAATGTCATATATTTACCTGATAGAGTAAACCCAGATCAGACGGCTCTTGTGGACGTTTATGGAACGGATTCCGCTAAACATTCAGTTGTCGCTTATAGACCATTTATTATAACAAAACGCCAGCAACTAAATATTCATGCCATTATTGCTTACATATGTAAATGTCCATCAGGTATTTTATAATACATATACTGTATAACCTTACCCTGTAACCAAGCACTTTTCCTTTTATTGCCTCTCGTGTGCTTGGTACTTTGTTCCAGTAGACTGTTATGGCCGTGGCGTTTATCGTGTTATAATTCACGTTGGTGGGTCGAATAGCTGGCACTGTGAAAACATGTTTTAACCTATTACCTCCTAGTAACGCATTTTTGAGGGACAAATACTTTCAGAAAATCGTGTTTTTTATTTAGTCGGAAACGATATAGTTGGCGACCAGGTGATCGATTTCACTAAAATCCATATTCGGGAGCGAATCTGGTGCTTCTTTCTGGTAGATACTAATGAGAAATGATGAAATATTTTCAAAGGGAATCTTACATACCGGTGACATCGCATTTTATTGCCACAGATCCGATTATATTTTTCGGACAATTCCGAGGACCAGAAACGGCTACTTTCATTTTTAACGTGTCAAGCGCCCAGAAAAATACACACTGGTTCCCCACTTCGCCGTGAACTGTCACGAAGAAAGCAGGGTTCCATAATTTGAATGTTTACATAATTGACAAGTCGGTTAACTAAATCAATTCGAATAGACGCTTGCTGGGCAAAATGGTGGATTCTATTAGCGTTGAAGTGTTGGAAAAGATATAATCGGATCTGCGGCAGTAGAATGCATTGTCACCGGTATGTGAGATTCTTTTTGAACATGTTTCGTCATTTATCATCAGGATCTACCAAATAAGAGCGTCAGATTCGCTCCCGAATAGGGATTTTAGTGAAATCGAGCACTTGGTCGCCAATTATATCGTTTCCGACTAAGTAAAAAACACGGTTTTCTGAAGGTATTTGCCCCTCGTACTGTCTAACACGGAGACAAAGTATGAGATATTTGGTACCAGCGTTAAGATAAAACATTTGTCGTTCTATATAATATTTGTTTGTCGGATAATTCTCCTCCGGTCGAAATTAATTGCAGTTGAAGCTGAGCACCCGTGGATCGAATGACCCGGGAGTTATTTGCCTTTCTCTTATATATGGGATATACGAAATTTCAGCTTTGTCTCAAAACGCCCCAAGCTTTATTTTTTCGGCTCCAAATGTTACAAAACGTCAATTTAGGGACATTTTAACTTATTTTAGACATATTTCATGAGCCTAACGCCTGTGACTATATACAGTGACGAATATGTTGAAACATGACGCTGAGAGGATATGTTTGAATGAATGGATTGTCGAATGTGAGTAATTGTGGCAATGAAATATTCATAACAGGTGGATTAATGCATGCACATTCATCATGCGGTGAATAGTTAAGTTGAATTATGTAACGATGTTCCACGCGATGTCTCTATGGGACATGGAAACCAATCTCCTTCGAAAACGTCATCAACTTCAGTCACAGTTGATTTTATCTTGCATTTGTATTTAAGTGGTATAAATTAGTTTGAGTCCTAATGAGACACCGAGTTACATGTTTCCGGCGTCATATCTGGATCCAAACTGTTTGGATCCAAATTGTTTGTATATGTAATCAACCATCTGCCCACGACAGGCAAAGGTTTAATATAATAGGGAATATTAAATTAGGGAAGGCTCTACTATACATCTATCAAGCTCCAACTCTCACAATACTCTACCAAACTGGTTACAAGAAATAGTCCTCATGAAAATTAAAACCATGCAATAATAATGACATGTGGATTTGCTTGGTCAAACATGAGGTCGAGAAAAGATTCATGAATTCAAACATTTTCAAGAATAACTCATTTATTTCTCCACCAAACCCTGTGTTGTTACCACTCTTTAGAATTGTCTCGAAGAGACAATTTTAACGAGTGGTCACACCAAAGGGTTTAGTGTGGAAATGACGATTTTATTATCTAAGTACACACATTTATCTGTTGCTCTTGTTAAACAATAAAAAGAAATATGATCTAAATACTTTACTTATCAAAACTGCATTATTGACATAATGGAAAGTTGCATTGTATTGCCATCTCCTTATCCTTCTTATTAAATACGTCTTCTGAATTATTTCTATTAGGATGGATGCAATACTGTAAATTTTAGAAGTCGTTTCCTATTTAATCATTTTACTCTTTGAATTTTCATGAAAACATGATATTACAACGTGACGCTATGACCATGACAGCCACTATATAATTATGTTCATATCATTCTATAGGCAAAACAAAAAGAGCAGACCCTGATCAAACGGCTCTTGTAGGAGCCGTCTGATCAGGGTCTACTCTGTTCGCAAAGGAGTAAGTAGGCGTATACAGTAAACGGTTAAGACGTAACAGAGACAACTCACTTCCCTCAGCAGAGTAGACAAACCCAGTTGGAGATATAGGTCCTGTCCCGATATTGTTGTATGCCTGTACTTGAACTGCGTACATTTTGTAGTAGTTTTTGACACCAACAGTTTCACAGTGACTTGTGACATTGCCAACATCTTTCTGAGAAATATGTAATTTTACAATCGTAATTTACACAGTTAGCATATATCAGATCAGCACTTAAGAACAAGATCTCGCTCAATAACTATATCGAATCAAGCATATGGTAGGACCTGTCCTAAGCACCCATTCACTTATTGAACATAGGAGTCTTAACAATAGGTGTACTTAATGCAGGGCAAACGTAATGCAGTATAGGAGCTTTCTGCATTACCTTTTACCTGCATTTACATGTGTAGCTATCACCTGTCTTTCTGGCCCTTATTCAGGATCATTTCTAATGGTCGTTTAAGACTGGTTCTACTGTACACCCATTTGCATCTAGTAATATAATGGATGCAACACAAACGCATCTTAACAACGCATCAACGAAAAGGACATCGCTATATTATTTCATTATACTGTCTGTGTATGGTAAAACCTCCGATGCCCAAATGATGAATATTAAAGGTAATTAAAATTGGTGGCAGCTTAACTTATTCTTTCATATTGACGCCTCTGCAAAGGTCACTTGTTGAAACCATTCTGATAAATAGAGCAAACAAATTGCTATGGAAGCAAATGCTCTATTTATCGCAAAAGTTATAACAACAAAATCTGACTTTTTTCCTTTTGTCTAGTTAATGCCCCTTTTCGGTAGAATTATTTAAAGATGTTGGATCTAAAAATAACCTATGAAGGAATGGGTTAACCATTAATATTCATGTAAGAAACAATGACACCGTGCATATTGATTAATTGCTATGATAACGCATTGGCATTTTTGGCCATGGTTGACACAGTAAAATAGTAGTGTTTGTATCATAAGCAAAAAGGGCAGACACTGACCAGACGGCTCCTATAGGATCCGTCTTATCAAGGTATACTCTGTTTGCAACTGCGTAGAAAATCATAAATCATATTTATGGAGTAAATGCTTAACTGTTGGTGTTGGACATGGGGACATTAATGTACGACGTCCACAATGCGCCAAGCAGCAATATGCTTAACATGTTCTTAACTTGTCTATATGCCCGGTTTATAATGTATACATGTACCTGCTTTGGTTTCATTTTGTCATCACTGGCTAGCTTCCAATATACTACATAACCAAAGTTCTTTCCTCCCTCCTCTTCAAGTCCAAGTGGCTGAAACATGATAATTTCATAATAATACACAAATGTCTGTTGGAAACTAAATCGATCTGGAATTCCTTCAACACATATATAACCAAACCGTGTAAGAATGTTTAGTAAATTAAAAGAATATGTGTCCGTTTTAGACAGCTGGTACAATGGTATATTGATTAAATTGGGAGATAAACTGACAAAATCCTTTATTCCATAAATACGTATTTCTACATCTTTGTAAACAGAGTAGACCCAGATCAGACAGCCCTTGTAGGAGCTGTCTGATCAGGGTTTTCTACAGATATGAATCAACTGTTTCTGCCAGGCGTAAAGCGCCTGTTCCCACGTGCTATTAAAGCAAGTAATCTAATTGATAATGGTGGTGGTATTATTTCTTACATAAAAGTTACTATTGTATATAAAAGGTTACAATTATGAAAGTTTACCACTGGATATAAAAATGTTACTATTGTACATAAAATATTACAATTATGTAAGGCTACCGCAGTATATGTTATATTGTATATAAGGTTACTATTGTATATAAAATGTTAATATAATAATAATAATAAAATTCCTAATTTTAGGATATCTGTAACTTTGCTTAAGCAGTTTATCAGTTGTTATAGTTAAATTACGGCTATTAAAATATTCTAGCAAAGAACAGGCTCTGCATAGCGAAAATGTTGAGAAATGTAAACCCCATGCGATGTAGAACGGGGCACGTCTCAATCTAGAAAAGGATAATTAACATTTATTTTAAAAATTTAAATCCCCTTTTTATCGTATATAGTGGACGAAACTTTGTAATTTATGATGGAAATATTCAAATCTAAAAAGGAAGCAAAAGAGTCGGGTCGATTCGCTTTGTTTGAAGTAAGTTCTTTGGGGTAAATAGAAGAAATCATAGTTTCAAAATGAGGATTATCCATTTTCAAAATATCGTTTAAATACCTAAAGGTTTTATTTAAAGCATTAACATTATCAGCTTATTAACCCTTTTTATATCAAGTGCGATCTGAAAAGCCGAGTTACTAGCTGTTTCACCAGGATCACAGACAGTCGGTTAGTAGTTGATTTCAACAACATCTTATTCAATAAGGGAAACTATTGGACACAGACATAATGATAACCTATAGATGTATGTCTCTCCAGATCTATCGATCTGTAATTTCTCAAACGTTTACATCAAACTGTTTAGAAATTACTTACAAACATGTATGTTGAATTTGTAAATATTTACAAATCTATCTAATACTATCATGAAGAAATGCTTACCAGGCCGTCTCCACAGTTCAAGGTTATACACTTTCAAAGGTTTACACCTACCTGCCATGACATGCACAATAGTCCCACTGCACCTCCTCCACCACCCACTCCTTTTGGAACAACAATCGGGACTGCAGCAGGGATTCTATATATCTCTTGAAACAGAATATTAAACATTCTTAAACAGTAACACCTCTCTCCGAACATTCAAATAAGTACCATGGTCGGTTTTCTATGACAGGTGACAGTTTAATGTATGACGAAAGTCATACAGAAACGTCCTTTTGGAACGGTCTTGCATGACCTTTAGGCCTTTCTCTCATTCTGATACCCCTGAAGAAGTCGTGTTTTGAAACCAGTGTTATAAATAGAGCATTTGCTCCAAATGAGAAAATAAATAATTCTCTATTTATCACAATGGTTTCAAAACCACGCACTTTTAAAAATGTCATTTTCTCTAGTAAATCCTCCTTTTTGGTAGATGTTATCAACATATTGGGTCTAAACTAGCCTACGAGGGGATATGTTAACCTGAATTGAGCAGCAACCTGCCCAAAGCACTTAAAAAGTTCAGTTTTGAGAAGTTTTACTGTTGTTTAAATGGTTCTACAACATCTGTTAACATACATCTTATAGTGCTTCATAGGGACGTGTATTTAGAAAACAGGCTGTTTTCTCCTTGTAGTACATGTAATAAATGCCTTTTCTGATAATATCAAAAGGTTAGGATTAGAGTGTGACACCAGACATACATAGCTTAATACAGTAAAACCTCTCTATAACGGCCACTAAATTGTTTTAAATATTTGGTTTTCAGGTCAGTTAGCTGCTTAAAGCAAGGTGAAAATAAAAACAGAGCGCTCCAATAGGAGCATTCTGTTTTACTTTCACCTTGCTTTAAGCAGCCACCTGCCTTTAACACAAAATACTTGATGTAATTTAGTGGCCGTTATAGAGAGGTTTTACTGTATGTATATTTCGAATACAGTACTTTTCAAAGTAGCGTGGCACAAAAAAAATGCTTTTTAAAGTCGGAGTTCATTCAGTATGAAAGGGTATGATTTGTGAGAGGATTTCAAATAACAAACATTGCAGACAACGATTTGAAAGATAGTTACTCTCCCCGTAGGGAATCATATAGGACTCACATACGATAGAGCGATGGAACTTGAATATGGAGAAGTAAATCTCGAAATTACACTTGAACCTACGCGGTTCGTTACAGAACTGAAAGATTATCGAACCCTTTGACTCTGGGATAGATGGATACTGTTCCATAAAATAGAACTGAAATGAGGTAGGAGATGCCACACGTAAGTCCATAGTGACCCCAGACGCACAAAATTTAATGAAGTGTGTGCACTTATGCAGCACGTACGCACGAACACGCACAACTGTTTCTTGCCTGCTCACTACCGACAACACATCTGTGCTATATCTCCATACAGATCCTGACACATACTTCAGCGATGGCTGTAAATCAACATGTATGAAATACTCAAACATACCGGAGTGCTTACTCGCAGCTCCCACGCCAAGGTCGTTTATGGCTCGGACCCGAAACTGGTAGCTATTGTAGGGCAGCAGGTTATGAACATCTACATACCGTTTCATGTCCTGGTTTGGTATAACTGTCAGAGTTTCTGGTATATCTGAAATATGTCCAAACTGTAATACCTGAGCGATGTGCAATAAAATTGATTGTAAATAGATTGAAATATTACCGTGCTTAAAATATGTCTGCCAAAAGTTTGATTTGTGCATGGTTACTTATTTGTGATTCTTACAGGTGTTTAAGAAACTGTTGACCGATTGTCAAAGAGCTTGGATCCAGATGAGATGCCGAGTTACTCGGTGTCTCATCTGGATCTAAGCTGTATGCAAATGTTATGCGAGTCAGGTCGCTTTTAGCTTGAGAAGGCTGAACCCTTCGCTTGCTATTCGCGTCAATATACCTACCAGTAAATAGTGAAGACCCAGATGAGACAGCTCCTGCAGGAGCTGTCTCATCAGGGTCTGCACTATTTACAAGTTGATTGTGCAACCAGTGCACTCCACAGCAGTGATTACACAGCGAAATAATACTATACGTTTATTTACACTGTTTGTCTTTTAGGATGGGGATGGAATAAGGGTGAGGTTGGGCGCCCATAAACCGGTTTAAACCCCCGGTGACTTTTGTCACTGACCGTTCCAAGGCGGTACTTCCATCTTCCTCCTATTGAATGTTTGTTTTGTCTTTGTGCGTCTCTTGTTGTTTTTTCTACCCATGTACATTTTCTGTTTCCTTGTGTTGCTGTTCGGGCGAGTGTTTGTTCTGTATGTGGTATTTCCTGCATGACTCATTTTTGTACTTGTATACAGTGAAGATATATATAATTATACAACAGGACATGGGTAAAGAAGGAGAAATGTATTTTAAAATTCAGCAAGGGAAGGGTTAAAGAGACCATTTGCAAAATATGTAGACACAAAAGAACAACCATGATTGTATAAAATGCACCTGATCAGGATTTCAACTGTTCATCGATTGCTATAAGTACCTCCCAAAGTTTTGCTTAATTCTCCCTGCAATATATTACTTGTATTACATACATAACCCGCTATCACAATCAGAAATAGTTAACGTTTCTCCACATACTTTTTCAAAAACTGGTATAATGTGAATAAAATGCATAAAAACCATATCAGAGATGTTGGAAAATGTTTATGATTGTTTCATTTTGTGTTGTGCTGTGTTGGTTTGTTATGTTTTCTTTATTTTTTAAAACAATTAAGTATGTTAGCAATGGTGTGT
Source organism: Azorinus chamasolen (assembly GCA_963576725.1). Lineage (NCBI taxonomy): Eukaryota > Metazoa > Mollusca > Bivalvia > Cardiida > Solecurtidae > Azorinus > Azorinus chamasolen. Next base: position 29,415,975 of record OY755238.1, on the reverse strand, counting down.
TGTGGTCTAGTGGTAACGCGTTTGACTACCAATCCCCACCCAGGGGTTAAAATGGGTACATGTACCTGTCATAAGCGTGAACCACGTTGGTGAAAATTCGGTTTGAGCCTCAACATGAAAGCGTTTCACTGGAAAGCCATGATTAGAATACGGGTTCCATGTCCATTCCAGTCTCAGGGAACCATTTTGTACAGCGTGACCCTGTACGAAAACACCCGCAGGCTCGCCTGGTGGTCCTGTAATTTGGGAAAATACGATCATATATGACAAAGTAGTTCTTAAATACACTCTAATTTCGAAATAACGGTTTAACCCTTTCCCTTATGTAAGCACATTTTGACGCATCTGCAAACAGAGTAGACCCAGATCAGACGGATCCTATAGCGTTTAGCTCCTGTTTGCTTATGGTGTACTATAGATCTTATTCTACAGCTTCTTCTTGGGCCAGCATGTCATGTGTTCATAAGTCATTATAAAAATAATATTATTAATATTTATGACGTCATTATTTCTTGTATGAATATTCATCGGGAAAAGGGTTAAGTCATTTGTCTCATACGAGACATAGAACATGAATACCACTTAGAATTTATGAAAATGCGTTTCTGTGGCAAAGGTTCGGTGGTTGGTATCTGTCTGCCGCAAGTCTTTCCTATTAAATTATAGTTAAATACTGCTGGGTCATACCTCTTTAAAAGTTCTAAATGGAAAATACTAATATTGACCCTTTATTTCATGCATATTCATCTAAAAGTAATGATTATTATTATTATTATTATTATTATTATTATTATTATACCATATTTATGTAGCACTCTTTTCACATCTAAATACGTTCAAAAGTGCTTTACAATTAAAACATTTATACATACTAAAGCAGAAATTAAAGAAAAAATAAAATAGGAAATAGAAATAGGAAAAAAACATAATAAACCAAACAAAAACATTTACAGTGTATTTCTAAGGTATTAAAAGAACATCGCATAACCTCAAAATTTAAAATCCATATGCCTAGTAAGGTATAATACAATTATGATAAGAGAATAAAGCAAAGTTGATGGCATACTATTTCTAAAGTTTAAACACGCAACTGCTGTTAGGGCTTAAAATATATACCAGCCACCATAATTCTTTAAAAAGGAATGATTTTTAAGAGATCTTTTATAAGATTCAAGTGTAGCTGAGTTAAAACATGCAACAGCTATTTGGACTTAAAATATACATCAGCCACAATATATCTTTAAAATGAAATGAGTTTTAAGTGTTCTTTTAAAAGATTCAAGTGAAGCTGAGTTCCGTACATGTATTCCCACCGGAAGCTCATTCCACAACTTAGGAGCCGCCTTTGCAAATCTACGATCACCATAGGTACATGTAACTGTGCGTGATCTTGGTATCACGATGGCCATAAAGTCATTTTTATCTTAAATCATGCTGTGGTTTATATATCTTTAACATGTTTGTGATGTAACTTGGGGATTTGTCATTCAATGCTTTATAGGTGTGAGTCACAAGTTTAAAGTCAATCCGGTGTTCAACTGGGAGCCAGTGAAGTTCCTTTAACACTGGTGTTATGTGGTCAAACTAGCTATTATGTGGAATACTAGCTAACATCTTATAAAAACATATATATATACAGATGCATCTGTCATGACAGACACTGTATACATTGTAATCATATCTCAATAATCCCATAAGCAAACAGAGCAGACCCCGATCAGACGCCTCCTACATTACCCGTCCTATCTGGTTCTAGTCTGTTTGCAAAGGCGTAAAGGTCCGTACATGTGGAGTAAATGTTTAATCTATTAGTGCCCGTTGTCCCTTATAAAGGACATAGGCTAACTATGTAAACCCAGGTCAGAGTGATCATGAAGCGACCCTCTAACCAGAGTCTACGCTGTTTGAAGAAAACATCAATATCACTGACGTATACCAGCAAAGGTTTTGTTTACGATTCCCCCCTCAACATAAATATTGGATCGGTCCCAGAATAAGATCTGAACGGGATTTTCTCACATAACCCTTTCCTCCATAAATACGCCTTTCTACGCATTTGCAAATAGAGTAGACACAGACCAGACGGCTCCTAGGAGCCGTCTGATCAGGGTCTGCTCTGTTTGCTTTTGGAATAATATTGATCTGATTTTACAGTTTCTGGTTCAGTAAAAATAACTTGTGTTAATATGCCATATAAAAAATTACCTTAATTAATACTCATGAGAGCATTATTTCTAGCATGAATATTCACGGAGTAAAGGGCTAGTATGGGAATAAATGGGTTAAAGAAGGCTGTTCAATGTCCTCAATACTACCTATGACGGTAACTCGAGCAGCTGATGCTATTGACGTTGATACAGTTTCTCCTACACACTCGTACCGACCACTGTGCCGGAACTGGGCGTTGACAATATACAGTCCCGGTGTTAGGGGATCTCCCTGTAAATATGCAAAACTTATATGATGCACGGTAAATTAAAAACCTAGTTTGTCTATTGAAAACTAGATTTGAAACTATTCCTGACATTTCATGCTTAAACATATTGACAGTCGGCAAAGAAATGAAAATACCACCGTCAGCATGAATCATTATACATCCATCATATTATGTTACACGATCGTAAAACAACTGACTCATAGACGAAAGTCGCAGCATTGGAGCTTTTAATTTTCCAGCACTCCTTCATCGCCGACATATTCTGTTTTGTGTCCTATAATGTATCGTACACATACACAAGTAAAGAACGAAACCCACGACACTGTGACACCTTGATGCGACTTGATCGTTAGATAAAATGTCATGTCCTGTATCACGTCAAATGTCATGTCATGTACCGTGCTTTGATTCGCATATCGTTTGTCGAGTCACACCGTTTGTCCTATGTCAAGTCGCATATAGGTCGCATATATGCGAAGTCGCATATCTTGTGTCAGGTCGCATATCGTGTATTATGTCAAGTAGCATAATTATCGTGTTTTAAGTTGCATATCGTATGTCACGTCGCAAAATATTTGTCGTGTGTCAAGACGAAATACGTATGTTACTTTGTATGATGTGTATCATGTCGCATGCAATGTGTCGTTTTTCAAATCGCATATCATGTGTTGACCCAGATGGCAAAACGTCATATGTGATTCTGCAATAGCCTCATAAGCTTATCGTTGAAGGATGGAGCATCATTATCTAATCGTTGAAGGATGGAGTCAAATGTTATAAAAACATTTTCAAATGGACAAGAGGAGTATCGAACACCCTCTTCCCAACACGAACGGAAGGGCTCCATCGACTGAGGTGTCAAGACAGTATATCGAAATTGTTGTAAAGAGGAAGTTCCTACAATGAGCGCATATTTTAAATAATATCATAAAACTAAGTATTTGATATGCTCAATCATTATTATGAAGATTCACAATTTGAACTTATATAACAAAAATGCCCATGTGATACAAAACAAATACTTATATATTATTTAATGTATTAATGGCCCTTTCCGTCAAATATTTCGCGTTTTGTCGATGATTATCCGATCCCTCCATTGTTTACGCAAAACTTTTTCTCGGAAGTGGTGAGAGTGACTCGAGTAGCACGAACAGATAAGTAACCAAAACCCAACCCGAATAAAGCTGAAACATTGGGGAATGAAATCGATGTCGTCGATTTCAAACACTTGGGTGTTGTGTCATTTTCAAAATTTATTTGATAGGTTTTCTTGCAACGTACTTCTTTTCAGCATATAAACAAATGTGTTTTGTATATTTTAGGTATTTTTAAAATGAGTTGAATATAGGGACTTCCCTTTTAAATGATATTTCTCACCAGTCTATAGAAGTAGTCATTCCTTGTGTTAATGACCCTTCCGTTAAACTTCCACACATAGGTCAAGTCAAATCTGCTAAGGTCATAGGAGATCTCACAGGACAGAAACAACGTTTTGTTAACTCCGCCCACAGTATCAACGGGACTTCTTAGAAACCGAATGCCACCTGCAGAATAATGGGCAAGACATAGTTATGTAACTAAAACGTCCGTTTTTTCTAAAGATTTAATTGAATTTCAGTCACTATTCCAAAGAACTGCAATTGGAAACAATGGACAACTTTAATCCTTTTACTCGTACTAACGTATTTTGACGCATCTGTAACGCAACATATAGCATTAACTAGAGAAAAGGAAAATTTAATAATTTTGCCGTTTAAAACCAGTGTGATAGATAGAGCATTTGCTCATTAGGAGCAATGGTTTCAAAACTATACAATTTAAACATTTCCCTTTTCTAGTAAATGCTCCTTTCCAGTTGATTTATTATTGTAGGTAAGAAATATGCTATGAGGGAATGCTTTAACAATACATAAGAAATATGTTTATTGCAAAACATTAGATATGAATTATTGAATGTTAGGTAACAAAACAAAAGGAATGCAGTGGAACAAAACGGACCGTTTTCAAAACAAGAAATATGTAAATATTTCTTTGTAGGTCAACAGCGAAAACGTGATTGCCTATATAAACAGTCTGGGTCCAGATAAGACGCCGAATAACTCGGCGTTTCATCTGTATCCAAATAGCCTGACACTGTATTTTGTGAAGAGAAATACGAATATATTAAGAGAAATATGTTTGAGAATTGTAACAAACGGTCATTTTCCAGATGGATAAAATATACTTACCGTGCAACACGTTAACCCTTCTCTTGCTGTACACGTCAATATACCTACGTGTAAATAGTGAAGACCCAGATGAGACAGCTCCTGCATGAACTGTCTCATCAGGGTCTGCACTATTTACAAATTGATTGTGCAACCAGTGCACTACACAGCAGTGATTGCACTGAGAAATAGATTGTAGACAGTGAATATTTATGTAATAATACCACAGGGCATGGGTAAAGAAGAAGAAATGCATTTTAAAATTCAAGAGAAGAGTTAAATATATGATGGCTACATCTAACATAAGATACATATCTAGGCAATTAGACTCCCGATATGCTGAGTTGACACAGCAATAAAAGCAGTCTAATACGACTATCTATCAAACAGAGGTATACCTCTGGAAAATAAAAACAGATGGCAACGTAATGCAAAACGAATGTAATACATTGAAGCTTTCTGTATTACTTCCGTACTGCATAAGGCAACTGACTGCTTTTAAAATAACCCATGGTTGCTTATTAACCAATTACCTCATAGGCAATTTTAGACCCAACCACAGTGACAATGAATCAATCTTTAATTGAAAAGGAGCATTTACTAGAGAAATAGAAACTTTTACATTTAGAACTGCGTAGTTTTTACATTATTGTGTTAAAAAAGCATTATTTTGATCCTAAGGAGCAAATGCTGTATTTGTCACAATGGTTTGAACAAGTGATACTATTGCAGAAGCGTCGAAAGACGTCAACATGAAGGATTGGGCTAAGTGTACACATTACAAAGATTCCGCTGTACGTGACTGTACAGGGGCCCTGATAAGATACGTAAATTTAAACATTTTCAACAATAGCTCTTTTATTTCTCCTCCAAACCCTATGATGTGACCATTCGTTAGAGAGTGGCCACAGTATAGAGTTTGGTGGGGAAATGGCGATATCGTATTTGAGTACGCACTGTAGCTCTGTACGTATCATAAATAGTTCGATGCTTTACGCAGGATAGCAAGGTTGTCACTTACTATATACAGACACTTCAGTAGTTGATTGGTCCTTGCCATTGACATTACTAGCTTTACATGTGTAACGACCAGCGTCATTGGTTGTGACTTTGGTCACGTGTAAAGTACCATCCAATAGGATTTCAGTGCGGCCCTCATTGTAGCCAATCTGCTGATTGTTATGAAGCCATACTGTGTCAGGTGCTGGTGCAGCTTCTGGAGTACAGCGGATAGTCAGGTTCCCGCCTATCGAAGCTACCGCCGTTGAGGGCAATGGGAACTTAGCAAAACTGGGTTTGAAAGCTAAAAATAAAATTGAACGCAGTTTGCGTAAAAAATGCTAGACCTTAGATAAATAAGAGTGTTCGAAGGAACGCATACATGTGTCACCTGCTCGCAGGTTAATCCGTTGGAGTGTGAAAATCGGAACAAAGGGGAATAACTCAAAAAGTATTACATGTAGAGTAATGTACCTTTGTTACATCAATGGACATCGATGAGAGACAGACACATGTGAAATTTAAAAGCTCTATAATGATTAGTTTAGAAATGACGGCCAAAAAAAAGGAAAGTGTGACGGACGGACAAACAGACAGACACAGACATACAGACATACATACACAGACAGACAGACAGACAAACGGACGGACGGACGGACGGACGGACGGACGGACGGACGGACGGAAGGACGGACGGAAGGACAGACAGACAGACAGACAGACGGACGGAAAATTGATCCCTAAGTGACACACTGCCTCTCGGCAGGCGACACAATAGAATCTGCTCGCGGACAGCGCGCTTCACTTTTCTGCGCTCGAAAAAGGGACATAACTATGGCGAATTTAATTTTAGGCGTATCATCCCCTGTGAAATTGGTTTCCCTTCTGATAGTAAACAAGCGTACCAAAATATCTTTGATGGTTTCTAAGAAATGGACCTTAACAAAAAGGTTATCCAACGTCGACGCCGACGAGAGGGTCATGACAATACCTTCACTTTTCGAAAAAGTGAAGCTAAAATGAAAACAATAATACACAGTACATGTATATAAAATCTGAAATGTTGTTTTATCTTCGATTGTTCTTTAATCATTGATGTACCTAACATTCACAAATCAAAACTCAATTGGGCTAATAAATAATCAACCACCCACTAACACCACCACCAATAAGTGGTATACATCCAGGTCTTGAAGTTTCATAAAGGACACGAGTTATGCAGAAAGTTCCCAAAGGAGCTCTCTGCATTACTTTCGTCCTGCATTAAGCAAGCACCTACTTTAAATTACACACATATACTGATTCACTATTTGGTCATTTTAGAGAGTATCTATTGAGCATACACAGAACTCTTAGCTGCGCTGTTGATACAGAGGTTCCATGAGGGTTAGTTGCCATGCATTGGTACATGCCGTTGTCACGGTCAGCGCTAAGCCGTTTGATAACGAGCACATTTTCACGGATTTCAATTTCTCCTGGAACTCGCTGAAGCAATCTGGAATTCTGTAACACAGTATGAAATAGTTCAAATCAAAGACCGAAGACATAACCTACGACACATATCTCTCAAACAAAACTATTCACCTTTAACATGCCAGTAGTGGATTCATAATTACATTTGCAAACAATTTGGACCCAGATGAGACGCCGAGTAACTCGGTGTCTCATCAGCATCCAAACTGTTTGACACCTTGATTGCATTTTGAAGGTGTATGTACAATTGTGTAAATATAATTTGTCCAGCAACCTAAAAGGTGTCGGGTTTTTAATACATGTTAACCCATGTAGTGTACATCCATACCTGTTGGAATAGTCATAACTTTAAACAGCATAATTATACAATATTGTGTCGCTTTACTCTACTGTATCTGTACATTATAAATCCGATTAACCCTTTCTCCGCCGCAGTCGCATAAATGCACCACGACAAATAGAGCAGCCCCAAATCAGACGCCGCCTTTTCAAGGCGGCGTTTGATCAAGGACTACACTATTTGTCTCAATTTCTATCTCTATATATGTGCTTTATTACTATGAAATTTGCATTTACACCGAACCGCAAAAGAAACGCAACAACTGGGGAAACACATAAAATTCAAAACTAAACAGTTCAAATTATAAATAACGGTTTTATTTCATTTTATATGTATCTTACCTACATACTGTATACATTTCATTAAAATGTATCAGCAAATACTCCCGATTTCATTATGTCAAAGTTCATTACCCACAAGTTCAATTTTCACACATTGCCAATACCTCGTGTATCATCCAATGGCTATTGATAATGTGTGAAAATTGAACTCATGGGTAATGAACTTTAACATAAAGAAATCGGAGTTATTTGTTGATATGTTTTAATGAAAATTACACGATATGTAGATAAGGTACCTATAAACTGTAATCCATCCGTTATTTATCATTTTAATTGTTTACTTTAAAATTATATGTGTTTGTCCAACTGCTGCGTTTCTTTTGCGGTTCGGTGTATTTATCTCATTTCCGTATTTTACTGAATGATTTAACAAACTTGGATTGCAGACGACAATTAGAAAGTTGGCGCCGAAAGTGTTAATGTCATTTTGTATTAAGTAATATAGCGTGCCACATGGATCGGTCCTTGGACCAAAAAACTACATCATGTACACAAAACCTGTCGGCTCAATCTGCAGAAACCATGGGCTAAAGCACCATTTTTATGCCGATGACTCGCAATTATACCTGTCCTTTAAGCCCAAAGACATTTCCAGTCAACAAGAAGCTTTATCACGAGTTGAGATCTGTCTCAACGAAATAGTCTCTTGGATGCACCAGAACATGCTGAAGCTCAATACTGACAAAACTGAGGTCATCCTGTTTCATGCAAAAAACACAGTAGTACCTGAAGACATTCATGTGCAAGTAGGCCCCTCTAAGATCAAACCGTCTTTATGTATAAAGAATCTCGGTACATGGCTCGATTCACAAATGGATATGGCATCACACATCAATTCGGTGTGTAGGTCTAGTTATGCACAGCTCCGACGAATAGGTCATATAAGAAAGTACCTCTCACCTGATGCTATCAAGACTTTGGTGAACTCTCTGGTTACATCAAAAATAGACTACTGCAACTCATTGCTGCATGGAATTTCAAAAAACACACTGCAGAAACTTCAAAGAGTTCAAAACACAGCAGCCCGCATCATAACCAGGACTCCTCGATATGATCATATCACGCCTGTTTTGAGAGAACTTCATTGGCTTCCGGTTCAACATCGCATTGAATTCAAAATTCTGACACTTACGTATAAAGCCATGCACAATGAATCCGCCAAGTACATTGTCGACATGCTTGACGTGTATCGGCCCCGCAGAGAATTAAGGTCAGCAAGTAGCTCCTTGTCGTTGGTTGTACCAAAAAGTCGTAAGATAAAATACGGTGAGAGAAGTTTCATGAATGCAGCTCCAAAACTCTGGAATGCTCTGCCATCAGGCATTAGAGATGCAAGCTCACTGGCATGTTTCAAAAGATCTCTGAAAACACATTTCTTCAACATATACTACTAGGACAGTTTAGGAAAAGTAGCTTATAATCATCAATTCTCATACCTTACGATTCCTTTGCCATTGCAGCCCTTGGGATATGCTGTAGGAATCAATCTCTCATTGACCGAATAGATAATCATGTGGTTCCTATCGGTTAGTGATTTCATATTTATTGTATATCATATTTATTGTATATATATTGCTTATAATTCACCGACTTGGTATAAATAATCATGTGGTTCCTACCAGTTGGTGATTTTATACTTATTGTATATTTATTGCATATCTTTCATTGACTGGGTGGATAATCATGTGGTTCCTACCGGTTAGTGGTTATACATTTATTGTATATTTATTCCATATCTTTCATTGACCGGGTGGATAATCATGTGGTTCCTACCGGTTAGTGATTTTATATTTATTGTATATATATTGCATACATTTCATACGGTTTATGATTTCATATCTATTGTATATCTTTTGTATAACCTTCACTGACCGTCCGGCTAGTGACTTTATATTTATTGCATATCTATTGTAAATTTTTCATTGTCTGGATAGCTAATCATGCGGTTCGTTCCGATTATTGATTTCATCCATGTACAGCGCTTTTGAACGCACATATCCCGTGTGAAAACAGCGCTATATAAATGTGGTATAATAATAATAATAATAATAATAATAATAATAATAATAATATACGGCAGGAGGTCTGACCTTTTTTAATATACAGTAAAACTCCGGTAGTACGTCAACCAAGCACAAGTCTAATTATGGGTGGTAGAAGCAGGTGTAAGCTTAATACAGAAAAAAGGTATGCAGGAGCTTTCTGCATTATTTTCGTTCTGCATTAAGCTATCATCTGCTTATAAAGACACCCATGTCTATTCATTAAGTGGTCGCTTTAGATGAATTTTACTATAATATTATATTGCCCTGGAAATGGGTATACATTCATATGGCCATGCCTGCGAGTTTGCAAACAAACGAACCTTATACCAGGAATAGGTTGCTCTTGGGACTGCTTCCACTTCACATCTCCAGGTAAGTTCACTGTCCACATCGGCGTGTACGTGGCGTAATGGTACCACAAAATATGGCTTGGCTGTTTATTGTGGGAAGGCAACAATGAACATAAAATATACATAGTCGCATATATAGGGACACGTTTGAATATTAATATCGTCATTTGTCCACCAATGTAACTCGATAACTCGAACTACAAATTAGTTCTAGATAAAAGAAGTTCGACGCACCACACAATATGGCTTGGCTGTTTCTATTCAGAACGATTTCTCAATGCCACAGCTTAATACGGGTCTAAAGTAATTCTGAAAGGTCCTGTAGGAGCTTTCGGCATTACTTTAGACCTGTATTAAGCTGTGTCTCTAGATATCTGTAGCGATACATTTTAGAGCAATTCTGTATTGTACGTTTTGGAAGAACGTTTTGTTTGAGTAATCGCGAAGTTCGAGTTACCGAGTTCGAGATATCGAAGTTCAACTGTACTCGTACTATGACCATTCTTTAGAATTATTGTTAAAGATCCATTCTGAAGAATGGTCAAACTTATTAACCCTTACTGTGTGGGACACTACTCACTAATGTCCTTTGCAAACAGTGTAGACTCAGATGAGAGGGTTGCTAGAGGAGCTCTCTCATCAGGGTTTGCACTGTTTATCATGTCACACTTTTCTTTATAATAATCCCTAACTACTCACCATAAGCGTGTCCTGTTTGAATTTTGGAATAGTCAATTTGAAAAAAATTCAGCGCTGTAAGGGTTAAGAACTGTCAGCATATGATGTGAGTTCTAAATACACTAACACATTAAACATAATGATTATAAAGAACATTAAACTAAATATTGTGTGATAGGAGATGTAATTTTTTACTGATTGTGAATATGGTGGGTAAACCAAAACATATAACGTAATAAAGCATTATCTACATGTAATGAATTGTTAAAGAGGAAGTCCCTACATTCGACGCGTAACTAAAATATACAAAACTCATTTTTATATGCTGAAAAGTAGTATATCGCAAGAAAACCTATCCAATAAACGTTGAAAATGACAAAACATCCATGTGTTTGATATCTACGATACCGATCCCCACCCCCGATGTTTCAGTTTTATGCTGGTTGGGTATTAGTTTCTTATCTGTTCGCACTATTCCCGTGTCTCCGACCACTTCCGCTGTTACGTAAACAATGGAGGGATCGGAAAAGGCCGATAATTCTTTCTTGTAGAAGTTCTTGGAAGATGGACATAGTATTGTTCAGAGATGTATGGCTATAATGCAGATGGAGAAAAAACTGTTTTAAACGTACCAGCAAATGACAATATATATCAGTGTGATGACTCAATCCTAAGGGCAGAGGTTGAAGATGCGGTGAAGGCACTTAAGACAGGGAAGTCGCCAGGTGTGGAGAATATTCCTGCTGAACTTGTACAGGCAGGTGGAAAGGACATGGTGGATGTGCTGACCAACATATGCAACACTGTGTGGAAGACCGGAAAGTGGCCCCAAAGTCATGGACACAGTCCCTAATAATAACACTTCCTAAGAAAGGCAATCTGAAGCAGTGCAACAACTATCGTACCATCAGTCTCATTAGCCATCCAAGCAAAGTGCTACTGAGGATAATACTCAATAGACTGAAACCTCAGGCAGAGGAAATCATTGCTGAAGAACAGGCTGGTTTCAGGGCAAAAAGAAGTACTATGGAGCAAATATTCAATCTACGAATTCTTGGAGAAAAGTATCTAGACCACCAGAAAGTGTTATATCACGTGTTCATCGACTTCAAAAAGGCTTTTGACCGAGTATGGCACGAGGCATTATGGGCCACAATGACCAAGTACAACATCAACCCTCATCTAATTGACGCAATCAGAAAACTCTACCAGGAAGCAAATAGTGCGGTATACTACAATGGATCAATAGGCGATTGGTTGAGAACAACAGTAGGGGTACGTCAGGGATGTCTTTTATCACCAACACTTTTCAATATTTTCTTAGAAAGGATCATGACCGATGCCCTAGAAGATCATGCAGACTCGGTCAGTATTGGAGGAAGAAACATCACCAACTTGAGATTTGCTAATGACATTGACGGACTTGCAGGGACGAAAGCAAAACTCAAAAGTTTAGTTGACAACCTTGACAAGGCTTCCCGAGCATACGGCATGGCAATTAGTGCCGAGAAAACAAAGCTGATGGCCAACAACATTGCGGAAGGTCCCATGACAGTCATCTATATCAGTGGCCAACCATTAGCTACTGTAAATCAGTTCAAATACCTTGGGTCAAGTGTTACGGATGAAGGTTCAAGACCAGAAGTTATTGCGAGAATCGCACAGGCAACATCAGCTCTTGCGAAACTAAAGACTATTTGGAGTGACAAGAACATCAAACTTTGCACCATAATACGATTCCTCCACTGCTTAGTTATCTCCATCTTCCTGTACGCATGTGAAGCGTGGACATTAACAGCTGAACTGGAGAAAAAGATCAATGCGATGGAGATGATATGCTAAAGAAGACTCCTTGGAATAATAATGATTGAGCATAACAAATACTAAGTTTTATAATATTTTTTGAAAATATGCGTTCATTATAGGGACTTCCTCTTTAAACCGTTACCTATAAACATATTTATACGACATACATCGTAACTCATTACATTTGGACACATTTTTGTGAGTTATGCACAACTATAACACGTCTGACGCTGATGGAAGTCGTGATGATTGGATAACAACTCTTTCAGCACTGAGTGTTATTCAAATGCAAATCAAGTTTACGCCTTTTCACACCGAGTGAACTGTGTAGTCAAACATTGATGGGTTACTCCATTCTAATAATTCAGGGTTGAAAGGGTTATCTGACACAACGCTAATAAATCCCACTTTCAAAAGGGAGGTCATAGAAATGGCCGCACTACTACCAGCTACATGTACATAAAACGTATAATTAGATTCCCAAGATTGACATACATAACATGTTGATATACATACAGTGTATATTTACATGGGCCTGCTTCATGCTGTGTTATCATTATTTCTGTATACCTTTACTCTATAAATACGCCTATTTAGGCCTGTACGAACAGAGTAAACCCAACTCGGACGGTTTCTGTAGGAGCTGTCTGATCAGTGTGCTCTGTTCGCTTATGATATAACAGATATGATTCTACAATTTCTGCCATGGCCAAACATGTTTAAAGTGTTATTACAAAAATCAATATAATTGATATTTATGATGTAATTATTTCTTACATGAACATGAATATCCATGGTGTAAAGCATTATGCATACCTTCTACTGTTAGTACAAATGACTTGAAGACCACCCTTTGTACGCCAGCCATTTTTTCCACCTTGCACGTATAGTTACCGCTGGCAGAGAGTTGTGCCTGTGGTATTACTAAAACTCGGTTGTCATATTTGAAGTGAGTGCCTTCTGGAAATTGCCGACCCTCTCGGAACCAACTGTACCGAAGAGGCATTCTGAAATGTATAGTCAATGCATTTAAACATTCACTTTTATACATAAAATGCAGAATATACTGTTATGATTAGAGGGTTAATATACGGGGTTTTTTCGGGCAATATCATATGCAGTGTCTCGAGGGGCTGTTGTTGTCCCGAACTTAAAACCATAAAACCTTTTTTCTGCTTTCCTGTGTTCATTTAATTGATTAAACTACAACCATAACTATACGATATTTCTTTAACGGTTCATTCGATTTACGCTGTTACTGGGCATTGTTAAAACGCTGTAGTCTACTGTTGACGTTAGGTCCCGCAAAGGTATAATTAAAACCGGTCAATAACAGCGCGTGAGAGTTAGGATCGCCTTGTGTACACGGGTAATCGGGACTACCACAGCACGTTTTATACAGAATACACGTTTTATACATAACAGTCAGTCTGCAATGCAAATACCATACATCCGCGATATATCGAAAACAAAAACAGTAGAAACTTTCGTAAGCGTCCATCAAACAAGATGTCTAATTATGGGGTCTGTAAGGCAGGTGGTGGCTTAAAGTATGCCAAATGAGCTTTCTGCATTACATTAGCTCTGCATTAAGCAACCATCTGCTTATTCAGACTCAGAATATGTTCAATAAATTAATGACTGCTTAGTACATGCTCTACTGTATCTTTATCGGTCACTAAGATAAGTGGCTGCTTAAGGCAGGGTGAAAGTTATGCTGAAAGCTTCTGAAGGAGCTTTATGCGAGCCTTTCATCCTGCATTAAGCAGCTTAATTCAGAGTGAAAGTCAGACAGAAAGCTCCTGAAACACCCTGCATTAAGCAGTCACCTGCCTACAAAGGCATCAATTCATCATTACTAGAATTTTGAAATATTCAGATTTTACTGTATAAGGGGGTTAACCCTTACAACGCTGAATTTTCAAATGGACTCTTCCAAAATTCAAATAGGTCAAGCTTATAGCGAATATATAGGGATGCTTTCTGAAGAAAAGTGTAATATGACAAACAGTGTAGACCCTGATGAGAGGGCTCCCATAGGAGCCCTCTCATCTGGGTCTACACTGTTTGCAAAGGACATTAGTGACTCGGGTCCCGCACTGTAATGGTTAAATGTCCTTGTGTACAGTAAATAAAAAAATACGCTCTCACAAATACATTTTTATAATGATTACGAACAGCAATTATCTATAGAGGATTTATTGACCCCTTTCTCCACGAATGGTCTATTGACCATTCCCCGCTTAATGAAAGAAACAATGATATCATGGATACTTATTAGCTAATTTGTTACAATATTGTATGAATATATGTTATTTTGGTCGTGATAGAAACTGTATAATGATATTACTATCATTCCATAAGCAAACAGAGCAGACCCTGATCAGACGGCTCCTTCAGGAGCCGTCTGATCTGGGTCTACTCTGTTTGCAAAGGTATGAGAAGGCTTCTTTATTAGGTAAGAGTAAGACTGACAAAGTAGGTCAGTTAGAATACCTGCCGTAAGCAAAACACTCCATTCTCACTTCATGACCCGCTAATGGTGGTTTTGGATATACGTTGATGAAATCTGGATGAATGATGGGACCATATTCCTGAGCAGCTGTGAACAAAAGTACTTTTCTTATTCTTCATAGTAATCAGTGTAAATGATACTAGACACCTACATGAAATATTACTTACAGTGATCTCATTTACAAGAGTATTACATACACATTTTCATGAATATCTTATTATGTCATTATCACTTACAAAGTGCCTCTGACATATATTATGTATATAATTATGACCTAGTTTAGTAAAAACCTTTCTTTTGTGACCACGTAATTGTTCATTTCATGAATATTCATTATAAACAATAATGACGTCATGAATATTAATTAGATTGATGTTTATAATGGTATATGAAAATATGGCATTTTGGTCGTGGCAGAAACTATAGAAGCATACCAGTTCAAACTGATTAATAATTATTTAATAACATCCTTGTATGAAAGGTGTACTTATTTTATATGTTAAATGCTACATGTATTTATTTATTTCTTGCATGTACAACATATAATTACCTTGTACAACTGGAGAGGACTTACAAAGGCTATGTATGTTATCAAATCCTTTTATTTAATGAATAAAATACTATTGCTGAAATCAAACTATAGAATCAGATATATATTATTCACCAAATGGAGCAGGCAGGCCCGTTATTGAATGAACATTCATGGACTGATATTTATAAATATATATTAAGTTATTAACCCATTTGCTCCCAGTGGATTCTTCCATTTTTTATCTAAGGGGTGCCTGGCCTAAATGTTCAATTTCGTTTCGTTTTATATTGCAATTCCTATCAGCAAACAGTGTGTAGACTCTGATCAGACGCCGCATTATGTGGCGTCTGATCAGAGTCTACACTGTTTGCCTACGTCCCATATATGGGATCGTGGGAGCAAAAGGGTTACATGTAACAATGAACTGGCAGCCACGTTATACTCAGATCTATAATACAACATAAGCAATCGGAGCAGACCCTGATCAGACAGCTCCGACAGGAACTGTCTGATCTGGGTCTACCCTGTTTGCAAATGAACCAACAGTCGTATATATGAGGGAAATGTTTAATATAATAATGTACACATATACTCGTACTTACGACTATTCTTGACGACCAATTGGATTGCTTTACTGGTCCTACTAGGTGGTTGAAGGGTTGAGAGTTTTGCTCCTGGTGGAGATATCAAAGTGACGACACAGAAGTAACTACCCGCTGCCGAGTCCTGCACCTCTGACAAATACAGATTTCCATTGGCCGAGATAAAATAGTACTTGTCCAGTTCTGGGCGGACGAAGTTCAGGACACTACCTTTATACCAACCATATGATAGAGCTGAAAATAAAAGATACAAATGACTGACGTTTGCTACAATGAATGATTATCAATTTATTAATAATTTATAAACAACAACGAAACACGGTTTAACCATTTACTCCATAGACACACCTTTCTTCACATTTGAAAACAGAGCAGACCCAGATCAGATGGCTCCTTTTGGGACCGTCTGGTCCTGGATCTGCTCCGTCTGCCTGTGATATAAGATAAGAGAAGATAAGATAAACGTTTATTTCATCCTTTAGACTAACAAGTAACATAGCTATGATTTTACAGTTTCTGTCGTGGCCAAACCTTTCTGTGTACATGGGCTATTGCATGTATAACACTTTATCTGAATAATATTCATGATGTCATTACTTCTTATCTGAATATATTCATGGAGTAAAGGGTTAAATAAATAATTGTATTAATTCAAGCTTTATAGGCAGGCTGAGAGTTGCGCAGAAAATTCATTGTCGCTTTCAGCATGCCTTCTATCCCCCATTAACCCTTTTTACTCCATAAGCACGCTTTTCTTCGCCTTTGCAAACAGAGTAGACCCAGATCCGACGACTAATGTAGGAGCCGTCTGATCAAGGTCTACTCAGTTTGCTTAGAAAATCATAGAGAAATGATTCTACAGTTTCTGCCAATGCAAAACTATCCTATGTTCGAGCGGCATTATAAAAATAATCTAATCAATATGCATAATGTCATTATTTCTTACATGAATATTCGTGATGTAAAGAGAGTTAAATTATCACCTATCATAAACACCGACATTAACCCTTTTCCTGATGAATTTCATGTGGGAAATAATGATGTTAATGAATATTAATAATATCATTTTTATAATGACATATGAGCACAGGACTTTCGGCTCAGGCAATAGCTGTAGAATCAGATTTATATTACATCATAAGCAAAACAGAGCAGACCCTGATCAGACGGCTCCTATAGGAGCCGTCTGATCTGGGTCTACTCTGTTTGTAGATGCGTCAAAGTGCGCTTACATAAGGGAAAGGGTTAATACCATTTTGAACATCTGGTAGTTGTCTTTCTTGCATAGACAATTGATGGTGTACATGTAAGAATAGTGTTTGACATCAAGGTAACTATATGTATAATACCTGGTTTAGCTGATGGAGCCAGACAGTTGATAAATGTACCCTGGTTTCTCTTGGCCTCCACCGCACCTGGAGGATTGGGGCTGTATTGGTTTAAATCTAAAAGATATTAGTTTAAATTTTATACAGTAAAACCTCTGTATAACGGTCACTAAATTACATCAATTATATTGTGCTAAAGGAAGGTGGCTACTTAAACAAGGTGAAAGTAACAGAGAGCAATTTTGTAGCCGTTATAGAGAGGTTTCACAGATCAAAGATATTTATGGTATATAGAGTTTAATCAAATTACTTTTAAGGAATATTTTTTATTCAATGAAATCAGATGAGATTTGGTATTTTTAATGACAAGATTAGATATTTAAACATTCAAATATATTTCCATCTAAAATGAAACTTGTTGAATTTCGATAAATCTGCATTTATTCCGGTAGTACATGGTTAAGTTGTATTAACAATAATATATATGTGTGTGTGTTTTACATAACACAATACACATGTGTGTGTGTGTGTGTTTATATTAATAATAATACTAAATAATTCATTTAACGAGAGTACTCATTTGTTTGAATTGAATTCGTATCACTTAATCAGTAAATCCAACAATCTGTTATAAGGTAAGACTAGCTGTATGAAAAAAGAGAACGTGTAGCCCTTTCCTTTATATATACGCCTTTGTATGCATTTGCAAACAGAGTAGACCCAGATCAGATTCCATTGATAATGGAATTTGCTAGATCTGTATTCTTACTTTCTAAAATGCATTGTGTTCCACCATCTATATTTCATTAGAACATTTTTTCCATGAATTTTCAGTAGATAATGAAAGTTAGACTAACTTTAGAACAATGCCATGGTTAATCAAAACTTACAGCCAAAGGATAAACTGATTGGCTCAGACAGAATTGAACCGAGCTGGTTCTCTGCTTGGCATTGGTAGGAGCCGGCATCTTTAGTTTCATCTGGGTCCGAAATGACCAACCGTCCATTGGTCAGTGAGTAGCGGGAATCTGTACTGGTAAGTATCTGTTAGGAATAGTTACAATCTGTAAGTTAGCCATTGTCAAGAGTTAAATTTCAGTAAGAGAGCGGTCAAAACATGGAGAAGAACAAACCACGTATGACACGGGGGAGTTGATATCAGAGTGGAATGAACAAGGACATAAGATGCAGTGGTCCCAGTCAAGACACCTCGTCATCTTAACCCTGTCGGCGCCAAATTTCTATTTGTCGTCTGCGATCCAATTTTGTTAAATCATTCAGTAAAATGAGGAAATGAGCGTTCTGTTTTTCGTTCACCTTGCTTTAAGCAACCACCTGCCTTTAGCACAAACTACTTGATGTAATTTAGTGGTAGTTATAAAGAGGTTTTACTGTAAAGGTAACGCTTTGCACATTATTTATTCACTATACTACAGTCTTTCCATCATAGAGTATGCAATTCGGTACATGCCTCTGTAGTAGTCCCAAAGTTCTGTCTGTTGTAGTCTGTGCTAGTCCCATACCACTTGTACGCAGGTTGTGGATTTCCATCGGCCGAACACTCCAGCTGCGCAGGTAAATCCCCACCCACCACAACCAGGCTCTCTGGCTGGAGAAGGAAGGTTGGGCCTTTCTTGATGGCTGATTTGTCAGTGGAATTCACGCCATAATCTGAATGAATATAGACAATTAGTGTATCATTAAAATAATCATTTCTTAAAAATAATAGTCAATAGTTATAAACAGGCAACAGTCATAGACAGGCAATAGTTATAAACAGCAATTTGTATGTTGTCACTAGTTATAGACAGTCAATAGCTCGATAGTTAAAAACAGCACTAGTTAGACAGTGAATACAGTAGAACATGCCTTGTGCGACTACTAATTTATTGGACATACAGGGGATCTTAAAAACCAGTTGGTTGCTTAACCCATTCCCTCATAGGCTATTTTTATACCCAGCCTGTTTGAATAAATCTATCGAAAAGGAGCATTTACTAGCAAAAAGGTAATTTTTTATGATTGTGTAATTTTTAAACCATTGTGATAAATAGAGCACGATTGTGCTCCTAAAGGAGCAAATACTCTATTTATCACAATGGTTTCAAAAAGTGACTTTTACAGAGGCGTCAAAAGTCTTCAATTTGAGGGAATGGGTTAATACTGGGCAAAAGTAATGCGATATACTTCTTTTCAGCATACAAACAAATGACTAATGTAATTCTTAGGCGTGTTGAAAACACGTTGCAAATAGAGACAATAATTTTAACCCATTCCTTCCTACTGACGCATTTTGACGACTCTGGTCACTTTTTTAAAACAATTGTGAGAAATACGGCATTTACTTCATAGGAGCAAATACTCTATTTATCACACTGAATAGTTTCCCCTTTTCTCTAGTAAGTGCTCTTTTTCGGTAGTTTTATTCAAAGAGGTTGGGTCTACAAATAGTCTAGGAGGGGAATGGGTTAACGCAGAAACGAAAGTAACGCGGACAGAATCTTCCTTATTTTCGTTCTGTCCTATGCAAATCGTTACATCATAGATCTATACTTCTCTAACATCTTTGTAAGCAGAGTAGACCAAGATCAATGACACCATGCAGGAGCAATCTGACCTGGGTCTGATCTGGGTCTGCCGTGTTTGCTTATGGAATGCATATAATATATTTCTGATTCTACAATTTTTGAAATAGTCAAATATTTCCGTGTTCATAAGCCAGTATAAAATTTCGTCTTATAAACATCCATGATGCGAGTATTACACACATGAATATTCATCTGGTAATCAGATAAACACGAATAAGGATAAAATATTCAAAGGGAGATGATACACACAAGACTAGTATTCAAAGTATGTGCGTATTGTCTCCCTTTCAAAAAAATAACCCTTCACTTGCTGAATTTTGAAATACATTTCTCCTTCTTTACCCATGCCCTGTTGTATAATTACATATATCTTCACTGTGTACAGGTATTTCGATGTGCAATCACTGCTGTGGAGTGCACTGGTTGCATAATCAACATGTAAATAGTGCAGACCCTGATGAGACAGCTCCTGCAGGAGCTGTATCATCTGGGTATTCACTATTTACAGGTACATGTACGTATATTGACGTGAATAGCAAGCGAAGAGTTAATGATCCACCTATTTTTCAACATCTCGAATACTCAAAACAGTCACTTGACACCTGTGTACTGATGCCACCGAACTCACCAAATCCTCTCTTCTGTTGAACAATTCTAAACACCTCGGACGTTGGGATCTCGCATATATAGTTGAATTGTTCAAGTCCGGAAACTCTGTTCCATTTGAAGGTTTGGTACTGTGCTAAAATTAAATGAAGAAAACAAAGTTTATATGAAATACGCCATCAACGGTCCCGAATTTCAACATTTGTTTGTCTTTTAACCCTTCGTTAAATAACTTTTACAGAGACCTAGATAGGTTGCGAAACGAAAACATATTCAAGAACAACTCCTTTATTTCTTCACCAAACCGTATGTTGTGTGCATAGAAGTTTGCTAGTATATTTAAAGCTGATAGACATATATTGACTATAAATAAATGGAGTTCCGGGTGTTAGTGTGTTACCGTTTCATCAATTTATTGGTATAAATAACAAAGATCATTCTGAACACAACAGTTTTTTCCGGAAATATGCTGTTCATCGTGAATTTAAACGGATGAATCAGTCATGATTTTCTTTGTAAAAATTCTTATAACCTTTTGTTTATACAAAAAATCAATAAATCCATATTAACCTTTCATTTATACAATAATGTAGACATTTATACAAATGAATATACAATGTGAACAAATGTCTTTAATTAATAGCTTGGTGTATTTTAACCTGAGTCCATGCTTATAAAGCTTTTAGTTGAGTCTGAGTTTCATTCTCAAGCTTTTGATTGGTCAGATTTGAGTTCTCAAGCTTTTGATTGGTCAGATTTGAGCATTTGGCTCAAATCTGACCAATCAAAAACTTGAGAACGAACTCAGACTCACCTAAACGTTTTATAAGCATGGATCCAGAGGTGCTTAACCCTGTACCTCATATAAACGTGTTTTCACACATTTGCAAACAGAGTAGATCCAGATCAGACAGGAGCCGTCTGATCAGGGTCTACTCTGTGTGTTTATGATATAAGAAATATTCGTTTCATTACTTTCTAAAAGTGCTACATTGTACAACCTTCCATACTTCATTATAACTATTTTGTCCATGAATTTTCAGTAGGAATTGAAATTTCGAATAAACATAGAACAGGAAACGGTTAAATACAAGACAGCGGTCGTTCTGTCTACAATTGAGCAACATGGCCATAGATAAAGGTGCGTAATCAAATACTTAAGTCGTTGTGATCCCTCTTTGGAAGATTCGAGGCGATTCTAAAGAGTGGTCGCAACATAGGGATAGGTGAAAAACAGGACGACTTGTCCATTAAAATTACGTTTACTTAACGCATGTTATATGCAGTAGAATATGTCTTAAAGGGGATGTCCCTACATTTGACGCGTTTCATAAACACTTTAAATATACAAAACTCATTTATTTATATGCTGAAAAGTAGTATATCACAAAAAGCCCCATCTAATTACCGTTTATAATGACAAAACATCCATGTGTTTGATATAACCGATCCCGGTTTTACTCCCCGATGTTTCAGTTTTTATTCGGGTTGAGTTTTAGTTTCGTAACTGTTCGCCCTATTCGCGATTCTCCGACCACTTCTGAGAAAGCTATTACGTAAACAATGGAGGGATCGGGTGATCATCGACAAAACGCGGAAAAAATTACGGAAAAGGTCGATAATATTGTGTTGTAGAACAAAAATTATCAGTTATTGATGAAATCGGTTTATTTGTATCACATGGGGCATTTCTCGATATAAGTTTAAATTGGGAACCTTCATAATAATGATAGAGCATAACAAATACCAAATTTTATGATATTATTGAAAATATGCAATCATTGTAGGGACCTCCTCTTTAACCCTTTCGCTGCCAAAAGCCGGATATGTGATTACCTATTCAAACAGTTTGGATCCAGATGAGACGCCGAGTAACTCGGCGTCTCATCAGGATCCAAACTGTTTGTTACTGTTACTATGTTTTTGAAACAAAAATGAAGAAAATCAAAAGAATGAAAATTTGTAGCAGACGACAAAGTTAGCAGACGACAGAATTTGGCAGCGAAAGGTTAAGCGACCGTCAAAAAGGGGTTTAATTATGAGTCTGTAAGACAGGTTGTAGCTTAATGCTATAGGAGCTTTCTGCATAATGTTTGTCATGCATTAAGCAGCCACCTGCTTTTTATGAGTTCTATGTTAATAAGTGAATAGCTGCTTAGTACAAGTTTTACTGTTTGCCTCTGAAACCAAGCATGTTTGTTGGAAAGTTGGTTTGAAAAGTTTCTATTCTTACCTGAATACCTATATACTATTCTGTCATCGGTCTGGTCTGGATTGGCAATGTTGTGCCAGACATTTGTGCCGGTAGTTTTGTTGGTGTAAGTGCCGTCCCCATACCACTTAATGGAACCAGAAATATACTGGCCACTTGTGTACCATACTGTGGCCCTAAAATTAGAGTAGCAAAATACTGTACTACACTGTACCACTATAATTAGAATAACAATATAATTATACATGTATATCAGCTACTCGTGTACAAAACTTAAGCCCTATAAATTAGAGTAACAATAGTATTGGCTACTCGTGCACCACACGACAGTGGTATAATCAGAGTAGCAATATAGTCGCTGCTCTTGTACAAACTTTAGTCCTATAATCAAAGTAAAAATATACTGGCTACTCATATATCAGCTTTGGTCCCACGTGTATAAATTGAGTGAAAATGTACTGACTGCTCATACATATACCAGCTTTAGTCCTATAGAGTAACAATACACTGGCTTTTCATTTACCAACTTTATTCCTAAACCTAGAGTAACAATACACTGGCTTCTCATATACCAGCGTTAGTCCAATAATTAGAGTAATTATATACCGGCTAGTCATATACCAGCTTTAGTCCAATAATTAGAGTAATTATATACCGGCTACTCACATACCAGCTTTAGTCCTATAATCAGAGTAAGAATACACTGACTGCTCATATACCAGCTTTAGTCCTAAACTTAGAGTAACACGATATCAGCTACTCGTGCACCATGCTGTAGCACTATAATTAGAGTAAGGCCATGTCTGTTCAATGTTCTTGTTAAAAATGACATAACAATATCTATTAGCTGTTTTTTAATAATAGCTGTATTCGACTTGTTTTTTTCTTGCTATTCACATAAACTTCTCCAACCTATTAAATTCAACCAATCAAATTATAGTTTATGGATTAACTTTACCTGACGTTACTCAACAACCTCAATGGTCTTAAATCCACGTTGCATTTTTTAACGTTGCTCAACGTGTATTGTATTCGACTGGGAATTGTTTTTGTTGCTTATTGATACAGACCCAGTCGAATACGGCTATTGCTATAAAAATAGTGCTTTTTCGACAGTAGTCTTAACTGTATAATTAGATGTATATACCATAAGCAAACATGACAAACCCTGATTACACAGTTTCTGCAGGAGCCATCTGATCTGTGTCTACGCTGTTTGCAAAAACGTGAAAAGGCGTTTATATATGGAATATTTAAGCAAAGTCTGTACGACAACTGGTGGAGCGAGCCTGGCCTGTGTTTATAGGAGCTTAACTCACCGTTCACGTGCATGGGATGCGAGGAATGCAGAAATGTAATTGTTTTCATCCACAGAGTTTATACTGACGAGGGCACTTCCATCAACCTTCAAATACAAGCAAATGTTAGCATGGATCAACGGAATTATGCTCTCAACCAGATCAGAGCACTGTCAAATCCGTCTTCGCGTTTTTGTACATGTAGCAATTATCTCGCTATTCGTGGCTTTTGAAAACAGCTTTGACCCGGATGAGACGCCGAGGTACTCGGCGTCTCATCATTGATCAAGATGTTTGACACTCGGTCAAGAGGCGATTAGAGTGAGAAGGTTTAATATTAAAAGTACAGTTGACGAATGTTACCCTCCATTATAAGATGTGTAACAGAAACTCCCTAAACCCTTTCCTTCATATAAACCTTCATATAAACGCCTTTTCACGCATTTACAGAGAAGACCCAGATCAGACGGCTCCTTAAGGAGCCGTCTGATCAGGGTCTGCCCTGTTTGCTAAAGGGCTCTGTAATATATTCTTCTTTAATTTCTAATTTACTGCAATGTTTCACCTTCCATATTTCCTTATAAATATTTTGTCCATGAATATTCAATATGTATTGAAATTTGGACTAAATTAATATAAAACAGAGAAAGGGTTAAGCAATCATTCATTTACTCAACATAGACATCTTAAAAAGGCAGTTGGTTCTTTATTGTATGGACAAATCGAGGGATTGGTGCAAAACTATTCTAACTCATTCATAAAGTGAATTAGTTAGAATAGTTTTGCACCAAGCCCTCGAAATGGAGTTGTATGCATTACTTTCGACCTGAATTAAGCTATTAATTGTTGTAAAATCCATATTTAGACCTCTTTTTAATGGTAACTTAAGACAGGTTCTATTACACAACATGTTTTATTGTAATTAGAGTAAAACCTCTCTATGACGGTCACTCGTGTAACTGTGTTAATTAGGTGGTATTTAGGGCAGGTGGTTGCTTAAAGCAAGGTAGAAGTAAAACATAACGCTCCTATAGGAGCGTTTTATTTTACGTTCACTTTGTTTTAAGCAGTCACCTGCTTTTAACACAAAATACTCGATATAATTTAGTGGCCGTTATAGAGAGGTTTTACTGTAACGTCATCGGGTACTCCACGATATATGTCTTTGAGGATCGACCCGAAAGTATATATTTGCAGATAGGAAAAATGCTTTGTTTTATATGCTTAATGTTTCATGTTTTGATATGCGTCCCGTTAGGTTTTGTCTAGTGGCAGTGTCGGTGTTTGGCGCCGTGCCGTGTCCTTTCGTGTGTGGATCGCCTTGTTTGGTTGTTTTTTGGGGTTGTTTTGTTTTTTCTCCATTTGTATCGTCTCACCAGATCGAAGCTGTTTGAAACTCGGTCGATAGCAACTTAATGGTCATTAAAACGTACAACAGATAAAATCAAATCAGCCGGCATGATCTTTTCGGCATGACAATGGTTAGTGGCCAAAGGGCGAATTGTTGTTGTGACATATTTCCCGACTGTCCTACATGTCTTACCCAACAAGATGATGCTGATTCCGCATATGTCTTCGTCTTGTCGAACACAAACAGGTAGCATCTGTCTCCATGGGAAATCCATTCAAGTGGACAGCCTAAAATAGCAACATCACTTGAGACGTTATCACAGACTTCCGTTGAGAATATCTGCAAAACCTTGCAGCTAAACCTCTGAGCACTTATTGGTCTTAACCTTTTACTCTATGGACAATCATGTGAGAAATGATCATTAACCCATTTGCGTCAAATGGGTTCTTCTATGCTTATATATTGGATTAGTACATTTTTTATCTAAGGGATGTCTGGTCTAAATTTTCATTTTGTTTTATATTGAATTATTTTCTATCGGCAAACAGTGTAGACTCTGATCTGACGCCGCATTATGCGGCGTCTGATCAGAGTCTACACTGTTTGCATACGTCCCATATATGGGATTATGGGAGCAGATGGGTCAGTTATAGTAATTCTATGAGGTCATGTGACCACATGAATATCTTACCAGAAACTGCAGAAATATATCTATATTATACCATCATCAAACAGAGCAGACCCGGATCTGACGGTTCCTTTAGGAACCGTTTGATCTTGGTTTACTGTGTTTGCACAGGCGTTGAAAGGTGTATTTATGGAGTAAAGCGTTAACACTTTACTCAAAGACAATTCATGTAAAACATGACATCATGACTATTTTAACCCGACTTTTTTTAAAGTCACTATGTGGGGCGCTGTAGTCATCTTAGAGGGTAAAGAATCAGATCTTTTTAAGATACATGTACCACTAGCAAATAGAGCAGACCCTGATTAGACGGTCCCTATATGGGTCTTCTAATCTGAGTCTACTCTGTAAATGCATGGAAATGCACTTTAAATGAAGGAACATTTTAAAGCAGACACTTTTAAACACGTGTTTAAGCATTTCTATGTGGGAAGCGAGTGTCGTGGCATTTGCAAATACAGTAAAACCTCTCTATAACGGTCACTACATTGTGTTAATTACTTGGTATTTAGGGCAGGTGGCTGCTTAAAGCAAGGTGAAAGTAAAACAGAACGCTCCTATGGGAGCGTACTGTTTTACTTTCACCTTGCTTCAAGCAGCCACCTGCCTTTATCACAAAATACTTGATGTATTTTAGTGGCCGTTATAGAGAGGTTGTACTGTATTGTAGACTCAGATCAGTTAGCTCATGCATGTGTCATCTGATTAGTGCCTGTGGTGTTGGTCATTCACATTCCTATCGCAAGTATCCATTCACACTGAGAAGACTGTATCGTTCAATATTGATAAACAATTTCAATGTGAAAAATCCGCTCTTTTCAAATATATTCCACAGCTACAGATAGAGGCGCGTACCCAAATATTAAAATCGTTTTTCTCCGCCAAACCCTATACTGCGACCACTCTTTAGAATCGTCATTTCGTCATATAGGGTTTAGTGGAGAAATAAGAGCTATTCTTGAAATATTTAAATTTACGAAACTTATCTGGACCTCTGATAGTCTAGAACAAGAACTTAAGTATGCAAATGGAAACCGTTAACCCTTCTCTTGCTGAATTTTAAAATACATTTCTCCTTCTTTACCCATGCCCTGTTGTACAATTACATATATCTGCACTGTGTACATGTATTTCGCTGTGAAATCACTGTTGTGGAGTGCACTGGTTGCACAATGAACTTGTAAATAGTGCAGACCCTGATGAGACAGCTCCTGCAGGAGCTGTCTCATCTGGGTCTTCACTATTTACAGGTAGGTATATTGACGCGAATAGCAAGCGAAGGGTTAATAATTATTTACAAGGCACAGGAGTTACTCAACCGCTTAAACAAACCGAAGTAAGATACCACTGTAACAACTTGAAATGTAACCCTTTCTACGCCTTTGCAAACCAAGTAGACGTAGATCAGACGGCTCCTGTAGTATACGTTTGATCATGGTCTCTGTTTGCTTATGAAATGATATAGACCTGATTCTACAGTATCTATCATGGTAAAATGTTCCTGCTTCAGGGTCCATGCTTTGATTGGTCGGATTTGAGTTCTCAAGCTTTTGATTGGTCAGATTTGAGCCAAAGGCTAAAATCTGACCAATCTAAAACTTGAGAACGAACTCAGACTCAACTGAAAGTTTTATAAGCATGGACCCAGGTGTAATTGTAAAAAAATCACTTAATCAATATACAATGTACATGACGTCATTATTTCTTACATCAATTTTCAAGGTTAAGCCCTATCCTTCATACAAACGAATGTTCACGCATCTGCAAACAGGGAAGACATATATAGAGGATCTGTTGCGAGTTGTCTTTTAAGATCACATGTTCCTAAACGAGCCTTAGAAAATGTCATTAAGCGAGCCTTGGCGAGCTTAATAACATTTTCTTGGTGAGTTTAGGAACATGTGATCTTAAAAGACAACGAGCATCAGATTCTTTTTCTCACATATCAAAAAAGTGTATTTTCGCTGTTTAAATGACATGTAAACATAGGTTTCCATGGCTTGACGTCATATATGACGTCATACGTTCTAAAGTGATCTTACACGTGTTACAGATAAGGAAATCTTAACCTGTTGTTCTAACTCGGAGATAAGGGAAGGTATGTGAGAAATATGTATCAGACGGCCCGTATAGGAATTTGAAAGTTCTGTTTCTTTACTTTCTAAAACGGCTACAATGGTCTACCTTCCTTGATTCGTTGGAACTTGTTTCCCCATGAATATTCAGTAGGTATTGAAATTTGGAATAAACGTAGAACAGGGAAAGGGTTAAATACGGATAATGTTTATAACAGTCTACGGTTTAAACATCAACTAGAGAATTCCATTAAATCACCTTGGAAGCAATATTGACAGGTTGTTTTGTTTACATTCAGTATGAAGTCGCAGTACGGGAAATGTGTATATATAATTAATGTACCAGCGAGGTACTTCGAATCATAACAGAAATGACCCCCAGCCTTGTTTTGATTGTTTTGATTTTATCTCGTAGGATAAATGGATAAACGGTGATACCCTTAGGCCTTATAATTATTTGAGCAAAGATAATGCAAATTTTACCCTTGAAAATCACAATCTGGAACTCAAAATGGGGCTTCCTATTTATAAGGTCAGATTAATTGCATATATTTCCGAGTTTAGCGGAACGGCCGATTAGTTCATATCATAGTAAATACGGAAGTATTATAATACCTTTTGTTTCTTATTTTTGTTTATATGTTTCTTTTTACTTTATATTTATTTGATAAAAAATCATTCATTCATTCGTTCATTTGTTCATTCGTTCATTCATTCAGTCATTCATTCATTCATCATTCATTCATCTATACGTTCATTTGATAATCCATGCATTCATTCAGTCAGTCAGTTACATAGATGATAAGTTAGATTTATTTTTTATCATTGTATGTGTGCATGCATTCGTACATGCTTGCGTGCGCGTACTCGTTTGCGTGCGCGCGTGTTTGTTTGTGATATGTGGTGGTTCTATTTTGAAATGTAACTTCCTGAAGGTAATGTATCTCGTCTAAGGCAGCTACATCTACAGTGCTCCCTCTCTACAACGACACCCTTTGGGATACGAAGATTGTATGTGTTGTTCAGAGGGAGCTGTTATAGGGAGGGGAAATCAAACATAATTAGCTTGTTTGCAGATCCCCAGATAAGGTGTATTTCGAGAACTAAAACCGTTATGCCTCCATCAAACCCTACGTTGTGACCACTCTTTAGAATCGTTACTTTGTGACGATTCTAAAGAGTGGTCACAACAAAGGGTTTGATGGAGGCATAAAGAAAATACGAAGGAAAAAGTTGTTTCTGGAGCCTTGTTGTTTCGGAAACAGTGACATGCGTTGTTGTAAGGAGGGAATCGTTATTGAGAGGGCCGTTGTAGGGAGGGAACACTGTAATAAGCTTCTGTCTTGTTTCGATTTACTATTCCTATATTACGCAGTGTAATTTGATACTTATTTTTCATCCTTCGGTTACAAATGAAAGTACATATATATTGAATCATTACCTCACGAATATTAACCCATTCCTTATTATATATGTAGTCCAAATTTCAATACCTACTGAATATTCATGGACAACATAGTTATAATGAAATATGGAAGGTGGAAGGGTGTAGCCATTTTAGAAACTAAAGAAACAGATATATCAAAAATTATTATTTTAGCAAAGAGAGCCGATCCTAATCAGACTGCTCCTATAGGAGCCGTTTGATCTGGGTCTACTCTGTTTGCGAATGCGTGAAAACAGCGTTTATAAATATGAATGAAATGGTAAATACCGTCATGTTTATCAAATAGTAAATTTTTATACTGGCATTGTGAACAAGAAAAGTTGTTTACCTCGGTGCAAACTACATGTACCAAACCATGTTAATCGGATTGGACGTAGCCAACATGAAACAGTTCAACATTTGAGCATACATTATTATTTCTATAGAGGGGTTTGTATTTTATACGATAAACGCATCCAAACTGAAATATGGAATGTTTCATTCGCGATTCTGAGAGGATCCTGTCAAATACATAATTATAATTATACATGTATGCTGGTGAAAAGTTCTGGTAATTATTAGTATAACAGAACATTGTAGATCCCGACTACAGAACTAGTGTACGAGTATGGTCAGTGGGAACGTCACGTTTACAATTTGGACGTACAGCTGCAGATCTTACATTACAGATTCTGAATTTAAGTAACCCTTTACTCAATGAATATTCATATACAGTAAAATATCGATTATTCGAACACGAAAATACGTATTATTATCGATCTTTAAGACAGGTGGCAACTTAATGCATGGTGAAAGTAATGCAGAAAGCTCCTCCTCTAGGAGCTTTCTGCATTACTTTCACCACGCATTAAGCAGCCACCTGCCTAAAAGGGTCGAAAATTCTTCCATACAGAAAATTCGAATAATCGATGTTTTACTATATATGTAAGACATAATGATATGGAAATAGTAGACTCCCATTGCACAACACGAGAATGGTTAACTCTGATAAATTTTCATGTAAGAAATAATGATATTAAGAATATTTATTACATGAATGTTTATACATGTAATAGCATATCGAGGGCTTGGTGTAAAACTATTCTAACTCCTTCACAAAGTGAAGGAGTTAGAATAGTTTTGCACCAATCCCTCGATATGCACACATAAAATTTCAGTATTGGTAGAAACGACACAAAGTCAGCTCTATCATGATTTCATATGCAAACAGTGCAGACCCTGATCAGATGGCGTTGGACCAGAGTCAACACTGTTTGTAAAAACATAAAAAAGCGTTACATGTAATACGAACTTAGTTTTTAAATCGGTATTCACATATTGGTGGTCATTTGGTTCATTTTAAAACTTAAATAGTTTCGGTTCATTGTAAAGGTATTCAGTGAATTTTAAATATTTGAACTACTCTAACGACCGGTATTTGCAAATATGTGTTTGTATCTAATCATATTTCGATAACAGGGCAGTTTTGCTTGACTCCTCACACAAGTACAGTGCAAGAGTTCAGCGCAAAAGTAATGTGACTGAATTCTGTAGTATCTATAAGCCTTAGCAAAAGTGTCCCCTTCTTTAATTATAACAAACAATGTTTTCATCAATTTTATTTTTAAATTTACAACCGCAAACAGTTTGGATCCTGATGTGACGCCGAATTACCCGGCGTCTCATCTAGATCCAATCTGTTTAACCAATTTGCACGCACGATCCCATATATATGACGTAGGCAATCAGTGTAGACTCTTTATGCGGCGCCTGGTCAGAGTCTACACTGTTTGCTGATAGGAATTTCAATATAAAACAGAACGAAAATGAAAATTTAGGCCAGGCTCCCCTTAGATAAAACAATGGACTAATCCAATATATAATAAAGGAAGTATCCACTGGTAGCAAATGGGTTAAAAACATCATTGCTACTTTTGCTCTTAGAGGTGTAGTTATGTACAGTAGTTCTGCGTTAAGCTATCGAATTATTGGCATAGAATGTCCTGATTTTGATTAGAGCAACACTTACGTTAACCCATTTGCTCCCACAGTCCCATATATTGGACGTTGGCAAACAGTGTAGACTCTGATCAGACGCCGCATAATGCGGCGTCTGATCAGAGTCTACACTGTTTGCTGAGAGGTAATTCAATATAAAACAAAACAAAAATAAAAATTTAGACCAGACATCCCTTAGATAAAAATAAATGGACTAATCCAATATATATATATATACATGTATGCATGGAAGAATCCACTGGGAACAAATGGGTTAAACACACTGTAAAGGGTTCTACTCAAGGGTTCTACAGTCTATACATACAGGATCCGTCTCATCTAGGTCTATTTTATTTACAAAAGCTTGAAAACCCTTTTATATGAGGGATAGATTTAGTACAGTACATGAACTATTACACTGGTTGTATATCAATATTTTAATATAGATACATTTATCATTTATCCAAAAGAGACGCATGTGAACGCATTTGCAACCAAGTATACCTAAGTCAGAGGACTCATGTTGGAAACGTTTGGTCATGGTCTGCTCTGTTTGTTTATATTAACCCTTCTCTTGCTGAATTTTAAAAATACATTTCTCGTTCTTTACCCATGCCCTGTTGTATAATTACATATATCTTCACTAGTATATCACTGCTCTGGAGAGCTTTGGTTGCACAATCAACTTGTAAATAGTGCAGACCCAGATGAGACACAGGAGCTGTCTCATCTGGGTCTTCACTATTTACGGGTAGGTATATTGACGTGAACAGCAAACGAAGGGTTAAGGTAACCACTTCTTCACAATACAATTATCATATTCAGTTCATGTATATTTTTGAATACATCAATTCTTATATCAACTTTCATCAGATGTAGGGTTGATGTTTGTTTGTTTGTTTGTGTTGATTAACGTCCGTATCTGCTCAATATGGGTTAATGTATTCCAGATGTTTTCACGGGTGTTAATCATATGTACATGTAATAGGTGCTTGTGGAATATCCTGGCCCATTCCCGTATGTTGACACCTTGTGACGCCTCTGAAAAAGTCACGTCTTGAAACCATTATGATAAGTTGAGCATTTGCTCCATACGAGTTCCATATAGTTTAAAAACTATAGAATTCTAAAAGTGCCCTTTTCTTTGGTGAATGCTCCTTTTCGGTAGATTTATTCAAAGATGTTGGATCTAAAAATAGTCTTTGAAATAGTGGGTTAAAAAGTGACAACTACATGTACTGCAGATATCTTTTGGCCGAATACACCAATATCCGTAGTATGCAAGCGTATCTGACGCAAGGAAATCTCATCTAAACGTGGGATCTGATCTGAGATCGAAACTGTTTGTCCCTCAGACTCAGTGTTTGAAACAAATTTTAATAGGTTTGAAAATGGCGCACACCACAATTGAACTGACGATTGAATAACGAATTAATAGAATATATCTTAACCCTTTCCCTCATGAACGCATTTTCACGCATATGCAAAAATAGAAGACCCAGATCAGACGGCTCCTAGGAGATATGTTTATTTAGTTTCTAAAATGGCTACATTTTCCCACCTTCTATATTGCATTATAACTTCGTTGTTCATAAATATTCAGAAGATATTGAAATCTGAAATAAACACAGAACAGGGAAATGATTAGTTAGTCTATTAACCAGACTTACCTTGTCCGGAAGACTGTGCTGCCACTTCAGGGTTGGTAGCAACAACGAGCAAAATTGACCACACTGTCCACTCTACTAATCCCATGCTTCATGTCAGCTATCTGTGAACAGTGTAATATCATAAGCATTATCAACAAATGATTGTCTACTCAGACATTCCCATTCATTGGTGTTAGAATACATTCATATATCACATGCATAATTTATTGCTTTCATTGGCGTCAACTTATTTGAATTGTATTCTGTCGCCAAGTCAGCGAAGTTCTCGTTGAATCCAGATTGAAAACAAATTTTCCCAATAACCCTGAATGTGCAGGAATCGAGTAAATAAAGCATTTGCAAACAGTGTATACCAAGATCAAATGGCTACTTAAGTATCCCTTCCATCAGGGTCTGTACTGTTTGTTATATAATCGATTTTGTCAGTGATAAAGTTTGATACAATGTTTAGTTTAAATAATATACAGAAAGAGGGAGGAGCCAGTTTTAATTATTCAATAGGTTTAATGGTTTACAGTTGAACTTGTCATAAGCGGCTAAAAGCGGCAAAAAGAGGTATAATTATTGGTATGATTGTAACGTAGGTCGTAGCTCTATGCAGGTTAAAAAGTAACACAGAAATGTCGTATAGGAACGAACTTCCTTGCATTACGTTTGCCCTGCATTAAGCAACCACATGTTTTAAGACTCCTTTGTCCAACAAATGACTGACCGCTTTAAACATGTTCCACTGTATTCTAATTGTAAGTAGATACAAACTTAACCCTTCGCTTGCTATTCCTGTCAATATACCTACCTGTAAATAGTGAAAACCCAGATGAGACAGATCCTACAGGAGCTGTCTCATCAGGGTCTGCACTATTTACAAGTTGTTTGTGCAACCAGTACACTCCACAGCAGTGATTGCACAGCGAAATACGTGTACACAGTGAAGTTATATGTTATTATACAACAGGACATGGGTAAAGAACGAGAAATGTATTTCAAAATTCAGCAAGTGAAGGGTTAACCTGTAGATTGATCAGTTTTCCCCATGTTACTAACATGTATAGAATATATCAATTGCATGTTTGCATATCAAAAATATTAACATTCCAAAAAGGTGTGAATGTGCACTTTTTATCGTGACAAAGATTAGCAAACATTACAGTTCTCCTTATTACATGTAGGAGACTTGTATTTTTGTATTGAAACCCCCAGATCAAGAGAAATATGCTAAGGGGTGAAAATGATATGCTATCTTTGTTTCCCATCTTTTGTTTACAGACACAGTGACCTACTTCTGACGGATGACCTTTCTGCTCGATTAGGGTGCATTTAGAAAATAAGATATCTAAATTAAAGGTCAGTAAACGAGACGGAAAGATTAATTGCAAAGAAATAATGACAGATAAGCAAACAGACATACTTAAAGCTCAGTATAAAGTAAAACGAGGCGGAAAAATTCATTCCAATTAAATAATGACAGACAGACAGACCTGCATGCATGCAAGGAGACAGACAGACATATAAACAAACAGACACACGGACCGACAGAAAGACAGACAGACAGACATGCGGCCTGATAGTAAGAAAAGAAGATATACAGACAGACGGACATACATGTAGACATAGAGATATCATCACACAACTACATAGACACGTAAACATACAGATATTATCAGGCAAATTCAGACATAGAGCTGTCTGTTCTTGATGAACACTGCAAAGGCGTGAGAAAGCGTTTATATAGTGGTGATAGTTAAAGATGTATTATGCGCATTTTTCGTACTAATCAATTATCACCAGAAGCTGTACACGTATACATACAATGAAAATAATGCTTACAACCCATTTTTCGATAGGATTTATTAGTTCAGCTATATAATATCGCTATCAGAATACTGCTAAATTATTAAAAAGCAGCCTCCTTTTTAGAGACGGGGATTTTTACGGAAATCTACAGACATCTTCGGCCAAGTTCTGAATGACTCCGATTCTATTTCGGAACAACGCTTTGAATATTCATTATGTTGTTATAACATGTACATGTGTACAATGGCTGACACTGGTTGTTGACCTACATATACATCGAATAATTATTTCCGGTATGTAAATTTGAATCTTACGACAGATTCCGGTCAATGACGAACGCTGTTTCGTTGGTTTCCGTAACAATCCTTTTTTATATTTTTGTTCGACACAAACAACCATATACTAACCGTACTGATTAGTGTTAAATACGAGTTAAAGTACATAGATTCCGATTCTGAAGTCAGTTTGAAACGCTAAATTTGCGGAACTTTGCGCAGGATACATCTTTAAAGCAGTCGAGACATCTCGATGATGAAGGGGAGCCCTCTGATCAAAGTCTGCATCGTTTGCCTTTGAAAAATTGATGCAAATTAAATCCATTTGCGCCCCCTTAACTTTCAGTTTCGTTTTGTTTTATATTGAAATTCCTATCAGCAAACATTGTAGACTCTGATCAGACGCCGCATGATGCGTCTGATCATTGTTTGTCTACGCCCCATATATGGGATCGTTGGAGCAAATGGGTTAAGGCTTTCGTAGAGAATACGCTTTATAGTTAAAATATATCACAACGCAAATCTAGAAACGCATGTGGCAGCTTAACGCAGGTTTAAAGTAATACTGAAAGCTCCTTTCATTATTAGACCTGCATTAAGCTATAAACCTGATACATTGTTCAGATATCTTACAAGAGTTGTCTTGAAAAGCTGCTTAAGCAAGGATATCTATACCATAAACTAAGAAAAAAACTTTCTCTAAATTTTACTTTCGAAAGTACCCAATACCAATGTAATCTCAAGGCACTTCTACGACGCGGTATTTCACATCCTGAATTTTATGGTGATGTGATTTACAAACTTCGTACAATTATTGGACATACCCATTTTTTCACTTTGTTCATCAAATATGTTAAAAAAATAATTAAAAAGGGATATGATCCTTTAGTACTACACCATACTGCATGTTTGGCTGTCAACCCGTTTACAGTTGGCAATCACGCTGGCCTCTTTGCATGTACGCCGATAAGAAAGGTTTAGTAATCTATGAAGACGACCTCTTAAATCCAGAAAAGGAAGGAGGACGTCGGATATCTGTACTATTTTGGTTTTTGTGGATTTAAGAAACGGAAGGAGGACGTCGGATATCTGTACTATTTTGGTATTTGTCGTACCCTTTATTACTTTCCTACAATTACTCTGTTTGCAGCTCAAAAATTGAGTACACTATCGATAGGTGGATACAGTCTGTTCACTTAAATGTTTTCATTATACATGCACTTTACCACTGTATTTGCCGTCGAGGTTGTTGTAGATTAGTCGGAGAGGGGATACGTTTATTTACACTGTTTGTCTTTTAGGGTGGAGATGGAATAAGCGTGAGGTCGGGTGCCCATAAACCGGTTTAACCCCCAGTGACTTTTGTCACTGACCGTTCCAAGGCGGTACCTCCATCGTCCCCTTTTTGTATGTTTGTTTTGTATTTGTGCGTTTCTTGGTGTGTTTTTTTATAGTTATGTACATTTGCTGTTTCCTTGTGTTGCTGTTCGGGCGACTGTTTGTTCTGTATGTGGTGTTTCCTGTATGACACATTTTTTGTACTTTTTACAGGTATCCTTGTCTTTGTTTTAATAGTTATGTACATTTGCTGTTCCCTTGTGTTGCTGTTCGGGCGACTGTTTTTTTTGTATGTGGTGTTTCCTGCATGACACGTTTTTGTATTTTTACTCTGCCATCGATGGTAGACTGCTGATTTATCAGTTTTATTAACTAAATCCACCGCTGGAGAAACGCGATTTAATAATAATCAACGTCGGTAAGCAAAGATTAATGGATAAAACGTACATGTTTCCATTCTGCTCGCATGGTACATGTAATTAGATTAAGAAGCTCTTAAAGGGATGGGAAATGGCGTAGACCTAAATAATATGTTCAGCTCCATCGATTTATGAGTAGGTCCATGAAGTAAATACAGATATTTACTTCGTGGTCAATCTAGAAATAGAAACTGAGTGGACCGTTACTCGATTTTTTTACGGAATGCAAAAACCATTGCACTTTGTTCTGGGATAAAATAATAATGTATATTTGAATTAAAATGTCGACATTCTGGATTCAACTGATCCTATTATTCAAATTCAACCACGTTTTCTATAAATACTTTAATATTCAAACTCCTTATTGGTTAGTGATAGTTTGACTGAGTAATTTTTATATTACCCAAACTCGCGCATGCGAATAGCCACAACTCGTCCCGTTCGGTAGACGGCGATATTCTTTTTACTATCCCAATTCAAACTCCTTGAAATAAATTGTAAACCATCCCAGAATACGCTGACATCCAATTCCAACACTGTGGATCGGCCTTGGGGCCTCTTCAATGATATTTGCAGTCAAAGACAATTGGCTCAGTAGCACAAAAGTTTATGCTGGTTGGAGTGGTGGCGTGGAATAAGTCTCGTCTGCAATTAATGGCGTCTTTTTTAAGATTCAGAGTTGACTTTTCCTTTAAAATCGTCCCTAAAACGTAAGTGGTGCGTCACATAGTTTGGATCCAGATGAGACGCCGAAAAACCAAATTGTGTATAGAGGTAACCAACGATTTGACCACTGCAACAAACCCTGGTTCTTTTTCGGCGAGTTTGGCGGGGAAAGAATGGACCATTTCCTTCATATGCACGCCTTTTCACGTGTTTACAAACAGAGTAGACCCAGATCAGACGGCTCTATAGGAGCCGCCTGATCAGGGTCTGTTCTGTTTGCTAATGGAATTTGATATATCTGTTTCTTTACTTTCTAAAATGGCTACAATGTTCCACAATCCATGCTTTATTATTACTGTTTGGACCATGAATATTTAAATTTATATTATATAGAACAGGGAAAGGGTTAAGACAAGTTCCATGAGTGCTGACTTTTAATATGAGAAGACTTTTATGAAGTTTATCATTTAATATTGTTCGATTATCTCCTTTTGTTTAAGTACTGAAAGATAAAGTCCGACTCCACCCGTATCCACCGGGACGACTTGTCTGAAATTTACAAACAGCTTGAATCCAGGTAAAACAATGAATAACTCGGCGTCTCCACAGGATTATAACAGCTTGATGCTCTGTCAATAGTTTTAGAAAAAGAAAACAAAACTGAATCAGAAGTAAGTAGAAATTGTATGCGATCAGGAATTTAGCAGACTCGTTTTTGTTCAGTTCAATAAGGGTTTAATAAGTTTAACTACAGTAAATCACTTTAAAGTAAAGCCGATATAGAGCTACTAATTAAAATACGTCGCTGGTCTGTTAGACAGTCGATACCTTAATCTCCTCTTTTTTGTGTCACATCCATTCTGTATTTACCCATTTACTCCATGAATATTCATGTAAGAAATAATGACAATATACATATAAATTCGATTATTTGTTTTTATAATAGCAACTACTAGTATTACAACTACTACTGCTGCTACTACTACTACAACAACAACAACTACTACTATAACTACTACTACGACTACTTCTACTACTACCAGTAGTAGTAATAGCAGCAGTAGCAGCAGTATAAGTAGCAGCAGCAGTAGTAATAGTAGCAACAGCAGCAGCTGCAGTAGTAGTAGTAGTAGTAGTAGTAGAAGTAGTAGTAGTAGTAGCAGCGGTAGTAGAAGTAGTAGTATCAGTAGTTGTAGCAGTGTCAGTAGTAGCAGCAACATCATCAGTGAAAGTAGTAATAGTAGTATTAGTAGCAGTAGTATTAGTAGCAGCATCAGTAGCAACAGCAGCAGTAATAGTAGTAGTAGTAGTAGTAATAGTAGTAGGAACAGTAGAATCAGCAATAGTAGTACTAGTAGCAGTAGGCAGTAGCAGCAACAATAGTAGTAGTAGTAGTTGTTTGCAGCAACAACAGCAATAGTAATAGTAGCATCATTAGTAGCAGCAGCAGCAGTAGTAGCAGGAAGAGGAGGAGAGAGAGCGAGGGAGAGAGAGAGAGAGAGAGAGAGAGAGAGAGAGAGAGAGAGAGAGAGAGGGTGAAAGAGAGAGGATGAGAGGAAGATGTAGTAGCAGAGGTACAAAATGTAATAGTAACGGTAGCAGTAATAATAGTTTGTTAGTATCATTATCATTCTGATTGTCTCAGCCATCAGTATTATGTTATTACCCGTTTTACTATTCTTACTGTTTGACAGATTATATGTACACGCACGCATAAACAATACATGTATGACTGTAAGTAGAAACACAATCATAAATCAACACAATTCGCAGCATACAATTCGCTCACTCACAAGTACGTTCATCTTGTTTGTAAGCGTTGTCGTAATTTGTCCCCTCCCCCGTAACTCGGAGTCCCAAAGGCTTACTCAATCTGACGTAGTTAATATTGAATATATAAAATTCGAGCTGACAATGTTTTTAGAAGACATCTGAGCACCGTTAGTTGGTTTTGCACAGTCTAATTGGTCAAGGTGACCATTCCCATTATGAAATCCAAGTGTGTATCTATCGACTTCCTTACAAGAAACCCTGTCCTTAATAGTCATTCATTTTTTGCACATATTAGTCTTAAAAATATGTAGTTGCTTAACGCAGTGCAAACGTTATACAAAAGCTCCTATATGAGCTGTCTGCATTACTTTTGACTTGCATTAATCTATCACCAGTCTTACAGACACATAACTAGATCATTTTTGATGGCCGCTTAAGAGAGATTGTAATGTATAAAGATGGATCAATGGTTGCTGCTGAATTAAAATGGCAAATAATGCAGAACCATAATTATGAGACAGTTTCCTTGGGAACTGTCTCATACGGGTCTGCACTATTTACAGGTATGCATCATCATCTAGGGACCGTTTGATCTGGGGCTACTCTGCTTGCAAATTCTCATAAAATCGTATTTTCGGAGTAAAGGGTTAACCCTTTAAATGTTGGGAAACGAATGAGTGCATTGACATTTGCAAACAGTGTAGACCCATATCAAAGGGCTACAGGAGCCCTTTGATCAGGGTCTGCACCGTTTGTCTTTAGAAACCCTGTAACAGACTGAACCCTTTCTTACCGAATTGACACTTTAGTTTAAAACGAATGGGTTGATCCACTTGGAATATTTAGCATTGATAGGGTCTCATATCATGAAAAAGCTTAACCCTTTTCCATGTTATATGTTTATTCCAAATTTCAGTACCAGCTGAATATGCATGAACAAAATAGTTATACATGGTAATGAAATATGGAAGGTGGAACATTAGAGCCATTATAGTAAAGAAACAAATCTATCAAAGTCCATGAGCAAACAGAGCAGACCCTGGTGAGACGGCTCATATAGGAACCGTCTGACCCGGGACTACTTTGTTTTTAAACGTGTGAAAACACGTTTATATGAGGGAAAGGGTTATTGTAATATTTACCATCGTCACGTTTACTGACGTAATTTGAACCCACAGTCCAGTGTTTATTACGTGTCTTCGGTGTTGCGTTACATGTTTTTAATGTACAGAAATGATGTTGTTTGTATTGTATGTCGTTTACAAGTGGCTTTGCACCTGATTCCGTTTTAACTATTTCGCTGCCAATGTCGCATCGGTGATTACTTAAGCAAACAGTCTGGATCCAGATGAGACGCCGAGTAACTCGGCGTCTCATCAGGCTCCAGACTGTTTGTAACTGTGACTATTTTATGAAACACAAATGTAGAAAAATGACACTTGTTGCAGACGACAAAATTTACAGACGACAATGCCAATGTCGCATATGTTATATCCTTTGCAAATATTTTGGATCCAAACTGTTTGTTACTGTTACAACTTTTTGAAAGAAACAATGAACACTCAAAATTGTAGCAGACGACGAAGTTTGCAGACGACAAAAGTTGGCAGCGAAAGGGTTAAGCTTTGAAATGGCGTATGCTAAATATTTCTAGACTTTTAACCCTTCGCTTGCTATTCGCGTCAATATACCTACCTGTAAATAGTATAGACCCAGATGAGACAGCTCCTGCTGGAGCTGTCTCATCAGGGTCTGCACTATTTACAAGTTGATTATGCAACCAGTGCACTCCACAGCAGTAATTGCACAGCGAAATACGGATAAGACACAAACAAATTTCGGCATCTCATTCGGATGCAAGTTGTTCGTTATTATGCTATCATTCTTGAACAGAAAATGGGCCAAGTCGCAATTGAAATTACTTTATTGTGCGTAGGGATCTGGTTTACGAAAATAAGTGCGTAACATAATCTGCGTAAGAGAATATGCACAGTGTGCAACGGTTTGGTATTTGAATGCGCTGCATTTAAACCAGTCCACCATTTTTTAACTATCCCTTCACTTTCATAACTTTAATTTAACTGAATGTTTATATTTGCAAATGAGCGGAGGAACACTTAACCACTGCAGAAACAATAGAAGCATATCTGTATTAGTTCACAAGCAAACAGAGCAGACCCAGTTCAGACGGATCTGTCTAATCTGGATATCCTTTGTTTGCCATAGGACGACCCTAGCTGGGAAATGGCCGTAGAGTTAATTATGTGTGAAAGTAATAAGTTGAATGACAACCAGTGCATACCCTGATCGGAGGGCTTCTCTGCGAGTCCTCTGATATTGGTCTACACTGTTTACAAATACAAGTACAATGTATTCCCTTATTCACATCGTCTGTCGAAGGATTAAAATAAAAATGTAAGCGCGTTATGTAAGCGCATTTTTATGCATCTGCAAACAGAGTAGACCCAGATCAGACGGCTCCTATAGGAGCAGTCTGATTAGAGTATGCTCTGTTTGCTTATGGTGTAACATAGATCTGATTCTACAGCTTCTGTCTGAGCCAAAATGTCCTGTATTCATATGCCATTTTGAAAAATAATCTAATTAATAGTCATGATGTCATTATTTCCTACTGGACTATTTATCAGGGAAAGGGTTAACCTAAAGTAACCTTGTACCTTACGAATATTAATATGAGATTTAATCCATTCTGTATATTCAAGCAGACGACGCAATTGCCGCTTAAAGTCCAAGCATGTCGTCTGATGGATACGTTGTTTCTGCTTCAAGTTCTTCTCTTTGAATAAATCTACCGAAAAGGAGCATTTACTACATTTTAGAATTGTGTCGTATAGAAACCAATGTGATAAAGAGGAAATGCTCTATTTAGCACAATGGTTTCAAAAAGTGACTTTTACATCAAGGCGTCAAAAAGCGCCATTATGAGGGAATGGGTAAAAAATGGGAGTTTCTTCGATTGCTTTATAAAAATAACAACAGAGTGTCAACCAGACTGGATCCTAATGAGATGCAGATTGCTTGCACGTGATATTACAGACCCGTCTTCGTAGCAGTTAATTAGTTTAGTTCATGTACATGTATAAAAAATAAATACATTTATGGCCACAAGGGAATCAAAAAGAAGACAGTAATGTAATTTAATTTGCAATAAAAATGTGAATAAAGTAAGGGTGCTAGTTTTCAGGCCGCATTTTGTCCACAATGAAAATAATGACGGCTTCGGTGCTAAACTGTGACCAAAAAAGACACCGGTCAAGAAACACGTTTAACTTTTGATATTATATACAAATGTGAAATAAAGTTTCGGACAAACAAACAGACAGACATGCCAAAAGCAACATACCCCCACACCTTTATCGTGTGACACAGAATAGCCAATGTTTGTTAACCCTTTCCCTGTTCTATGTTTATTACAAATTCCAATATCTACTGAATATTCATGGAGAAAATATTTATAAAGAAATATGGAAGGTGGAACATTGTAGCCATTTTAGAAATTAAAGAACCAGATCTACATGTATCAAATTCTATTAGCAAGCAGAGCAGACATCAGACGGCTCCTCTAGGTCTACTCTGTTTGCAAACGCGTGAATCACGTGTATATGAGGGGAAGGGTTAACCTATGATGGAAAATCCTCGAAGAGCCCTCTCATCAAGGTCTGCATTTCTCGTCATGTCACCCCATTTCATTAAAAAAAAATCTCTATATTCATTGTAATCTTGACTTGTTCGAGTAGAAATGTTTAAAAAGTCGTAGAGCCCACGTTCATTCACGCCCACTATGTCCAATAACTATTTACTGTATATCTATTACACAGTAATAGATTTAACCGTTCGCTTGCTATTCACGTCAATATACCTACCTGTAAATAGTGAAGACCCAGATGAGACAGCTCCAGCAGGAGCTGTCTCATCAGGGTCTACACTATTTACAAGTTGATTTTGCAACCAGTGCACTCCACAGCAGTGATTGCACACAGCGAAATATGTGTACACGGTGAAGATATATGTAATTATACAACAGGGCATGGGTAAAGGTGGCGGTGGTCTAGTGGTAACGCGCTTGACTATCAGTCTGGAGGTCCGGGGTTCAAATCCCGGCCCCACCCGGAAATATTAGAGACGCTTTTCCGTGTCTCCCACCCGCATATCCTCTCCACCCAGGGGTTAAAATGGGTACATGTACCTGTGAGGGTCAGTCGCGGGTACTGCGGCTGCATGATTGCGCCATATGTTAGCAGTGCTCAATATTGTAGGCCATTGCCTCAATGACCAGGGGAGTAAATGTACAGTCGGCTGAGCGGTCATTCGGACTGAAAGTAGACTATAACTAGGTACTTTACTTTTTTTTAAAGAAGGATATATGTATTTTAAAATTCAGCAAGAGAAGGGTTAACTACACAAAACAAGGAACATTAATTTCGTGGCAATAGAGAATCCGATCTGTACCGCAGAAGCAAACAGCGGAGACCTTCAT